>JAWNZC010000170.1:0-469560 GCA_035771165.1 Paragorgia papillata
AGTATTTCTACACCAAGGGGACGTATAAATGGATCGATGTCCTGGACGACCTCGTTGGGGGGTATAACAACACAAAACACAGTGCTACATTGACTAAGCCCAAGGACGTGGATAAGTCTAACGAGGACCAAGTTTGGAACACATTATTCGGTCACCATTTTGGTGACCACCCTCTGCCCAAGTTTAAAGTCGGAAACACCGTGAGAGTGACAAAGTATAAAAGTGTATTTACGAAAGGCTATGAAGCTAACTTCACTGAGGAAATCTTCAAGATAGTGAAGGTCATCCGTGGTGATCCAAACGTTTATGAGATTGAGGACGACGAGGGTGAGCCGATTATTGGAAAGTTCTATGAGGAGGAGCTGTCGCCTGTGGATAAGAAGGACGACGTCTACAGAGTCGAGAGAATACTGAAAAGAAAGAAAGTAGCGGGAAGGAAAATGGCACTAGTCAAGTGGTCGGGTTACGATGACAAACACAACTCATGGATACCCGAAAGTGATATACAGAACCTGGGTTGATATATAGTCGGATGGTGAAGTTAACATTGTTCATTGAAAACGGTGAAAAGACTGTTTATTTTGATGAGTCTGTTGTGGTGACTTCTCCGAAAGCACAAATAATGTTAAAAAAGGCGACAGTATTCTGGAACTATAATAATATAGTAATGGGTTGGAACAACACACCGTCGTTCGGTGGTAAGTGGGCGTTAACTCCCGAAGGTTATATGGACTTTGACGCGTTGGAGACGTTCATTAAGGCTTTGGCTGTGGTTATGGGTGGGACAGTCGACTTCGATAAGAATGTTCACGATGGAACATCCAGAATAAAGGCGTCGAAGGACCTAAAGTTGGGAAGAATGGGTCTTCTTCTGGGGTTTAATGAACGTGATGTGATAGCTGGTGGTAGTGGGTGGACGATAAGTCCAAACCAGGTGGACATCAATAGAGGATTGAGGTATGTCGAGATTTTATGTGACGCTGTTGAAAGTGGGGAAAGTCTGAACAATGGGAAAAGGAGTAATTTAATTGGCACTCTTCCAATTAGCTCTGAACAGAGTCTGAAAGGGAGCGTACAGCACTATGTTGACGTTGAGTCGAAAGTTGAGATTCAAAAGGGTGTTTATAACAAGATGACCTTTAGAGTCCGAGGGAACAACGGGTTTAAGAGTATTGGAGCTGTCCTGCTCGAGCTGTATATTGGGTGAACGACGTAGCGTCGTTCGATGTAACGTGGGTTAGTGTATAATGGCTGAAGGAGGATATGATAACCTCGAATTGGATAATCTTGGGGGAGAGGATGGCACAAGTGGACGTGATAGTGAGGAAACTGCGTGAACAAGTTTTCAAGGAATTGAGGATCTGGAGCGTCCGGTTCACCCAAGCCATCAATTTCCGACTGACTACCGCCGGTGGGCTAATACGCCGTGGGCAATGTGGTGATGAGTTAGTGGGGTATATACCGATGGGGGGGGCCCCCATCGACGGGATGTTGCGAGCGGGTCAATAAAACTCGGAAATACGGCGGCGACTAGTGAAGAGAGTTCCCCTTGAAGAAACCGGTCATGGGTGTTGGAGGTGGTGAAGAAGGACGGCAAAAGCCTCCACAGAGTTGGTGGAAGGCTCACCCCCTTCTCCACAGTAAAAAAACGGGGCTATAGAAATCGGGTTTCAATTTGAAGGAGGTACAAGTTATGGTGAAAATCGAAGGGCGGTGGTAGATGAGGTTCAGCAGAGACAAAAAGATATGAGATGATCTGTTAAGAAATTTAAGTCAACATTCTGAAGGAATGATGAGAGAGAACACTCCACAAAACGGTTTTAGAGTAGCGATTTGAGGAAATTGTCGACAACCCAGTCACAGTTTTCGATGACATCGTCAGAAACCGAACGTGTGTACTCACGATTGGCTCCACGACCAGAACACATTTTGAGGAGAGAACGGCAATTATGTAGGGTAGGGGGTTGTATGTAGATCCAAGTGGAGGTCAGGGAGTGTAGCCGCGAACCATGGAACCACAGTGGTAGTGAATTGAGGAAACAATCGCAAGTCACTCTCGATATAAAGCAGATCACGGTTATTGAAGGCGGATGGCGATCGGAGTTGTGACACGTGAGGCACACCCCTCTGACGAGAAACGGTTATCCACGAGGTGGACACCGCCAGGGAAGAAATGGTTGAGATGAAGAGACAGGGTAGTGGTGAGACGCTAGTGATCGGCGAGAGAACAGAGACATCCTCGACGCTACGTCAATCTGAAGGTTTGGAGCCTGATGTGGTGGGTGGAGAACGATGGACATGGTCAGTAGTGTTGGGAAAGATTCAAGATATTCAGAGGCATGACAGGGTTGGGGAGAAATACTGATATGGGCCAAAGAATGGTGAGCTCTGCCGATAGCCATTTCTGTTGGCTGGAATTGTGACTACAGAACGATGGTTGTGGTGCTAGCAAAAGCTGTTTAGAGTGGGGGGTTAAAGCCGTCGGTCGGCTTACTGGTGAAAAACTGGCGTTGTATGGCTAACATGGCTATGGCATGGTTGGACCTCTGTTGGCACCACTGCTTTGGAATCTGTTGTTGCACAGGTTCAATGATCTTGGGCGGGAGCGAAAGGTGTTGGGTTGGGTTAGCCAACAATCTGTGGGGTTCTTGTGTGGCGACTGTGTGGTTGTTGTATGACTACTGGAAAAACAGAAAAAGTAGGAAATAAAATGGTCATGTCATAGTATAATGACCAACAGAATGTCCAAATAGAAGCTATCACCCTGGATTCAGACGGGAGAGGATGTCAGTGATATAGGGTACTAGCAGGAGCAAGGACATGTCGTCACAATGCATCCCACAAACAACTGTCAAACCCCTGGTAGAGGACTCTACATGACATACCAACGCCTAAAAAACCGATAGCTGTTTTGGTGCCAGGTAGCTGTTAACCTATTGTTACGACTTCAAGAACGCTAACGCCAAGTCGTGGGTTCTTTAAACATTCTATTCCAGACTCTCTGTTCGAAAGGTTAGTGATCATACTAGCTGGCGAGGACTGTTTACGATAACACTGGTGAAAGTGTTTATAGTGTGTACAAGATCTCTGGCTATCACAAAAAGTGTGAGGGATCGGAGGGTTGAATATGGAATTGGTTCAGAGGAAACTTGAGGAAGGTTAATCTCCAAGGAATTTGGGGGGAAAAAACAAAAAAACACCCCAAAAAGGGGTTTGGGGCTTCCTCTGGGGACGCTGAGAAGTAGGCTGACGCTCTGATGTTTTCGGTGTATGGGACAAAACTCAAAGTAAAACTGGATAAAATCCTTGAGGACCACGGGCTCTACGCTCCCTTTGAAATGTATAACAACTTCCGCTACATAGTTACATTACCAAAGGCGAGCGATATTATGGTGGCTCAGACAAGTGAGTCTGTTGATGGGTATACAGTGGAGGGCCTTGAACTGGAGTACGAGACGATCGATAACCATGACATCGCTAATGAAATAACCTCGCTGTACACAGCCGGCCGGTCGCTGTCTTACGAACACGTGACGTTGATGAAGTCGACTGAATGGGCGGCTGGAGCGACATTGGTTAATGAGAATATTAACCTCCCACGGAAGTCAATGAAGGGGATTGTGATGATGTTCACAAATAAAACCCGAACTGATAGTGAAGAATATGTCTATCCAAACATTGAGAGTGTTAAGCTAACAATTGAGGGTGTGCCCAACGCCGTCTTCAGTCAAGGGATTCCAAAGAATAGGTTTTATTCCGAGGCCAAGAGACTGTTCAGTGGGGGGGAAGAGTCTGATCAGTTTATGACAATCCAGAAGTTTTATAAAGACGCCTTCGCTCTGGTGATTGACTTGAGAAGTATCGAAGATAGAGAAAATGTCGGGACTGGGAAAAAAATTGTCAACACACAGTCTGGAGTTTTGGTTGAGATCGTTAAAAAGGTGACCGCGGCTAATGTAGTCTGCCGAATCTTCGTGTTGAGTGATGGTCTGGTGAATATGGTAAATAGAAATCTAAAATCAATTCAGTATTAAATGGACCACCCGTTTAACATGTTGGTTACTGGTATGACGGCCTGTGGGAAAACTTGGTGTCTCCTAAAAATGTTGGAGGATGAGTACCCCGGGTTCTTTGACTACATCGTTCTTATCTGTCCAACGTTCAGCTGGAATGAAACCTATACTACTTGGAGGTATAGGGATGACCCGGACTTCGTCGTAACAGAGTGTAGCCAGGATGACGTTGGGATTATACTGAGACACATCGTTGAAGTATTTAAAGGCTCCAAAACACTAATCATCCTCGACGACTGTGCTAGTGGACAAACTGTGAAGAATAGGACAAGTGAGCTGGTCAAATTAGCGTTCAGCGCCCGACACTACAATCTGTCAACTATTGTAATCACACAACAGCTAACAGCTATCACAAAACCTTATAGGGAAAATATCAGTAAGCTGGTAACGTTCTACAACCCTAATAAGGCCGACATGAAGGTCATTACTGACGACTACCTGGGTGGTTTAGGTAGGGATGAAATTATGGAGGTAACCGAGAAGTTAAAAGAAAATAAATACGCTAGGCTTGAGGTCACACTAAGGCACCCGTACGGGTATAAGGTGGTCATTCCGAAATCTGGTCCATAGTAAGATGACTGAAAGTGGGACCAAACAGGTAAAAGCTGTGAAGAAGACCAAAGGGTCCGCGACCTTACCGGACGGAGGGCTGGGGCTGGGGCTGGGGGTGGAAACTGAGGTTGTTAGCCTCGCCGATGAGCTTGTCAATGAACTAAAAAAGGTTGAGGAACCGGCATTGAAAAAGCCTCGCGATGGTCCAACTGATGACACCAACAAGAAGAGAAGCGATTTGGTAAAACTATCGGAGGATGGTGAGGTGACTCAGTCAGTCAGCTACATCAAAAAAGCGTCGGCGAAAGTTGTGGATAAGCTGTACGCTGAGTATGAGGTTAGAAGGATGGAAAGAGCTAACCAGTTTCTGACTGATGTGTTGATTAGTAGGTTCGCTAATGTTCTCGGGGGTTTGGACGCTGTGGAGAGCTCTGAGGCGCTAGGACACCGAGCTACAAAATGATAAACTGTTAAAAAATGATGTTGGGAAAGTTGTGGCGATGATCACACCGTATTTACCATGTCTCGGACTGTTATCTGGAGGTATTACTGTGGGAAAACATGTCTACCGGCGTAAAACAAAAACAGTGGAGGAAACCGGGGGTTCAGTGTAATCCGACAGTGTCGCGCGCGACACTCCCGACGTGTTATACACAATATATTATATAGGAATGGACGAATACAGAAGAGAGCACCCAGAGTCTAATATTTTAAATAAAAATAAGGGGCAAAAGGAAAGGGACTTTCTTAAAAAGATGTACCCTGGCGCTATTGACCGGAAAAAAAATCATCTGCTAATGGATTACCCAAACGCCGAGCTGGATAAGTTGGAGTTCACATTGTCTGATGGTGGTGGGGTGAACGTGTGGTATAATGGTTACAACATGAAGGCTCCTGGGTTTGATGGTTGGAAGTATCTGAAACCACCCTCCCATCAGCTGACAGATAATAAGATTAAAAAGCAGCTGACAAGAACGGTTCCCAATCATATGGTCACCCAGTAACGTAGTACCTAATTTTACTCACCTAAGGTATCCATCAAACCCTAGCGAATATGAAAAAGACAGCCGGTTTCAATCACCAGTTATTCTACAATTTCCCATAAATAACTTTAGAATATACGTCAACGAAAAAGACTACTTCATGCCAAACTTCAAAACCAATAGTAAGTTCATGGTCCCACGGTAAAACACTTAATGATAACTCTCCTACTGACGACATCCGTAAAGCCAGTTTCGACTACGAGAGTGAGCCTTATTTCGCGATGATATCTAGTACGTATATCGCCACCTTTCTTTCTGGCGTATCTATAAAGCACCTGACTGACTCAGACCAGGTACCCAAGATTATAACCACGATAGCTAGGTATCATCTGTATTACACTATTCTGAAACTTATGAAAAACCCGTCACTAATAGGTGAGTACAATATAGCGGCTGTGAAAGACTATATACCAATTAAACACTTTGACTACTCTAGTGTAAACCCAGATGGTAATGGTAACACCTCGATATTCACAGGGACTAAAGAGTATAGCTCCCACGACTATTTAAGTTTTATCCCATATTATAGCAATGGGATAACAACCTTAGGTCAGAAGCTTTTACAGGAGTCAATCGAGTCATTCGTCTATAGTGTACTAGGTGCTCAGGCTAAAACAAGGTGGTCCATTGTAAACAAAGGTGCAAAAAGCTCACAAACACAAGACGTTTTCAGAAAGATAGTAGAAAACACCATCATACAAAGTGATCCAACAACTACAATATCAGATATGCGCAGAGCAATAAAAGACACCAACGTTGTTTTGAATATGGCTATATCACCAGGCATAATTCTCATACCATCACAAGCGATTATTTTAAAAAAGCCAATCCCCGGGTATAATAATATTTTAACACTAGCGACAAAAGAAATGACCTTTGGTGTTAACAGTGGTATTAACAAGGAGGGTATTGGTTTTACACGTCTGCCAGTCGACAAGAAAGATATCACCCCCGCCGACACCCCCTCGCTGGTTAGCATGGAAGATATTTACCCCATACATCTAGCAGTCAGCAGGAAAGATGTTGGCGCGACACTGAAAAAAGTCCGAGGACGAAGTGGAACACGTGGAACACCGATTCCCAAACCAAACGCGGATATGATGGTTTTGTTCTTCATAGCTGGAATAAGTTCTTTCTTAGTATCAAAATATATGTTATAAACTACGACACTCAATCATTAACAGGATGTATTGGGAAATCTCTAGGGCGTAAGTAGTGTAGGACTTGGGGCTACGGGCGCCAACCGCCAAAATCCCAAAAATTTATTTCTTAACAAAACAGCCACCAAATGGACACATTAGTCAGGAAGCCGTGCTCCATGGCCACCCTAGGGGGGTAAATTATTTTTCAATTCCCCTAGTGATTGATCGCCCCGGTGTGTTTCAAAAAAATAATAAAAATAGAGAAAAATATTAAATGGGGGAAAATGCCTAGTTTTCCCAAAACGCTCCCTTTTTCCAATTGATTAAAAGAGGCAGTATTTCGCGGCTTCCTGACTAATGTGTCCATTTGGTGGCTGTTTTGTTAAGAAATAAATTTTTGGGATTTTGGCGGTTGGCGCCCGTAGCCCCAAGTCCTACACTACTACACTCGAGGTAGGTGTGGTTGGAGGTGTGGAGTAATGGGGTCTTTTAGCTATGAATTTTTAGGGGAGTGACAAAATGGTTAGCTTAAATACTAGTTAAAAACTTTAGCTGGTATGATAGTCGTGATGGCGCAGTGGTGAAGGAGAGCAACTTGCGCGCGAGGAAGGTGTGGTTCGAAGACACGGTTGGTCCAAGGAAGAGTGAGAGGCGAGAAGGTAGGGGAGGAAGAAGTCTTTTTATATGCACTATCTCTTTTATGCACCTGCTCAGCGTTGTTTTTAGGAACTTTATTTGAACAATCAAAGAGGATGTACAAATACTTTATATACAGACTCATTTTGCAGTAAAAGTTGACTCATTGAGATTAACAGTGTAGTCATGATAGTTAAAACTTAAGAGTATTTGTACATGGTAAAGAAGCATTAGAAGTATTGTTTGCAATAGCTGCTCGTCTAGATTAGTGTAGTCTTAAGAAAGGACTGTTGGTGGTAGTGGTGGTGACTTACGTTTCGACAAACTTAATAGCAGTCATCTTCAAAGTCAAGTGAAATGTTTCTCACAGCTTCGACTATACTTGTGTGTCGTATGATACATTCATGGATATACCTATACGCTTGTTATTAGTGTCCTGGACATTCGTAAGCTTGCTATTATTGTCCTGGACATTGCTACCCACGCTACAAGTACTTGTTCCTGTCACTCCTACACATGCTACAAGTGTTTTGGACACTCCTAAGCAAGCTACAAGTGTTCCTGACACTCTTCCACATGTTATCAGTGTTCCCGACACTCCTAGGAATGCTACAACGGTTCCGGACACTCTTACGGATGCTACAAGTGTTTCCTGACACACCTACGGATGCTACAAGTGTTCCTGGCACTCCTAAGCAAACTACAAGTGTTCCTGACACTCTTCCACATGTTATCAGTGTTCCCGACACTCCTAGGAATGCTACAACTGTTCCGGACGACACTCCTACGAATGCTACAATTGTTCCTGACACTCCTACGCATGTTAGAAGTGTTCCTGGCACTCCTACGCATGCTACAAGTGTTCCTGGCACTCCTGTGCATGCTAAAAGTGTTCCTGGCACTTCTACGCATGCTAACAAGTATTTTGGACACTCCTAAGCATGCTACAAGTGTTCCTGACACTCCTACGCATGCTACAAGTGTTCCTGACGCTCTTCCGCATGTTATCAGTGTTCCCGACACTCCTAGGAATGCTACAACTGTTCCGGACACTCCTACAGATGCTACAAGTGTTCCTGACACAACCTACGCATGCTACAAGTGTTCCGGACACTCCTGCGCATGCTATTAGTGTTCCTGAAACTCTTCCGCATGTTCTCAGTGTTCCAGACCATGTTCTCAGTGTTCCGGACACTCCTAGGAATGCTACTAGCATTCCGGACACCCCTATGGATACTATCAGTGTTCCGGACTCTCCTACAGTCGCTGAGTGGACTAAGTCTGTCCCACAATAATTGCAGACGTCGTGCTTGTTGCTATAAGAGCACGGCACTACCATTGTTTAACAAGGAAAAACACGTGGTGGTTGTAGCGGGTTTCACTACGGTCTACAACCCAAAGTATCTCCAAGTATTAACTCTTCAGAGTTTAAGGGTGGTAGGGGGGAAACAAACCTGAAAGGGGGTAGGGGGATAACAAACATTATTGCCGCCCCCACCATGATTCGATGCGTTTAAGTACAAGCTTGAAACAACCGTTAGCATCTCAGTCTTGGCAGCGCAGTGGTGAAGGTCACTGACTTACACCCGAGGTAGGTGTGGTTCGAACCATGGCAGGGTTGATATTTTTAGCTATGAATTTTTAGGAGCGTGATAACATTGTTAGCTTAAATACTAGTTTCAAACATTAGCTAGTGTGAAAGTCGTGATGGCGCAGTGGTGAAGAACAGTGACTTACACTCGAGGTGGGTGTGGTTCGAACCTTGGCACGGTCGGGATTTTTAGGGGAGTGGCAAAATGGTTAGCTTAAATACTAGTTTCAAACGTTAACTAGTGTGAAAGTCGTGATGGCGCAGTGGTGAAGATCAGCGACTTACACCTGAGGTAGGTGTGGTTGGAGGCGTGGACTAGTGGGATCTTTTAGCTATGAATTTTTAGGGGAGTGGCAAAATGGTTAGCTTAAATACTAGTTAAAAACTTTAGCTGGTATGATAGTCGTGATGGCGCAGTGGTGAAGGAGAGCAACTTGCACGCGAGGTAGGTGTGGTTGGAAGACACGGTTGGTCCAAGGAAGAGTGAGAAAGGAGAGGAGGAAGTGAGAGGCGAGAAGGTAGGGAGGAAGAAGTCTTTTTATATGCACTATCTCTTTTATGCACCTGCTCAGCGTTGTTTTTAGGAACTTTATTTGAACAATCAAGGAGGATGTACAAATACTTATATACACTGGTAATGTCAAGGAGTTAGTCTTACTGCAAAAGACTTAGACTCATTTTGCAATAAAAGTTAACTCATTGAGATTAACAGTGTAGTCATGATAGTTAAAACTTAAGAGTATTTTTACATGGTAAAGAAGCATTAGAAGTATTAATATTCGCAATAGTTGCTCGTCTAGATTAGTGTAGTCTTAAGGAAGACGGTTGGTGGTAGTGGTGGTGACTTACGTTTCGACAAACTTAATAGCAGTTATCTTCAAAGTCAAGTGAAATGTTTCTCACAGCTTCGACTATACTTGTGTGTTGTATGATACATTCATGTGTAATAGTTGAGGTTATGTATGGAGAAAATGTGTGTAGTCTATTGTTGAGGATATTGTCTGTTGGTTTGTTCAAAATAAGTCTATTGTATAATGTATATTAGTTCGTATATGACGTTGTGAATAAGTCTTGTAATGTGCTGGTAGTTGTCGGTTAACGGTTGTTGTTCTAAAATTGAGTACCAACTTTCCAGTGTAAGTCGTTGTCTGTAGTTGATTCAATAAGTAAAGCACTCTGTCGAGTTCCAGTCTATGTTGTGTTTGGTTTGTCCGTGGTATTCCGCAAAGTGGTTCGCTTGTTTGTGTTTAGTTAGTTTCGTTTTCTCCAGTATCACCAACTCTCAATGTCATTTACTGATTCAAGGCAGACAGGAGGCAGTTTACAAGAGCAAATGCGCCAACTGCCAGACCACGTACATTGAAGAGAATTGTAGAAACTTGAAAACGAGACTAACTGAACACAAACAAACAAAGACAGAACTAACCACATTGTGAAACACCAGACATACCAAACACAACATTAACTGAGCATCGACAGAGTGCATTACTTATTGTACCAACTACAGACAACAATTTAAACTGAAAAGTTGCTACACACACTTTGAACAAGAACAACTTAACCGATCAGAACCATCACCAGCAACTCACAAAAGACTTATTCACAATATGATACGAACGAACAAACAGACAATACACTTATTTTGAACAAACCGACGTACAGACAATATCGACAACAATAGACCGACTAATCACAACTCCTACATAAACCAGACACATAACAATAGCTGAACCAGTGAGAAACATTTCATTAACTCAGTCACCACCATTACCAACAGTCTTTCTTAAAACTACACTAATCTAGACGAGCAACTTTCACAAACATCTAATACTTTCACAATAGAATATTTCTAAACATGGAATGAAAATACTTATGGTAGCTCTAACTTTCAAATTTTCCTGTAACAATGTGCGTGTATTATTGGAATAAAAATAGAATTGATAAAAGTGCTAGAACTTAGCAATGTTTCGTTGCAAAATGCTTAAGAACAATCGTTCCATTAAAGTTCAAATTTAAATTTGCCTTTGTTGTTAAAACAACTTCAGATCAAATGAAAAAACACGTTCTAAGCAAAGAGGTTGCTATTCCTAGAGTTATATTTGAGTGTTTGCATTTTTCAAAGAGGAAAAACGTTTTAGAGCCATCTTGAAAAAAATGGTAAACCTGACTATTTTCAAATTCGCCACTTTCGCACCATGAAGGGAAGGAGGTAAAATCATTTTTGATGTGCTCTTACAAGAAAATTATAGAAATCCAAAAGTTATTTAGAAAACAAAATATGCATAAAATAGTTAGGCCTGCAGAAAACACACATTTCTGTCCTGTTCACTTTGTCAACAGGCTAAGATCAATGCGGGTCCAAAGCGCAAACTATTATGGCAATGGAGAATGTGGCGAATATGAAGTTATTTTATCTTGTTATACCTCATGTTTTTACTACTTACCGCATACCATTTCGAAGGTGTAATTCTCCCTTAACCTATTAATATTTTTATCATTTTTCATGATTTCGAATCAGTATGTGATCAGATAAGTATTTAACCGCAACCCAAATACTTTTTCTAGTTCATTGGAACAAAAAGCGTGTCGAATAAGTGGACCAATACATAGTGATCTAGGGGCATTACTTTAACGAATATCTAGAGAACCAAAAACGCTCTGAATGTAATATCCAGGTTTATGGAACCACGTTATCGAATTTCTGTGAACCCCTACTGTGATCGTACCAGAACCAAATAAACTTCATGATCTCAGAACCGCGAACTTTATTCCTTTTATCCATCATTTCACATACTGACCTAGTTTCATGTAGCTAAAATAATTTCCAAGTTTCTTGGAAACCAGTTTTATTCAAATTTATTTAAACACCCAATAAAAAACATTCAGAAAATTACACCTCCGAAATCTTAAGAAAAATAAGAATATAGAAAATAAATTTCAGGTTTACCATCTCATTAAGTACTTTCAACCATGTATACTATAGTGAGTTGAAACAACAACAACAACAACAATATATTTATTCGCACTACTAGTGTCCATAAAGTAATTACAAGTAAAGACTTATAATTAGGTGACTGGGTAATAGCCAATGAAAGACTAAAATACTTCCTAAAATGAAGTGAAGTGAGGTAAAGTGAAGTGACGTAAAACGGCGTAACGTAAAGTGACGTAAAGGAACGTAACGTAAAGTGACGTAATGTAAAGTGACGTAATGTAAAGTGACGTAATGTAAAGTGACGTAATGTAAAGTGACGTAATGTAAAGTGACGTAATGTAAAGTGGCGTAATGTAAAGTGACGCAATGAAAAGTGACGTAATATAAAGTGACGCAATGAAAAGTGACGTAATGTAAAGTGACGTAACGTAAAGTGACGTAATGTAAAATGATGTAATGTAAAGTGACGTAATGTAAAGTGATGTAATGTAAAGCGATGTAACGTAAATCATAAATAAATAAATAGTTAAATAAGTAAACAAACAAATAAATAAATAGATAAGTAAATTAATATATCAATAAATAAATTTATAAATAATTCGAATAAATAAAAAAATAAATAAAACTGAAGTAATAAATAAAAAAAATCCAAAAAGCTGCCTAGAACATACAGCTGTCTTCGTCATAGATTCCCTCTCCCCGAAGGGAGGGTTGACTCACAGATATAGACATTCAAATGCTGTTGCATGTTCAGCCTGTGGTTGAAGGAACAATGACAAAAGGCCAAAGCCCCCAAAACAAACAACAGTCAAATAATCATATGCTACATAAAGGATAGCCTTACCCCTGAGGATGCTCAAATTAAAAATCAACATAAAACTTAATTCAAAACTAATTCAAATGAGATAATTCAAATAATAAACACATAAACTTAATAAACAAATAAATAAATAAACAATTAGATAAATAAATAAAATATAAACAAAAAAACAAATCAATAAATAAATAAAAAAAAATTAAATTAACAAATAAATAAATAAATAAATAGACAAACAAACAAACAAATAAATAAATAAAGAAGTAAGTAAGTAAATAAATAAATAAATAAAACAAATAAATAAATATCTGTTTATAAATGTTTTAGAGTCCATGTTCGTTGTCAAAGTATAGAGGAATATATTGCATTCTTTCAAAGTCGAGTTTTTCTGGTCTTTCCCAGTGTTCAAACACTAATCATTTAAGAAGTATTTTAACTTTCCAATCATGAAGCCTCTACACTGATATCCATGATTACATGTACTTAATTATAACTTACATGTAAATTAAAAGCTTGACGTTTTTGGATTAAAAACAATTTGGCTAAGAACAAAAACAAATTGAAATTCAAATCTCAATAAAATATTTCTCAAAAAGATATTTTTAAACATTACAGAAAAAAGTACTTGAAATTGTACTTTAAATAGCTGTTTTATTCTTAAAACAAATACATGTATATTATAACTTGATATAATCCACAGAATTATAAAAATTATTGGATTGGTTTGAAATTCATTTAAAAATTTTTCTTTCACTTTTGTTAGCTTATTTTTTATCCAAAAATGTCCAAGCTTGATTCAATAGTCTAATGTTGTATTAAGAAAATAATATTCTTGGTATAAATTAAACATCCAATTGATATAATTATGTAGTTGCTTTATTGCTTTTTGATGGTCAAGAAACATTTCTCTGATAAATAAGCACTTTTATACTTTAAAAATTGATTACAGCCTTCAAAACCAAAACACCTCAGAAGACAGCAAATTTTTGCTGAGCCCAAACTAGTTTTTTTTTCTTAGTTGTAAAACACAATTACAACAACAATAAATGTGTATGACAAATACTTTCCAAGATGTTTAAAACTCGTTTCAGTTCATACAAGTGTCGTACTAATTGGTTGTTAAATTAAGAATACTGAAACTTGTGCTTTTTAACAGCTAGGCTTCCATTTTGGAAAAAATGCTAAGAAAGAGGTGCTGACCGAGACCTAATTTTGATTTTTTTCGAAGGCTGAAATAGATGTAAAAAAGTAGACAGTGTTATGCAGGCAGTGTTTTAGATAGTCAGCAAAGTGAAAAGATGGTAAACTACCGAGAATAGTTTTGATAATGAAATACTGACGTTAATCGAGCAGAGCCCTTCATCAGAGTAAAAAGTAGAGTGTTGTGTAGGCAGACTGTTTTAGATAGAGCAAAGTGAAAAGATGGTAAACTGCTGATACAGTATTTTAAGTTAAAATACTGGTGTTTTGATATACATGTACAATCTTAAAGGTCTCAACAGTTTTTAGAATAAAGTTGTATCAATATTTTAAATTACAAACTTCATTTATACCATGAGTATTATTTTCCAGTATACATCAGGGGCGCAACTAGAAAATTTCGAGGGCAGGGGTTGAACCAAAAAAAGGGCAAAGTCGTTCAGTATTCTAAACAATTTGGGATACTAGATATCCTCGTTAAGTCGTTATGCTTCTCCGAGAATACTCAACAAATACGGCACTGATTGTTGTTGTAGTTGGCAACTACAACAACAATCAGTGCTGTAGCAAGGTGTCGAAAAGTGGGGGGGGGGAGCAGTAGTGGCAATTAGTGACTGCATTTGTAGGGGGTTCCGGGGGTCCTCCCCCGGAAATTTTTGAAATCTAGAACCTCGGAAACACCATTTGCAGCAATTTGAGCGAACTTTTTCATCTAATTCTACAGCGAGTATAGTTGAAATTTTACTGTAGAAACGAAGAAATTATCACACCAACATACCCTACAGGTTGCCAAAATCCAGCTCTATGATTGGTTCACTTTCGCAATGAGATTCGAAAAAAAAACTTGGTGTAGCATATTACAAACTGGGTACGAGATTGAAGCCGAACTAGAAGCCTCTTAGTTTCGCCAGATTTGCGGAGAATTGTATTGCGTACTACAACAGACGTACGATTAATTAATTATTTGTTTATCTAATGTCTATAACCTAGTATTAGAGGTCTCACAAAAAGGGCAGGGGTCAAAAAGGGCAGGGGTCAAAAAGGGCAGGGGTTGCAACCCCCAACCCCCCCCCCCCCCCTAGTTGCGCCCCTGTACATGAACATAATACTATTATAATTACTAAATAAATAACTATATTCTCACATAATTGCATGGTCTTGTGTGATCTGTAACTGTAATCCAAGACGGTGACCATTATATTTCTAAAATACAAAAAAGAAAATTCATTTTAATAACCCTGAAATTAAGTTATAGTTCACACAAACCAGTCATTTTCCCACGCAAGCCCCAACACTATTTTCACAAAATGCTTGTGCAAAATGGTGGCCAAAATCTGACTCCTTAACCTAGTTGTCAGAAATTTTGTGGTAATGGCAGTAATGTTGGTAAAATATGCTTTACAACACCTTTCCTGTCCGAATTGGTCTTTAGTATTTTATTCTCTGACTAATGCCAGATGATTTTATTCACCTCTGGGGAAGCCCTCAGACAGGAATGAGGTAAAGGTTATATAACACAGTACACCTGTTAAGACAATTATGGACTTGAACCCCCCCCCCCCTGTTAAACAGCTCCCACTGTCACCACCACTGCTCAGAATATACATTTAATTACAAACTTTCTTGTCTGGGCCACACTCAGTGCCACCATCAAAGGTTCTCTGTGACTTTACTTGCTTGGGGACGACGAGAGTGGGAGGCAAGCAGTGAAGCTGACCTGAGTGCAGGTGCAGATTCATAAAGTTTGGCCACATTGTTCAAACAACGCATAACTCGTGATCTCATTGGTTGAAACTTTATTCCAGTAACACTTAAAATTCGATTTTGTGCTTTGGGATACACTTTATTGTGTTGTTTGACATTGTCAACTGAGCTGGACTTCAATCTTAAAGGCATTATGTGGCAAGGCAATCATTATCTGAAGGATAGGAATTCTAATGACTTGGAGCAAGTTAGCCAAACTTTGTTTCAGTTGCCAGATATTATCAACTGCTGAATCTTTCGCTTTTACTGTGCGTCTAGCAGCTTTTGTCAGTGTTACATTATTTGGCAACTGGCCCATAAAGTCCTAACGTTTTTACAAAGCTCATGATCATGTCCCTCGGTTTTGAGTGAAGAAATTTGAGAAGTTGACAGCTATAGTAGCTAAAAATTAAAAGGGGCAGGTCCACAGGTGAAATATGGTGAAGTGTCAAAAAGGTGTTGGAAACATGATTAATGTAGCAAGTGCAAAAAACAAACAGTGCCGAACTTTATGAATAGAACATCCAGTCCCTTTTTCCCTTCTCCCTCCAATGCCCGCACTCAGGTTGGCTCATGGCTTCATCGCTTACCTCCCACTCTCATCATCCCCTTTCCCCAGCCCATAAAAGGACTGTAGCAGCGATGTTTTGCTAATTTTAGAAGTGGGGGGACGCTCTTGAAAATCAAATGGGCGTGGTCACTTGATTGGGCGTGGCCAATGGCCATGAAATTAAACAATACTTATGACAATAAGTATTTATCTAAGCGGACGTCAATTATCAGACTCTAGTATTTTTGTGCTAGTCTGCTAGAATTTTCTGCAAGTATATCAAGTTTCAGGGAGATTAAAATAGTGACAAAATTACGTTCTGAAGTATTTCCACGTAGGATGCTGAGCAATTATTGCCAAAAATAACACGTATGTAGAACAAGTGATAGCCAAAATTATTTGGACGGTGTTGAACGGCGTTCACTGAACTTCACTCATATTTAATCCCTGCCAGGGGGAATGGCGTTCCCCCATGTTTGATTTTGGCAGGGGAGATGCCGTTCCCTGGGCAGATGTCGGGCATTTGATTTTTTGGAGCATTTTTGGTCAAAATCCCCACCCTGGGGATGAAAATACAGATCAAACCAGATCAAATCGTCCTATCTTGGGCCAACTAAATCCTTTAAAAAAAAAGAATTATATAAATCAGGTGCTGCTATTTCCTTGAAAAACATATGTCAAGTTTTGGTAAACTGTGATATACTGTGGTTAATATACTTTCTGTATTAATATTAAGTGCGGAATCAGTGATGGTCTGTCTTTGTACTATTAAAGAGAATAATGATCTGGTCCCCGGGGTGTTTGAATGTTTGGCAAGGCAGACTGGGGCCTAATTAATTCGATGATTTCAACATTCGTGGCCATCTTGGATTTAAAATCAAGCTCTTCGAAGGTATTCTGAAGGTAAGGCTGTATAAAAGCAGCTGTTTTCATTGAATAAAACCACAATCTTAAATGATTTGCAAATTCCCAAGAGTGGGGATGGTATCGGAGGTCAAATGCCCCACAACTGCCCAGCCTCCACCTCCCCCCCCCCCCCACCCCACCCTCAGGGTTAACATTGATACGTGCAGAAGACCAACTAACTCTGTGCACAATTTTACAATCAATTTACCAACCAAGTTATTTCTTATCAATTTATATACCAAATCAAATTTTCCACTACAAAATCTCTGGAGGTGGGGGGGGCCGCCCCCCCCCCCCCCCCCCCCCCCCCCCCCCACACACACACACCTTCTCCACCACAGTCACACCCAGGGTACAGTGAAACCTGAGTTTTGCAACCCCCATGTTTTACGACCACCTATCATATACGACCACTTTTTCTGGCACAGATGATTTGTAGTTGAAATATACCTGCAATGAGCGACCACCTGCCTTATGTGACCAGCGACCACTTTTTAGCGTCCCAAACAAGATATTTACCTGTTATGAGTTTTTTTTCGTAGTAAACAAACGCGAATGCAACCACATGCGAAAACAAGAAACCGGAAGTGTTATGCAATTGCCGTGTTACTGCATTTTAGTCTTGTTTTGCTTCTCTTTTGAGCATTATTTGATGAAAATCTGTGTGAATTTTTGTTGTCAGAGTTAAGTACTTTTTTAGTAGACGTTTGAGAGTAATACAATGACTGAACAATTCAAAACCATGAGTAATATTTGTTAACTTTAAACAAGTTGATCTTGACGATTGTTTACCGTGACAAGTTTGTATATGCTACAACGGCTTGGAAAGGAAAGTGACAAAACTGAGTGTTCACATCTAACTGGAAGATCGTAAATAAAGCCAAGAGCTTTTAACAAGACCAAACCAGCACAAAAATGGAATCAAACGTAACAAAAACACAGCGCAAAAACTGAAGTGAACGACAGTACGAGACCATTTTGATGTGGAGAACATCGCTCTAAGGCCATGATATTAAACACACAAATGTCAAATTTCTTTTATTTTAATAACCAAATAACATACAGTATTAACATTAATAAATCAAGACTGCACTTCTTTGAAGTGTTCTTGCTATTTCCATTTCCCTTGTAAATCTTTATAAATCGCCATTTTCCCAACCTTGAAACAATATTTATATAAAGAACCGCTGCAGGTCACAGCGTAGCCTGCTACCCTGGCCCAATCAAAGAATATGGGCCAGGTAACCACTAAAGACTTCTGCTTTCCTATTGGTTGAAATTTCACGCGTTTTTAGTGGCTATGAGTAAAACTGCAATCGTCATAAGTGGATTTAGCCCTGATGACGCGAGAATGAGATTAGTGGTTACCTGGCCCATATTTCTTTTGAAATTGGGCCAGGGTACCAGGCTAGTTACAGCACTGCCAAAATGGTGCTGTGACGTCACATCACTACCTGCCATGTACGACCACCTGTCATTTACGACCACTTTTACCTGGCAACAAGGGTGGTCATAAAACTCAGGTTCTACTGTACATGTGATTTGGTGTAATCATTAATTATGGTGGAAATTGTGTAAAGTGGTAGTGTGGTAAATTAGAGAAAATGTTAATTACCTTAATACATCTATAATGACCATAATTTGACTGGTCCAGACGAGGGGTCCGCCACGGCCATCGAAAGCATACGAGATTTCGAAATCACGTGATTTCTGAACTGATTTCCTGATTTCCGCTGATTTCATTGCTGATTTCAAGATTTCATTGCTGATTTCAAGATTTCATTGCTGATTTCAAGATTTCATTGCTGATTTCAAGATTTCAAGTTGATTTCATGATTTCTATGATGATTTCGTGATTTCTTTGGTGATTTCAAGATTTCTTTGGCGATTTCAAGATTTCTTTGGCGATTTTAAGATTTCCATGGTGATTTTCACATTTCTACACGCATTTGATGATCGATTTGCTTTGATTCTCGTTTGATTCGCTATTTATATCAAGAAATTAGAAGCCACAAGGTATGCGAGTTTGTATTTATAAGTAGATTTAGATTAAATAACGAGTTTAACGACCATCGAAATAAACTTCACTGTGAAAGAACCTCGCAAAGAACCGAGAAAGAACTATATATTATGGCATTTATATATTTATTCCTTGAGGTCGAGCTTGATGTTTGTTTATATGTGTATGTTCTCAGTATATAGAACATGACAGAGTATTGATTCGGACCTCGGTTCGGATTCGATTGCATTAGGATTTAGAACCTTATTGAATATAGAATATAAATACATGGATGTGCAGAAATATGAAAATTTATTTTGACTGTTGTGCAGGATCATGCGAGATTATCAATTTTGTCAGTTGCAGAAACATTAATAAAACACTGCCTTTTATAATAAAATGTTTTACTGTGTCAAGTGAGCAATTCATCTGACAAGTCATGATTGGTTCTACATAAGGTGTATCACATGACCAAATAATATTGTTTCATTCAACTGTAACGATTAGTCTTATATAAAATGTGTAATTACAAAAGCCAAAGGGATATTTATATATAGTAGTTTTATGTCATTCGAGACTATTGGGTCACAAAAGCTTCTTTTCAGAAATGTGAAACCACAACCATCGCAACAAACCATTTCCTCACCAGTATCAGGCAACCTACACTCCTACAGTAACAATAAATTGAACAGCTCTCTTGGGTTTGGCATTTAATACCACTTGTACACCAGCATCTGTGACGTACATTGCTGATACCAGGTCTACTCTTTTTAATTTATAGCCCTTAAATTTTGAATTTGGGGTAAAGTTTCTATTGATATTTCATAAAACAGGATACTTTCATCATTCGATTAGCTAATGAATTGTTTTCCCATTTATCAGGAAATTCACAAGGAAAAAATTACAAATATATTTGAAATCACAAAATTTGCGAGGGCGAATGAAAGGATGTTCATTTAGTGTTAAGCAGTTAAGCCATGTAAGAATGTTAGTAAGGAAATACCTGAACTTCGCCCAGATATTCAATACCTGCACTTGTCACTCGACTTGTCAGTATATACATAACATTATCTCCACCAATCTCCATGGGCGGTGGAACCGGGGGGGGCACTGACCCCCCAATAATTTTGTTGGAGGGGCCTGGCCCCCCCAATAAATTTTGGCTTCAAAAATTTAATATAACTGCATTGTTTTGATTTCAGATACACCTTACTATTCCCATTACCACTGCCACAGCCGAAAGATCGTTTTCAGTTCTCCGACGGCTGAAAACATGGCTTAGAAGTACGATGACACAAGAAAGGATGAATAACTTGCTTTTGCTGCATGTGCACAAAGCGTTAGCAGCTGTTAGCTAACTTTGTAAGATTGTGTTTATTTTATCTTGAAGTTTTGAAATATTAAAATTGCGCAAACGTGCCAGTATAATTCTTTATTATGACTTTGTATTTCCGACTCAAAACCTCACTCAACATCTCATAAAATCTCACTGAAAACTACCTGAAAACGCTGGAAATAGCATTTCCGAGACCTAAAAAAACAAAATTTTCTGGGGGAGCATGCCCCCCAACCCCCCTAGATGTCTCGTGCCTTTCAGGTGCTCGCATTCCCCCCGAATAATTTTTACCTTCCGCCGCCCATGCCCCCCCCCCCCCACCCCCAATAATTTTTATCTTCCGCCGCCCATGATCTCGTTATATTATGCATTGCTGGGCTTACATTTTCTAGCAGAATTACGATGAAATAACATTAATTGTATCTTTTGAATGTTTTGAGCTAACAAAAAGCAGCGCAAGGGAACACACACAGGACAAAACGTATGATCTGGAGCTCGAGAACGAAGATTATCGCAAACTCGTTTCCAGTCTCTCAGAGATTTAAGTTGATTTCTGATTTCAAAGTGCGTGTGATTTCCTGATTTCTGATGTTGATTTCTTGATTTCTACTTGATTTCTTGTGATTTCTGAGGTGAGCGTACGAGATTTCTGCCGTGGCGGACCCCTCGGGTCCAGATAACATCACACATGTTAAGTCACTGAGTCCAATGTTTGAGACTTTCTTAAGGTTATTCTGTAAATTGTTTGTACACAATCAATGAATTGAGACCTTTAAAAAGAAAAAAAGAAACATTATTAAATAACTCGACAACTGACTTTAATAAATGGCTCTTCTTCTTGCAAAATGCACACGTGCTCTCCAAGCATGCCTTCACAACTCTAGTATTTAAATCGATGTTTACGTTAAAGAATTTAGCCTCTTACCTTAAGTTATTCTCCGTCTAGACACACTTGATATATCTTTATTCAAATACTTATCTTTATTCATTTCAGTCGTGTTTCGAATGAATAAAATCAAGTTAAACATACACTGCAACCTCTGACTCACTCAATAATTGCATTCGGCGATTCATTTTACATTTAGCATTTTAATTCATACGCCCAGCGGTATTACAACTTTCTTCTCCAGAAATTGGTGTAATAACTAATCATGTAGGGCCATCCAATTCTCGTACCCATGCCCAATATAAGAAACCTCGGCAGATATCGGTCTGCACAATTCTTTACAACATCATAAGGCAAGGTTTGCCGGAACGTGAAAGTAGCATATTTCGATTTGTATTTTAAAATGTATTTCAACACACTCACTTCCTACACCGCTGCCAAACGTTTACGCATGCGTGAATTTGCTAGAGTGGTCCTGCAATTTTAAACTAAAAAGCATATAAGGGTGTTGTGGACGGGTCTGAGAGGTGGAACTTTCTCCCCGGAAGGTTGTGGTTTCGCGCCGCAGATCAGGAAGAACGCCAATCTCGTATCCAGACCCTTTAAGGTTACTGTAGACCTTCAAACCAAAATGTTTTATTTTTTTTTATTCGCTGAAAGTGAAGCATTTTATGAGTACAGTACAGTACAGTACAGTACAGTACAGTACAGTACAGTACAGTACAGTACAGTACAGTACAGTACAGTACAGTACAGTACAGTACAGTACAGTACAGTACAGTACAGTACAGTACAGTACAGTACAGTACAGTACAGTACAGTACAGTACAGTACAGTACAGTACAGTACAGTACAGTACAGTACAGCACAGCACAGCACAGCACAGCACAGCACAGCACAGCACAGCACAGCACAGCACAGCACAGCACAGCACAGTACAGTACAGTACAGCACAGCACAGCACAGCACTGAATTTATATTCATTGGCTCAAAACCAAAGATAAAATGCACTTTAAATGCTCCCCCAAATATTGTCATTGAAAATAAACCAATTAAACAAGTTTATGAATGCAAAACGCTTGGAATAACAATTGACCAGCATTTGTCTTGGAAGAGTAATACTGAAAATATTTGAAAAAATATAACAGCAGGAATCTCTGCTCTCCGTCGTGTCAAACCTTTTATTGATAAAGATACACTTATTTCCATATATAATGCTATTGTTCGCCCATTCGCGATTATTGTTGTAAAGTATGGGATGTGTTTGGCGAGACACAATCAAAACGACTCCAAAAACTACAAAATAGAGCTGCTCGAATTATCACGAACATGAGCAACGATATTGATCATTCTATTGCTTTACATGCCTTGGGCTGGGAGCCACTAAAGATGATGAGAAAAAAGGCAAAAGCAAAAATGATGTTTAAAATTGTAAATATAACTGGTCCTGAGTCACTCACTGACCTTTTTACTTATAAAAGCGAGATGACAAACTATAAACTTTGGGACATTTCAAGTAGTCTTTGTTTACCACAACCACGTACTAATAATATGAAAAATAGTTTCATGTATGACGGTGCTCGTCTATGGAACTCTATTCCAAACGAGCTTAGGGAGAGCAAATCCCTTTCAAGTTTTCAAAAGAAAATTGCTACTCACATTTTTCAATCATGAAAATAGTAACCTTGTAATAGATTACTCATTAATTATATATTTCCTATTTGACACTATACCTCATATTTTGTAGATAACTTTAAACATTGTACTATTTTGACACTATACTTCGTATTTTGTAAATAACTTTAAATATTATACTTATGTAATTTCTTTTTACACGCCCCCCTGTGGAAATCAGCTTCGGTTGACTAAAGTAATAAAGTTCTTCTATTTATCTTACAGTGCAGTACAGTACAGTGCAGTGCAGTGCAGTGCAGTGCAGTGCAGTGCAGTGCAGTGCAGTGCAGTGCAGCGCAGCGCAGTGCAGTGCAGTAAGTTAAATTTAAATAGACTTCTGTGTCTATATAAACTGCGCAAAACCACGCAAAATATTCTTGATTGTGTTGTAAAATAGATCTTGTTAGTTAGCCAGTATAGTACTTTCAGCTTGGAGAGTACGTTTTGTTAGTTCTTGCTCTAGAAGCTGTCGTTAGTTAGTTAGTATAGTACTTTCAGCTTAATTGGAGTTTGTAAAGTTTTGTTAGTTCTCACTCTACAAGCTGTCGTTCGTTAGTTAGTATAGTACTTTCAGCTTGGAGTTTGTAACGTTTTGTTAGTTCTTGCTCTACAAGCTGTCGTTAGTATAGTACTTTCAGCTTGAAGTTTCCCAAAGTTTTGCGATTTTGTTATTTTTGCCAACAACATTTTGGATGGGCAACAACTAAATTGAAGCCATTTGAGCTGTTTGATTTTTTCTTCCTAGATTTTTACCTTACGTATGAATGGTAACTATTGTAATGAACGACTATCCACAGTTTAAGGTAAAGGTATTTTTTAAAAAAAATCTTAAATTGTTCTTTACTTTGACAGTATTTAGATACTGATAACCCAATGGCCTTCACTCCTTGATGGAACTAGTTTGTAGAATTAACTGGGGGAAACTATGGTGTTGATTTTGTGGAGGGAGGAAAACTGGAGAACGCAGTGAAAAATCCTCGAAGCACAGGAGAGAATCAACAACTCTACTCACATGAAGCTAAGGTGGTCACCCATCCCAATACTAACCCCATTCAACCTGACTTAACTTCAGCGGTGAGAGACAGCGCGCGAAGAGCTTGTGCTAATGTAGGTCACCCATCCAAATACTAACCCCATTCAACCCGACTTAACTTCAGCGGTGAGAGACAGCGCGCGAAGAGCTTGTGCTAAGGTGGTCACCCATCCAAATACTAACCCCATTCAACCCGACTTAACTTCAGCGGTGAGAGACAGCGCGCGAAGAGCTTGTGCTAATGTAGGTCACCTATCCAAATACTAACCCCATTCAACCCGACTTAACTTCAGCGGTGAGAGACAGCGCGCGAAGAGCTTGTGCTAATGTAGGTCACCCATCCCAATACTAACCCCATTTAACCTGACTTAACTTCAGCGGTGAGAGACAGCGCGCGAAGAGCTTGGGCTATTGTAGGTCACCCATCCAAGTACTAACCCCATTCAACCTGACTTAACTTCAGCGGTGAGAGACATCACGCTAACAGCTTGTGCTAATGTAGGTCACCCATCCAAGTACTAACCCCATTCAACTTGGCTTAACTTCAGTCGTGAGAGGCAGTACACTAACAGCTAATTGTGCTAATGTAGGTCACCTATCCAAATACTAACCCCATTCAACTTGGCTTAACTTCAGTCGTGAGAGGCAGTACACTAACAGCTTGTGCTAATGTAGGTCACCTATCCAAATACTAACCCCATTCAACCTGACTTAACTTCAGTCGTGAGAGGCAGTACACTAACAGCTTGTGCTAATGTAGGTCACCTATCCAAATACTAACCCCATTCAACCTGACTTAACTTCAGTCGTGAGAGGCAGTACACTAACAGCTTGTGCTAATGTAGGTCACCTATCCAAATACTAACCCCATTCAACGGTGAGAGACAGCACGCTAATGGGGAGCACGGGTGGTGTGTGCTCATCAAAAGTTAAGCCCAGTTAGACAAGGTTCGTACTTGGATAGGTGACCGCTTGGGAGTGACCCCCTTTGGAACTTGGAACTTGGAACTCATGTGAGTAGAGTTGTAGTTGATCTCTCCTGTGCTTCGAGGGTTTTTGCCAGGTTCTATGGTTTTCCTCCCTCCGTAAAATCAACACCTACATCATGGTAGTCATGTTCAGTTGGGGTGTTTCGCCATGTTTGACCACCACGCACCAGTTGCCGAGTATAGGCAATAAAGTTATTAAATCAAACAGCTTGTCCTATCTGTGCCTTCTTTCAACGAGACTGCGAGAAAGGAAGTTTAAAATCCTTTTAAATCTTTTTCTAGTACTTTGTTCTGGCTGCTCTTGGTATTTTTGTGCTTATTCATCGAGAGTGATTGATCACACTACATCATGGCTGTCCATTTACCATCACCATTTCGTTGGATAACATATCTTGCTTGGTGTCTTTCTATAATATTTCATAAACGAGTGGGAGTGTTTAAGTACCAGGGGATACAAACATGAGAGGACAATGAAAATCACGAGGCCGTTAACTGAGTAATTTTCATTGTGCTTGAGTGTTTGTAATTTCAAATGTATTACAAACACGAGAGAACATTGAAAATTACGAGGCAATAGGCCGAGTGATTTTTGTTGTTCTCGAGTGTTTGCAACCCCTGGTAAAACACAATACACGAGTTTATGAAATAGCTTCTCAATCGTCAATTATAGTAGAGGGACTTGGTGATCTTGGTACATATTATATTAGACAATGGTTTCACGCTGGATTTATAATTAAGAAATGTGGTAATAAACGGCCTTTTGTTTGTGCCGTTTATTATCTGATTTCGTAATTATAAATTCAGTTTGTGTGACTTTACCAGGTTTCAAAACTCATGGCACATGACCAGATATTTTTCTCTGATTGGCTAATTAATTAGCTCATGAATTATTGAAGAGTTTGAGAAATACATGTACAATACTTGTGAAACTTGGACTGGTGATGTGTAGAGAACTGTCAAAGTGTCAAAGTGTCAAATTGTCAAATATTGGAAAAATATTTAAATATCCCAAACACAAAATAGGAATTTTAAAGGATTATCTTTACAATACAATACAATTCAATTCACATTTTGATGTATGTGATTCACTGATAAGTGTGTGAAAGATGTTTTACAACATTGATTATCCAATCAGAAACATGGATTGTACTGCATGTGTGTACATAATCACATACACCATAAGACCAGAATGATTATTGTATACAGTATATGCAATTGTATTGGGTAGATGGTTCTTACTAACTGGTAGTGTGACATGGTCTTCAAACCTTTCATGTATGTATGACAATTCTGATAACCACCATCATCACCACTACCACCACTACTACCACCATCACCACCACCATTACTACCAGCACCATCACAATAACAACCACCACTGCCATCATCACCACCACTATCATCATTACCACCACTATCATCATTACTACCACTATCATCATTACCACCACTATCATCATCACTACCACTATCATCATTACTACCACTATCATCATTACTACCACTATCATCATTACTACCACTATCATCATTACCACCACTATCATCATTACCACCACTATCATCATTACCACCACTATCATCATTACCACCACTATCATCATTACTACCACTATCATCATTACTACCACAATCATCATTACCACCACTATCATCATTACTACCACTATCATCATTACTACCACTATCATCATTACCACCACTATCATCATTACTACCACTATCATCATTACTACCACTATCATCATTACCACCACTATCATCATTACTACCACTATCATCATTACTACCACTATCATCATTACTACCACTATCATCATTACCACCACTATCATCATTACCACCACTATCATCATTACCACCACTATCATCATTACTACCACTATCATCATTACTACCACTATCATCATTACCACCACTATCATCATCACTACCACTATCATCATTACTACCACTATCATCATTACTACCACTATCATCATTACTACCACTATCATCATTACTACCACTATCATCATTACTACCACTATCATCATTGCTACCACTATCATCATTACTACCACTATCATCATTACTACCACTATCATCATTACCACCACTATCATCATTACTACCACTATCATCATTACCACCACTATCATCATTACTACCACTATCATCATTACTACCACTATCATCATTACCACCACTATCATCATTACTACCACTATCATCATTACTACCACTATCATCATTACTACCACTATCATCATTAATTACCACTATCATCATTACCACCACAATCATCATTACTACCACTATCATCATTAATTACCACCACTATCATCGTTACTACCACTATCATCATTACTACCACTATCATCATTACTACCACTATCATCATTAATTACCACTATCATCATTACCACCACAATCATCATTATTACCACTATCATCATTACCACCACAATCATGATTACTACCACTATCATCATTACCACCATTATCATCATTACCACCACAATCATCATTACCACCACTATCATCATTACCACCACAATCATCATTACCACCACAATCATCATTACTACCACTATCATCATTACTACCACTATCATCATCACTACCACTATCATCATTACCACCACTATCATCATTACTACCACTATCATCATTACTACCACTATCATCATTACTACCACTATCATCATTACTACCACTATCATCATTACTACCACTATCATCATTACTACCACTATCATCATTACTACCACTATCATCATTACTACCACTATCATCATTACTACCACTATCATCATTACCACCACTATCATCATTACCACCACAATCATCATTACTACCACTATCATCATCACTACCACTATCATCATTACCACCACTATCATCATTACCACCACTATCATCATTACTACCACTATCATCATTACCACCACTATCATCATTACCACCACAATCATCATTACCACCACAATCATCATTACTACCACTATCATCATTACTACCACTATCATCATCACTACCACTATCATCATTACCACCACTATCATCATTACTACCACTATCATCATTACTACCACTATCATCATTACTACCACTATCATCATTACTACCACTATCATCATTACTACCACTATCATCATTACTACCACTATCATCATTACTACCACTATCATCATTACTACCACTATCATCATTACTACCACTATCATCATTATCACCACTATCATCATTACCACCACTATCATCATTACTACCACTATCATCATCACTACCACTATCATCATTACCACCACTATCATCATTACCACCACTATCATCATTACTACCACTATCATCATTACTACCACTATCATCATTACTACCACTATCATCATTGCTACCACTATCATCATTACTACCACTATCATCATTACTACCACTATCATCATTACCACCACAATCATCATTACTACCACTATCATCATCACTACCACTATCATCATTACCACCACTATCATCATTACCACCACTATCATCATTACTACCACTATCGTCATTACTACCACTATCATCATTACTACCACTATCATCATTAATTACCACCACTATCATCATTACTACCACAATCATCATTACCACCACTATCATCATTACTACCACTATCATCATTACTACCACTATCATCATTACCACCACTATCATCATTACTACCACTATCATCATTAATTACCACCACTATCATCATTACTGCCATTATCATCATTACCACCACTACCATCATTACCACCACTATCATCATTACTGCCATTATCATCATTACCACCACTATCACCATTACCACCACTATCATAATTACTACCACTATCATCATTACCACCACTATCATCATTACTACCACAACCATTATCACATCATCACCATCACCACCATCATCATCACCACAACCATCACTACCACTACCACTACCACTATCACTATCATCACCACCACTATCATCACCACTACTAAATAGATTGTTTATACTATAGTGTTGTGTAAGCTGTGTTTTAGATAGAGCAAAATGAAAAGATGGTAAACTGCTGAGATTAGTTTTCATAACGAAATGCTGACGTCTCAAACAGAGCCCTTCATCAGAGTAAAAACTAGAGTGTTGTGTAGGCAGTGTTTTAGATAGAGCAAAGTGAAAAGATGGTAAACTGCTGAGAATACAGTTTTAATAACGAAATACTGACGTTTTAAGCAGTCCTTCATCAGAGTACAATGTAGAGTGCTGTGTAGGCAGTGTTTTAGATAGAGCAAAGTGAAAAGATTGTAAACTGCTGAGAATATAGTTTTGATAACGAAATACTGACGTTTCAAGCAGAGTTCTTCATCAGAGTAACAACATTTTATTCCGATGAAAGGCTCCGCTCGAAATATCAGTATTTCATTCTCTAAAATCTCAGCAGTTGTTCATTTCTACATCATGACGCACTCTGCCTACGCACTATTCAGCAATTATTAACGATGGCCTCCCGGCAGGCATTCCTCCAGTCAAACCGGATGTGACGAAATCGGAGTTTCGACTGCGCATACAATCTGAGTCGGGATAAAACGTAGTTCATTTATAACATGAGGCTGAAGCGGCCGTAGTAAACATAACATTTCTGATTTCAGAAACTTTTTAATGTTTAGGTATTCTATAAGGATAAAATTTGCTAGCTTATCGATTATCCTTGACAATAATCCTAAACGTAGTGTCTAAAGATAATGAACTCAAAACATGAAAAGTCAGTCCCAGCCTACGATGCAATTTGCATAGGGACCCAAATTGAAAAGGAAACTAATTTGCATGTGGGCCTAAATGAAACTACGATTTGGTCTACAGCTAAATCAATTAAGGTTGTCCTGGCCAAAGCCAAAAGGCTAAAGCCAAAAGGTCAAAGCCAAGCGCGAAAAGTACGATGTGAATTACTATTTAAATAGCGAAGCAGACATTTACTATATTTATAGGCCAAAATAATACAAATAAACCAAATTTGCCTCTCTGGGGATTATTAACGAGCATTTTCGCGCTTGGCTTTGACCTTTTGACTTTAGCCTTTTGGCTTTGGCCAGGACAACCTTAATTGATTTAGCTGTATATTGACAGCAACATTGCAATGTCGACTTGCAAATGATACACACGGCGACTCCTTGGCAAGTTGCTAAAAATTTGCATTTTAAATATCGAATTTCACACAACATGAAGTTTACTTAGAGTTAATTGTTCTGACTTTCAATAGAACTTCATGTTATGTGAAATTCGATATTTAAAATGCGAATTTTTAGCAACTTGCGAAGAAATCGTCGTGTACCGTTAGCAAGTCAACATTGCAACGTTTCTGTCAATATTGTAAGGTCGCGCGGGAAAGAACATCCAAAAAAAATCGCAAGTTGCCTAGAAGGGTGTTACACGCTAACACATTTTTCGTCACGTTGATCCGCCATGATTTTTGTACCAGTTAGCAGCGTTTGGCCCCAGTCTCGAGTGCGCGAGGTATACCGAAATTCTTACACCAGATTGGCTAGCCTTGAAAATAATTGTGTTGCAAGTTGCAGGAAGGGTGTTACACGTTCAGCAACTTGCGAACTTTGTTGTAAGCTGCAGCAAAAAGTAGAACCTATCCAACTCTTCTTGCAACTTGCAACACGGCAAAACTGAATAACAAAATCGCAAGTTGCTAGAACTAAGAAAACTTTACAAACTGAAAATACTATACTAACTAACGACAGCTTGTAGAACAAGAACTAACAAAACTTTACAAAATCCAAGCTGAAAGTACTATACTAACTAACGACAGCTTGTAGAGCAAGAACTAACAAAACTTTACAAAATCCAAGCTGAAAGTACTATACTAACTAACGACAGCTAATTGTGCAGCAAGAACTAAACAAAACTTTACAAACTCCAAGCTGAAAGTACTATACTAATTAACGACAGCTTGTGCAGCAAGAACTAATTAACAAAACTTTACAAAATCCAAGCTGAAAGTACTATACTAACTAACGACAGCTAATTGTGCAGCAAGAACTGACAAAACTTTACAAACTTCAAGCTGAAAATACTATACTAACGACAGCTTGTAGAACAAGAACTAACAAAACTTAACAAACTCCAAGTCTATTTAAAGTGATCAATGCTTTTTAATAGCTATACTTCAGCTATTTCACTAGCCTCCTTCGCAGACGTTCTTATGGCTCGCTTACCTCCCCAAACTAACGTCTGCTCACCCGAGAGCTACATTCCATTCCCTTTGTGTACATGGACCAATGAAATCACACCATTGTCGTGCTAAATAATTAAAGCCGTGCTGGGCCAGTGTTATGTGTAATTTGTTTAGTCGAAAGCTAATATTTTGAAAAGTTTAGCCTAGAACTTCACGGAATTTACGAAGAATATTGTTTTGATTATGTTCTTGCTGCCTATGCAAACAAATAAGCGTGAAAGTCAGTGTAAAGCGTAAGAGCGTTGAGAGAAATTGAAGATTGTAAACAAACGCTCAAAGGTGTTAACGGTTTTATAGTGTCTGAAGCGACTGCCCGAATTAGTTTACTTGAAAGCAAATATTTCGCTTACTATAGCTCAGAGCTTTACAAAATTTACGAAGAATGGTATTATGAATATGTTCTTGCTGGTCGTGTAAATAAATCTGTGCGAAAAGTTTTAAAAAAGCTAGAAGTGTCGGCGAAATCTGTATCTAGTCGATAATAAATTTTACGGGGATGTCTGGCCATGTCTGGCTAGCAACCTCAATGTTATTCAGCTTCATATTCCATGCAGTGGCGCTTTTAACTTTATTTTATGTACATATATTCATATTGCGATTCACAGTTACAACATCATCTTATTGATTCCATTTACGCAAAATTTTTACTAAATTTTAAGCAACAGTTTTCGAAATATTGGTTCAAACTTCGAACATTGAAACGGCAGCTCAAGGTCGGAGGTCAGGTTTCCAGATATTGGAAGTCTGGCTCTGATTGGTCAACAATTGGAAAGGAATTCACTGCTCGGGTAAGCAGCCGGTAGTTGAGGGGAGTGAGAACGAACCTGAACTGAACGGCTGCGAAGGAGACTACTATTTCACAGGCATGTACTAATTAAGTTAATTATAATTGCTACAATAATATAGATTATAATGGTGAAACATATAGAGAATAATACATGGATGTGCGGAAATATGAAATTTATTTCGGGTGTTGACCAGTGTTGATATCTCACGAGTGAGCGAAGCGAACGAGTGACATATCCTGTTCAACACGAGAAATAAATTTCATATTTCCAAGCATCCATGTATTGTTCTGTTTATTATATAAAAAAATTGTCCTATTGCCTTGCAAAAATTGCATTAAACTATAATGCTGATTCAGCGATAATCGTCACATGTGCGATTATCATAAATAATCGTGATATATCATAAATAATGTGAGATTATCACTTTTATTAGTGGCGGAAAAATCAATAAAACACTCTATTTTATATAATAAAAATCAATAATAAATATTGACCATCCAATTCTATTATAATTCTAGATTTGTACCATAACTTAACATTAACATTAACTATAAGTTTTTTGTTTTTCTCGCCCGTTATACCGCCATGATTTAAATCCATAATTATGTTGTATGTAGTTTAGATGTTTCTACGAGGTCTGACCCTTTAAGATCGTAGCGAGGGTTTAGATAATATACTTAAATTATCTTTACATTACATTGTAATCAGTAAATGTTGTGGCATCATCAATATTCATGATAAATAACAATTTGGATAGTAAAATATAGTTATTCAGTTTCTTTTTCATTTTGACTTTACTCCAAGTTACTTCAAATTGGTTTCAACAAATTACCAAAATTCAGAAAGTCTGCATTTGGAAAGTCTGTAAAGCCAATTTAGAAAGTCTGCAAAGATGATGTCTAGGTTTGCATCCCATATATTCCTTTGGAATGTCTTCTTTGAAGCTCGTGTAAAGGTGCTTTAATCCGGAATGTTCGTGTGCAAACTTGGCTAGATAGGTTAGTATTTCAATCTGCTATTCTTTCTTTGATGTGGATGATGTCATCTGTTATCTGGATCTGGTTGCAAACATTAAAGCTTAAGGTTTAGCATGTCTTTCTTGATACCAGTTGAAGTGTCGTCGTTAGATTTCTATAATTAACGGGTTACAACAATCACCAAGATGTCATTAGTTATGACGTTTACTCCGTCCAAGTTTTCAAAGCCGTGACAGCTTCCATCCGCCTTTTTTCTAGATCGACACAATTCCAAATATAGTTACCCTACAGAAAGGACCATTTTCCAAAAGGTGTATTAAAAGTTGTTAACTTGCCGTTTTTGGTTATCTTCTGCCAGTAACCTTTAGCTGCATCGAATTTGCTGAAGTATCTTGCATTGTTTATCTTGGGTGTGATATCTTGCAAAGTTGGTGGTGGGTGGGGTTTTTCCATTTCTCTCTTTATATTCCACTAATCAATTTTTAGTCCTAGTTCATTTAACTGCCATCTTGGGCAGAAATATTCCTTCTTGGTTAATTTGATTTTTCATACAGAAAATACTTAATATATAACCTCTATTAATATAAGTGCCGATTACGTCATTTTCCACACTTGACGTCATTTTCAGCCTTTTGAATTATATTGAAAATATACAAAAGCTAGGAGAATAAACGAAATTGAAGAGAATTCAAAAGAAAAATTGAAATGAAATTGACGTCAAAGGGTAAAAATTACGCGTTTTATACTTATTTAAGTGCATATAAACCCAAATTTTTTATCATCTGAATACGTTCTCTAATTAAAGGCCAGTTTCCACTCAGGAAAATCTTCCGCAGGATAGGAACGGACAGGAAAGTTTACTGTGTTAAAGTCATTAGTTCCGACCGAGAGCTCACAGGACAAAGAAAGCTTCCTTGTCCGTTCCTCTCCTGCGGAAGATTTTCCTGAGTGGAAACCAGCCTTATAGAGCAAACAGTTGTTCAGTAAAATATTTTTTTTATTGGAACTATTCTTCAATGTTTTTTGGCGATTCGCATTTCTAGTATGGTAATGAGATGACGTCTATGTACGCATTTGGCTTTCTTTCTCTTTTTGGCAAGATAAACTTGACCTGAGAATTTTTGTGGAAAAACTCATACAATATGGAACATGTTGTTCAAACACACCATTAATGGAAGAATTGGGTCATGTCACTCCTGCAAATAAATATTGTGTAGATAATGATGACTACTTTTGCGTCATTTCATTACCAGTTTGAAAGCAAAAATCTCTATTAAAGCAATAAAGGTTGCTCCAATTTAAAAAATATTTCGTTTGGTTGAACTATTTGCAACTGACTGTAGTCCGTAAGGGAAACTAATCTAAGCCAAGAGAATCAGATTCGGACTACATTGAACTGAATTGAGCAGAACTGAATGCCGAGTCCAATCTGATGTGACCACCCTGCGAAAGAATAAAACAGACAGACACCAAAAAGAAAGAAGTTACTACGAGAAAAGAAAGTTGCCCCTTCAGGCAGGAAACAAGTCACAACTCCAGGGGGGACGGAATGCAGCTCCATTACTCCTCTCCCATCGTTCGTCTCAGTCTCATTGAGGCAAGTGAATACGCTCTTCGAGAAGAGAGAGTTTCGTAGTTGGTCAGGTGTAGGTACCACGACTTGTCTTTACTTTGACAGCTCTTATTCGTCCATATTTTCCGGCCGAATAAATTTCAATTTAATACTCTTCATATCACTCGATGGCTAATGGAAAGAACAGAAGATGGAAAACGACCACGTGGTAGACCAACGAAACGATGGATGGACTGTGTGACGGGAGATTTGAGTAGATACAACATCGAAGAAGGTTTAGCATTAGATCGAAGACAATGGAGAGCGGCGACAAGAAGGCCTGACCTCCCACGAGGAGTTACCAGGATGATGACGAATCTGCACTCCGCACCACGTGACCCATACCCCAGAGGGTCGTAGATCGAGCTTGCGGTGGATAAGAAACCTTTTCTTGTAAGCAGTTTATCTTTCATCATTCTACGAAATCCAAAGCCATCTATGAAAAACATCAGTTTGTTTGATATATCACTCTTTGCATAATGACTTATCGCAAAAATATATATCTTTGTTATTGTCAAACAAAAACACTTAAAATGTACAGACTCTGTTGTAGGAGAAACACTCGCACATGGTTCCTAATTTGCCAAGTGCTTTTGTTCAATAATAACAGAGATATAGAACACTTTGCGATAACTCATTATGCAAACTACGACGTAAAGTTATCTTATAAGTCAAATTTACATATCAAACAAACTGAAATATCTCAAAAACGAAACAAGGAAACGAAAATCTGTAAAAGATGTTATATTGTCATTTTAAGTGTTCTTTCAAATAAGACAAACTTAATTTTCGTTTCATAGGCACGTTAAATAAGGTTGATCACACTCTGCTGTGTCAAAAATAAGATTAAATAATAATCTGGTTCTACTAACCATTGAACGTCCAATGCTCGCTCTATCGGTAGTTGCTCGCTGTCTAGGTACCACGAGTTGTCTTTACTTTGACAGCTCTTAATCGTCCATCTTTTCCCAAGCAAATTTCAATTTAATACTCTTCTTAATAATTCTCCACTCACCACGTGGCCCACCCCAGAAGGTCGTAGATCGAGCTTACGCTGGATAAAATACCTTTTCTTGTAAGCAGTTCATCTTTCATCATTCTACGAAATCCAAAGCCATCTATGAAAAACAACCATTTTATATGTTATAGTACTATTTTTTTAAAATAAGGTTGATCACGCTAGAGTGTCAAAAATAGAATTAAATAATAATCTGATTCTACTAACCATTGAACGCCCAATGCTCGCTCTAACGGTGGTTGCTCGCTGTCTACCACGAGTTGTCTCTACTTCGACAGCTCTTAATCGTCCATCGTTTCCCCCGAGTAAATTTCAATTTAACACTCTTCTTAATTCTCCACTGACCACGTAACGTCGCCCACCCCTAGAAGGTCGTAGATCGAGCTTACGGTGGATAAGATACGTCTTCTTGTAAGCAGTTTATCTTCCATCATTCTACGAAATCGAAAGCCATCTATGAAAAACAACCATTTTATGTTATAGTTACTATTTTTTTAAATAAGTTTGGTCACGCTATCGTGTCAAAAATAAGATTAAAAAATAATAATCTGATTCTACACTAACCATTGAACGTCCAATGCTCACTCTATCGGTAGTTGCTCGCTGTCTAGGTACCACGAGTTGTCTCTACTTTGACAGCTCTTAATCGTCCATCGTTTTCCCCGAGTAAATTTCAATTTAACACTCTTCTTAATTCTCCACTGACCACGTAACGTCGCCCACCCCTAGAAGGTCGTAGATCGAGCTTACGGTGGATAAGATACGTCTTCTTGTAAGCAGTTTATCTTCCATCATTCTACGAAATCCAAAGCCATCTATGAAAAACAACCATTTTATGTTATAATTACTATTTTTTTAAATAAGTTTGGTCACGCTATCGTGTCAAAAATAAGATTAAAAAATAATAATCTGATTCTACACTATAACACTAACCATTGAACGTCCAATGCTCACTCTATCGGTAGTTGCTCGCTGTCTAGGTACCACGAGTTGTCTTTACTTTGCAGCTCTTAATCGTCCATCTTTTCCCAAGCAAATTTCAATTTAATACTCTTCTTAATAATTCTCCACTCACCACGTGGCCCACCCCAGAAGGTCGTAGATCGAGCTTACGCTGGATAAAATACCTTTTCTTGTAAGCAGTTCATCTTTCATCATTCTACGAAATCCAAAGCCATCTATGAAAAACAACCATTTTATATGTTATAGTACTATTTTTTTAAAATAAGGTTGATCACGCTAGAGTGTCAAAAATAGAATTAAATAATAATCTGATTCTACTAACCATTGAACGCCCAATGCTCGCTCTAACGGTGGTTGCTCGCTGTCTACCACGAGTTGTCTCTACTTCGACAGCTCTTAATCGTCCATCGTTTCCCCCGAGTAAATTTCAATTTAACACTCTTCTTAATTCTCCACTGACCACGTGACGTGTCCCACCCCTAGAAGGTCGTAGATCGAGCTTACGGTGGATAAGATACGTCTTCTCTCTATATATTGGATCGCGTAAACATTTCGCCAAAGTCAATGGAGGTACCAGGCTCTGACGATGTCGCTCCACCATCAATGTCATTAGATCATTCTGTTTTTGAAACAATTAGTCTTGGTGATATGTCTCATTTATACCAGGTGTTACTCGTTGACCACTTTGTTCACCAATTACATGCAACTTTGTAATTCCGGCTTAAGTACCCATTCGCTTGCTTTACATTGAAACTCGGCAAACGAACTACTATGTTATTATACAAATCTTTCTTGAAAACTTTGGCAGTTTCGACGCCCACTTCTTCTGCCGAATCTTCTGCAGCTTTGTTCAGGCTTTTTATTCTAAGTATTGTTCATTCTTCAAGGTACCGTAATCGTGTATTCTTCGACAATAGACTACTTTCAATCTGTGATTCCAACCCACGAATGAATGTGTTGTACTCTATTGGATCGCCCGAAAATTCCGCCAAAGTCAATGGAGGTACCAGGCTCTGTCGATGTTGCTCCAGATCATTCTGTTTCTAAAACAATTAGTCTTGGTGGTATATTGGCGATTGTTGCTCCTGCTGTATACTTGGAAATTGATTTACTTGGTCGGTATCTGGGTTTGGACTTTGGCTTCTCTTGTTCTTCGGTTTAACGATCCACGTAAAAAGATCGGATCATTTGCAACTCTTGCTTTGCCCTCGACAAATTTAGAAAAGTTAGTTAGTCTAGGAGCACTATCACAGCTTTAGCCTGGTTCTGTTCGCTTCTCTTCACGATCGATCTTGCAGATACAGTGAAAGCTCGATGACCAAGTTCCGTAAACTATGTGGGTGATCCAATACACTTAGTTGTAAAAGTGATGTCACGGAACTAAGACAATGCGTGAGGCGAGTAGAAAACCAATCAAGCGCTGCCTCATCTCCTGCTTTTACGGTGGGCCACTCACTCGCCTTCTTGAGATATCCATTCGAAATCTTGCACGGGTTTTCATATTTCTGCTTTAACTACTTCTCGGCTTCAAAGTAATCTTGATTTGGGGCCACCCATGGTAGGCCGAGTCTAGGTCTTTTTGCAATTTGCATTTTTTGCACTTTTTACTTCCGCTAATATTCATACTTCCGGTGAGTTGTTAGTCGTTGTGACTGAGCAGTTCTTTGTTCCTTTCGCTTTTGGAGGGGGGAGTTGGACAAAAAGTTGAACAGCTTTGCCTTTTGATCAAGGTGTTTTTGCACATTGTTGGTAGATTTTGAAAGTGACTGACTGACTTTGTAGTTTAACAGTGACGAGGTGTGCCTGACAACTGTCTTGATCGTAAATATGTTCACCAGTGTCAAGTATACACCACATTCATTGATTCAGGCTCCGCGTACTTGCCAGTAGCCCGAGTGAACGCCTGACCGAGGCGTCTTGTTGTTCAAAGTACCGTAAGCGTGTATTCTTCGACAATAGCCTACTTTCAATCTGTGATTCAAACCCATGAATGAATGTGTTGTGCTCCATTAGATCGCCTGAAAATTTCGCCAAAGTCAATGGAGGTACCAGGCTCTGTCGCTGTTAAGCCCTGTTAGACGGGGTTAGTACTTGGATGCATGACCGCTTGGGAATGACCACGTTTTGACCACGAGTTTCGAACTCATGTGAGTAGAGTTGTAGTTGATCTCTCCTGTGCTTCAAGAGTTTTTCGCTGGGTTCTCCGGTTTTCCTCCCTCCATAAAATTAACACCTAACATCTTAGCTGTGATCCGTGGTCTGAACTGTGTCGTATATGGCGACTGCCTGGAGCACCTTTGATATGCCTCGACACGGCCACGTTGATCTGCGTCCTTCGTAATTCAGCCACTGGCTGCAAGTAAGGATGATTAGCCTCCAGTCCTTTATCCAGTCGATATAAAAAAAACCCTGATGAAAATCACCAAATATTTCGTTTAACGTCTCCACGTCGTTTTGAATACGTACGTTGTTGACGTAACCCATCAATGATTCGATTCTTCTCCTTTCTCTATTAAGACGGTTCTACGGGGAGCACGGGCGGCTGTGCTGTTAGCGCGCTGCCTCTCACCAAAACGTTCAGCCCAGTTAGACGGGGTTAGTACTTGGATGCGTGACCGCTTGCGAATGACCACGTTTTGACCACGAGTTGCGAACTCATGTGAGTAGAGTTGTAGTTGATCTCTCCTGCGCTTCGAGGGTTTTTCGCCGGGTTCTCCGGTTTTCCTCCCTCCGTAAAATCAACACCTAACATCTTACTAAGCTGTGATCCGTGGTCTGAACTGTGTCATAGCGGCTGTTTGGCCGGGTCGAGGCATATATCAAAGGCACTCCACGTTGATCTGCGCCCTTTGTAATTCAGCGATCGAAGTTCTTCCAGAGTAGTGAAGGTCGAGGCCCAGACAAGATCAATACAGGAGGTGGTGACAGCGGACGAGGCAAAGAGAAAGCCGTTGGGTTAGCCTGCGTGGCGGGCGTTCTGCTTGCGGGCGGGAGGTCGTGAATATATTAAGCTAAACTAAAAAATTGAGCTTTATTTTCAAAATTTTCTTGAGAATGACAAAACATCAGGACCATTTAAATTAACGATATATTTCCCGCAACCAGAACGCCTACCACGCACGGTATGCCTGAGTTGGAAGTTCACAGTAGAGTTACATGTAAAGTTCAAAGTAGAGGCAAAATTCAAGGTGGAGGGAATGCTTGAGGTAGAAGCAATGGTCAATAAATAGATGAATAGGCAGAAGAATGGCACGAACGGAAGAAATATATAAAATGAATAACTCAATCATCATAAATGGGTAGACATATACAGCTTCAGGCAATTCGAAATACTGTAAGGTTGGAGTACGTTCTTTTATATTTTCATAATTCTTAACAACAACACCCACCTTCCCATCACCACACCACCACCACCCACCTTTCCATCACCTCAACAACACAACCATCCACCTTTCCATCACCACACCACAACCCACCTTTCCATCACCACAACACAACCATCCACCTTTCTATCACCACAACACAACCATCCACCTTTCCATCACCACACCACAACCCACCTTTCCATCACCACAACACCAACATCCACCTTTCCATCACCACACCACAACCCACCTTTCCATCACCACAACAACAACATCCACCTTCCCATAACCACAACACCAACATCCACCTTTCCATCACCACAACACAACCATCCACCTTTCCATCACCACAACAATTTAATAAACACTGCTTTTTTGAATTTCAATTTTTGAATTTTTTTTGTTTAATTTTTTTAATATTTTTTATTTAATTTTTAACACAACAACAACAAACAATATCAACAACAATAGTTTAATACACACTGCTTTTTTGAATTTCTATTTTTTGAATTTTTTTTTATTTTTTAAGTATTTTTTACTTAATTTTTAACAACAATATCAACAATAATTTAACAACACAACCATCCACCTTTCCATCACCACACCACAACCCACCTTTCCATCACCACAACACAACCATCCACCTTTCTATCACCACAACACAACCATCCACCTTTCCATCACCACACCACAACCCACCTTTCCATCACCACAACACCAACATCCACCTTTCCATCACCACACCACAACCCACCTTTCCATCACCACAACAACAACATCCACCTTCCCATCACCACAACACCACCACCCACCTTTCCATCACCACAACAACAACATCCACCTTCCCATCACCACAACAACACCACCCACCTTTCCATCACCACCACAACAACATCCACCTTTCCATTACCTCAACAACACCACCCACCTTTCCATCACCACAACACAACCATCCACCTTCCCATAACCACACCACCAACATCCACCTTCCCATAACCACAACACCAACATCCACCTTCCCATCACCACAACACCAACATCCACCTTTCCATCACCACAACACCAACATCCACCTTTCATCACCACAACACCACCATCCACCTTTCCATCACCACAACACAACCATCCACCTTTCCATAACCACAACAACAACCATCCACCTTTCCATCACCACAACACAACCATCCACTTTTCCATCACCACAACACCAACATCTACCTTTCCAGCACCACAACACCAACATCCACCTTTCCATCACCACAACAATTTAATAAACACTGCTTTTTTGAATTTCAATTTTTGAATTTTTTTTGTTTAATTTTATTTAATTTTTAACACAACAACAACAACAACAAACAATATCAACAACAATAGTTTAATACACACTGCTTTTTTGAATTTCTAGTTTTCTAATTTTTTTTTTTTTTTTAAGTATTTTTTACTTAATTTTTAACAACAATATCAACAATAATTTAACAACACCACCATCCACCTTTCCATCACCACCATCCACCTTTCCATCACCACAACACCACCACCCACCTTTCCATCACCACAACACCACCCACCATCCACCTTTCCATCACCACCATCCACCTTTCCATCACCACAACACCACCACCCACCTTTCCATCACCACAACACCACCCACCATCCACCTTTCCATCACCACCATCTACCTTTCCATCACCAGAACAACAACATCCACCTTCCCATCACCACCACAACAATTTAATAAACACTGCTTTTTTGAATTTCAATTTTTGAATTTTTTTTTGTTTAATTTTTTTAATATTTTTTATTTAATTTTTAACACAACAACAACAAACAATATCAACAACAATAGTTTAATACACACTGCGTTTTTGAATTTCTAATTTTTTGTTTATTTTTATTTTTTAAATATTTTTTAATTTTTAACAACAATATCAACAATAATTTAACAACACCACCATCCACCTTTCCATCACCTCAACAACACCACCATCCACCTTTCCATCACCACAACACCACCACCCACCTTTCCATCGCCACAACACCACATAAACATCACCACGACAATACCAATGCAAGCTGTTTTTTGAATTTTTGACGGTAATAGATCAAACACGAGGAATTATATATATTCATCCGATATCCAGTCACCGAGAAGTGGTTGAAAAATGAGGCCGTAGGCCGAGTTTTTAACCAATTTCGAGGTGACTGGATAGAGGATGAAACACTCTTTCGAGTGTTTGATTTAACTTCTCAAACAAATCAGTATTTTATGAAAACATCAGGTTGAAAGTTGGCAAAATTCTATGTAATTAAGACCGGTACTGATTTCCTTTGTTTTCATCTTATGAATTATTAATGAGTTTGAGAAGAAAGAATAAATAAATAAATAAATCAGTAAATGAAAGAATAAATTAATAATAAAGTAATTATTCATGCTTATCTCTTTTTCGTTGTGTAGTTGAAAAAATGCGGTAGTGGGTAAAAACTGGAAGGTTTTATAGAACTCCCTGTCTGTGCCTTTGTAAGTACCTTGCTTGCTAATATTTTCTAATCCTCAGCATCTAGTCCAGCCACCTTGGAATGCCTCGTACATTAAGGTAAAGTAAGTTAGTTCATATCGTAGGTTCATGTGGAGATGTCAACTATCGTCCGTAATTGGAAGAGTCATCGTCGGTTGTATCGTCGTTCTTGTCGTTCTCGTCCTCGTCGTCGTTGTTCCCGTCGTTGTTGTTCTCTGAGAGCTTCGGCTGCGCCAAGAATCCTTTGCCGTTGCCTCGCCCGCAGTCGCTCTCGGACACCAGGTCGTTGAGCCAACCACCTCCTGTACCTCTCCAATCTGGCACCTTCCCCCCACGCCAAAGTCCTCTCCCGTAGTAAGGCTAATAAATAAATGGACAGATAAAAATTAATATATAAAATTGTGAAATTCATGAATAATTAATGAGGTTAAGAAGCAATCAAAACGTAGCCTTCAAGTCACATGTATACGTCTGTAAATCCCAATAAAGATCATCTTTTGGACAAAGTGATCTGTATCAATAGTTAAGAATACTAATTAGCTTCATTCTATTGTTTCATCTCATAAGTACGATAAAGCAATCGCGTCCGATCTGTATGGGAATTTACTTCGGCTCGCCTTGTAAATCCCCATACACATCGGCCGCTCATGATTTATCTATTACATATAAAATACAAAAATATCAAAAAAATAAATAAACAAACAAATAAATGGAAAGATAAAGATAAAGGGTAAAAAGAAGAAAAAAGTGAAAGAAAAATAAGTAAAGAAAAAGGGTAAATAAATACGAAACTTTAAACGTTCAACAAATTAAAATTAACATTACCTTGATCGCCCATGGCCTCTTCAAAGAGGTCGACCTCTCTGATAAAGAACGGCCTACTTTGCTAAAATTTGGTTGAAAAAATAAAAAATTGTTAAACTCTTAGGCCTTTTATTAATTTCTGGATTAAAATAGACTATTTAATAAATGGAATTCGACTACTCAGTGAATGCTTGCACATCGAACAGATTTAGAAACGTGTTTTTGAATATTATTCAGCAAGGAAAATTTTACAACGTAACCACCGCTAAACTTATTCTTTCACTTCTACGAGACAAACTGTACATGGATGAAATTAAGTTGTCCCTGTCTCACCCGCTAGGGTTACCCAACACCGCTGCCAAACGTTTGAGCACGATCAGAAATGGCGGCTGTCGATGCTCGCGTAATACGGGCTGACCCGTATTAGCTACGCATGCGTAGAACGAATATCTTGCGTGTAAACGTCATCAATACACGGCCGACGACAGGAGCGAGAACACCCCGAGCTCAAAGTCAAACATCTCCGCTCAAAATCGTCGCTCGACCATAATCCTTCTACGAGCGCATAGCACGAAGGTTGGGCTTGCCATAGAATACGGTTTGTTGACAACTCGTGGAATTTTCGCGATGTACGAACCCATTACCCTTCTCAAATTCATCAGTTTCAAATGTCCTCAGAACTCACTTGAGCCAGCACGCACGTGGACTCACTGCGAACTGCCCCATGAAAGTGGCCGATTTTCTATGCGATTTCCGATCGTGCATGCGTGAATTCGCTAGAGTAAACATTGCAGAGAAGTGGGAACTAGCCGTGGCGACAACAACCAGACAGTGAAGACTAAGTAAGACTCGACTATTCATTTGCCTTTTAAAAAAAGGGTAAAGAAAATTACGAAGGGGTAGATTCAGAATATGTTACAATATCGACAAAGAAGCCATGTACAAATTACCTACCTTAACGTTTTGGTAGTATGCTTATAATTTTAACTTTTGTGTCGGACTCTCGGACCAGTCTAAATATTTCAGTGTTTTCCCGCTCTTTTTTTGAGGACGAGCTCGGACGTCGCGCATGCGCTAAACGTTTGGCAGCGGTGTTAGGTTACCCTACCTCGCAAAGAGGGTGACCCTATTTCCATTTTCGCTGCATATGCACTTTAGTAGTTTAACCCTTTCACCGCCAGACCTTTTTCCTTGGCGAGTAAAATCGTCTGGCGTTAGCCAGAGTAAAATACTAAAAGGCTACCGAACAGAACCAAGTTGGGCTAAAGCAACCAGATAGCTTGTCTAATGACTGAATTGTAAAATATACTTACGGAGTACGTCCTGTAAACAAGCCTGGAGTGTCTTGGATCGTCTAAAAGATCAAATACGTAGGACGATCAATGGTGTAGGAAGCAAGTTGGTCTTGGTGGAGGACAGCTTCAAAAGGGCACTTTGTTCAGGGGGTAGGACTTCAAAAGGACACTTGAAAAGTATACACATTACAATCCCGAAGGCGCGAGTTCAAATCCCGCTCGAGTCAGCCGAAATGTTTCGGTTGAATTTAGCAGTGTAAAAAATCATGAAACATTTCTCAAGTAAACTCACGTTTTATTATAAAAAGAGCACTTTTCTGTTGCAAAAAGACACTTTTTTTACCCAGCAATATCCTCGCGAAATATTTGTAAAAATAAAGATATTTACCACGGAAGTGCACCCGGTCTTCCTCATGCTCCATTCCAATCTAAAAATATTAATTATTTCCCATAAATAGAGGATATTACACGGTGGCGCGAAGATATGAATTTTATCTTCGAGTGGGGGAAAACAATATTTAACGAATGAGCGTAGCGAATGAGTAAAATATTGTTTTTGCCACGAGAAGATAAAATTCATATCGTCAAGCCACCGTGTAATGTTCTTTTTATTATATAGATTCAATGCAAAAAGCGGTAAAATTCTAAATGACGTCATCGATATCTTCACTAGTGAGGATATGGAAAATACGACACTGTATATTTCCTAGTAAAACACTCGCATCTATATAATAATTATGTTTATTATATGGCAGCAGCGCTGAGAGGTCCGAATACGGAAATCCTGTATTTGATTGGTTCATAAGCGGTCGAATATTTCCCGTACCGCCCGCTCAGAGCGGAATCTGCCGTTCGGGACCGTAAGTTTCATAAACAAAATGGCAGTCATGTCAGTATATGCAACAAGATGGATTATAATTTCAGAATTACTCATTGTTGAAATATATCGTGCAGGTATGTTGTTACATATTTTAAAAGCTTTCATTTGATGTATAGTTCGAGTTTCCACGTTTTGTGAAAGTTTTTAAAATGTCTAAAACGTTCGTAACATTGTTCGTAATAATATAACATTTACTTCTCACAAGTATTATAATTTCATACGATTTTTTATTCAACTACTTAACGTACGGTCTTGAGCAATATGTCAAACAAAAGCAATTGAAAAATGCTATTTAGGGTAGAAAGTTCAGGATTCTAGCTCAACGGAAAGTACTTTAAAAATGGGAAAAAGTCTGCCATTTTCGTTTAGTTCGCAAGAAAGATGGGTCGAGTTTTCACAACGTTCACAACATTTATGGCCATATAATAAACTACTTATTGACCTCGCTTGTTCGATCTGTACTAGTGAAATATCGGACCTCTGTTTTTTTGCACAGATCTCAACTCGCTGCGCTCGTCTCGGTCCGTACTAAAAAAAACATCGGTCCGATATTTCACTAGTACAGACCTCACGCTCGGTCAATAAGTAGTTATTGTTATATACCAAAGACTTTCGTTTGCCAAAGATGAAATCCTATTGGTCAAATCATAGTCACGTGTTGTTTAACAAACTCAATGTATCTTTCTGCCGAGAGAAACGTAGCACTGTTTCCCTCTGACGTCAACAATGAAGAGGGAAACAGTGCAGTGTTTCCCTCTGACGTCAGCTTTAATCATGCGTTGTTCACGTGAATACACAACGATTATTGCATCAGATCAAGAACTTTAGACTTTTCGGAACACTTTGAAAACAAGAACTGCATGTTTCGAGCTTGTCTGGTTCGAAATAGTCCATTTTCCAAAGGAAAGAATATCTATACATATCTTCAAAGGTCGGAAAAAACCTTGATAAATTTAAAGCTGTTCTTTGTACTTGTTGAGTCTGGTGTAGATGTATTTGTTTAGTTGAATCAGGCTTCAATGTCACCCTCGGGCTAAAGCCCTCGGGTGACATTGAAGCCTTCGGGTCCGTAAAACTCGATATTTCTCTCGGCGCCAGTCAACAAGTGTATATTTACCATATTTACCATAAATATGCAAATAATCCAATTTTATAATTGTTTTATCGTGTTAGCCCTTAATTCAAAAATGGCCGCCGAATTAAAATTCTTTTATATACATATAAATTAGCCCTTATGAACTCGTTTTCATGTGGGAAATTCAAAATAATTTTTACTTTAAAACAAGGTCATAAGAGCTAATTTATGTGCACATAAAAGAATTCTAATTCGGTGGCCATTTTTGAATAAGGTCTATAGGATCTTTTAAAAAAGATTGGTTGTGGACAAATAAATATCCTAAATGTTTTTTGTATGTTATTATAGTGTTTTCAGCTTGAAGCTGGTAAAGTTTTTTCGTTTTTTTTCGTTTGTTTGTTGGGTTTTTTTTCCCGCTGTACAAGTGGTTGTAAGTTACTCAAAGAAACACTCTGAGCTCCAGACGGGACCCCCCCCCCGAACAGTGGTGACGGTATACAGGGACGTAGCGAACCCTTTGTTGTTGAGGGGGTGTAAGGTGGTCATTTACCTGAATTTAAAAACATTTTGAAAATTTACCTGAAATTTTACTCTTTTATACAATAGAGTAATAGGGAGTTCTGCGTATTATTTCGCACGCAGCTATATTTCAATACCTTTTACTACTTATTTATTCCACATAGTCTTTGACTTTAAAAAAGATATCCTTATGCTAAGGTGACGTACTCATACGTCAATTTCTGCGAGTTTGCCAAACTCAAAGCGCCTATACCATTAATCTTAACAATCTAAAAGTAGACATTAGTCTGTCGTGTCACGTGTGTTGCCTGCCGTGCTAAAGAGAATTATCTTAGCCAGCGGCAAAGAAGCAGACATTGGAATCCATATCTTCGGCGTTGAACGCAACGGGGGGTGGGGGTGGGGGGGATCACTATTTAACGCCATATAACGGCATAATGTAGATGGTGATAGTGGTAATGTAGATGGTATTAGTGGTAATGTACATGGTGATAGTGGTAATGTAGCTGGTGATAGTAGTAATGTAGCTGGTGATAGTAGTAATGTAGATGGTGATAGTGGTAATGTAGATGGTGATAGTGGTAATGTAGATGGTGATAGTGGTAATGTAGATGGTGATAGTAGTAATGTAGATGGTGATAGTGGTAATGTAGATGGTGATAGTGGTAATGCAGCTGGTGATAGTAGTAATGTAGATGGTGATAGTGGTAATGTAGATGGTGATAGTAGTAATGTAGATGGTGATAGTGGTAATGTAGCTGGTGATAGTGGTAATGTAGATGGTGATAGTAGTAATGTAGATGGTGATAGTGGTAATGTAGATGGTGATAGTGGTAATGTAGATGGTGATAGTAGTAATGTAGATGGTGATAGTAATAATGTAGATGGTGATAGTAATAATGTAGATGGTGATAGTAGTAATGTAGATGGTGATAGTGGTAATGTAGATGGTGATAGTGGTAATGTAGATGGTAATGTAGATGGTGATAGTAGTAATGTAGATGGTGATAGTAGTAATGTAGATGGTGATAGTAGTAATGCAGCTGGTGATAGTAGTAATGTAGATGGTGATAGTAGTAATGTAGATGGTGATAGTAGTAATGTAGATGGTGATAGTAGTAATCCAGCTGGTGATAGTAGTAATCCAGCTGGTGATAGTAGTAATGCAGACGGTGATAGTGGTAATGTAGGTGGTGATAGTGGTAATGTAGATGGTGATAGTAGTAATGTAGATGGTGATAGTAGTAATGTAGATGGTGATAGTAGTAATGTAGATGGTGATAGTAGTAATGTAGATGGTGATAGTAGTAATGTAGACGGTGATAGTAGTAATGTAGCTGGTGATAGTGGTAATGTAGATGGTGATAGTAGTAATGTAGATGGTGATAGTAGTAATGTAGATGGTGATAGTAGTAATGTAGATGGTGATAGTAGTAATGTAGATGGTGATAGTAGTAATGTAGATGGTGATAGTAGTAATGCAGCTGGTGATAGTGGTAATGTAGATGGTGATAGTGGTAATGTAGGTGGTGATAGTAGTAATGTAGATGGTGATAGTGGTAATGTAGATGGTGATAGTAGTAATGTAGATGGTGATAATAGTAATGTAGATGGTGATAGTAGTAATGCAGCTGGTGATAGTAGTAATGCAGCTGGGGATAGTAGTAATGCAGCTGGTGATAGTGGTAATGCAGCTGGTGATAGTAGTAATGTAGATGGTGATAGTGGTAATGTAGATGGTGATAGTGGTAATGCAGCTGGTGATAGTGGTAATGCAGATGGTGATAGTGGTAATGTAGATGGTGATAGATGGTAATGTAGATGGTGATAGTGGTAATGTAGATGGTGATAGTGGTAATGTAGATGGTGATAGTGGTAATGTAGATGGTGATAGTGGTAATGTAGGTGGTGATAGTGGTAATGTAGATGGTGATAGTGGTAATGTAGATGGTGATAGTGGTAATGTAGATGGTGATAGTGGTAATGCAGCTGGTGATAGTGGTAATGCAGATGGTGATAGTGGTAATGTAGATGGTGATAGATGGTAATGTAGGTGGTGATAGTGGTAATGTAGATGGTGATAGTAGTAATGTAGATGGTGATAGTGGTAATGTAGATGGTGATAGTAGTAATGTAGATGGTGATAGTAGTAATGTAGATGGTGATAGTAGTAATGTAGATGGTGATAGTAGTAATGTAGATGGTGATAGTGGTAATGTAGATGGTGATAGTGGTAATGTAGATGGTGATAGTAGTAATGTAGATGGTGATAGTAGTAATGCAGCTGGTGATAGTGGTAATGTAGATGGTGATAGTGGTAATGTAGATGGTGATAGTGGTAATGTAGATGGTGATAGTGGTAATGTAGATGGTGATAGTAGTAATGTAGATGGTGATAATAGTAATGTAGATGGTGATAGTAGTAATGCAGCTGGTGATAGTAGTAATGCAGCTGGGGATAGTAGTAATGCAGCTGGTGATAGTGGTAATGCAGCTGGTGATAGTAGTAATGTAGATGGTGATAGTGGTAATGTAGATGGTGATAGTGGTAATGCAGCTGGTGATAGTGGTAATGCAGATGGTGATAGTGGTAATGTAGATGGTGATAGATGGTAATGTAGATGGTGATAGTGGTAATGTAGATGGTGATAGTGGTAATGTAGATGGTGATAGTGGTAATGTAGATGGTGATAGTGGTAATGTAGGTGGTGATAGTGGTAATGTAGATGGTGATAGTGGTAATGTAGATGGTGATAGTGGTAATGTAGATGGTGATAGTGGTAATGTAGGTGGTGATAGTGGTAATGTAGATGGTGATAGTGGTAATGTAGATGGTGATAGTGGTAATGTAGATGGTGATAGTGGTAATGCAGCTGGTGATAGTGGTAATGCAGATGGTGATAGTGGTAATGTAGATGGTGATAGATGGTAATGTAGGTGGTGATAGTGGTAATGTAGATGGTGATAGTAGTAATGTAGATGGTGATAGTGGTAATGTAGATGGTGATAGTAGTAATGTAGATGGTGATAGTAGTAATGTAGATGGTGATAGTAGTAATGTAGATGGTGATAGTAGTAATGTAGATGGTGATAGTGGTAATGTACATGGTGATAGTGGTAATGTAGATGGTGATAGTAGTAATGTAGATGGTGATAGTGGTAATGCAGCTGGTGATAGTGGTAATGTAGATGGTGATAGTGGTAATGTAGATGGTGATAGTGGTAATGTAGATGGTGATAGTGGTAATGTAGATGGTGATAGTAGTAATGTAGATGGTGATAATAGTAATGTAGATGGTGATAGTGGTAATGTAGATGGTGATAGTGGTAATGTAGATGGTGATAGTGGTAATGTAGATGGTGATAGTAGTAATGTAGATGGTGATAATAGTAATGTAGATGGTGATAGTAGTAATGCAGCTGGTGATAGTAGTAATGCAGCTGGGGATAGTAGTAATGCAGCTGGTGATAGTGGTAATGCAGCTGGTGATAGTAGTAATGTAGATGGTGATAGTGGTAATGTAGATGGTGATAGTGGTAATGCAGCTGGTGATAGTGGTAATGCAGATGGTGATAGTGGTAATGTAGATGGTGATAGATGGTAATGTAGATGGTGATAGTGGTAATGTAGATGGTGATAGTGGTAATGTAGATGGTGATAGTGGTAATGTAGATGGTGATAGTGGTAATGTAGGTGGTGATAGTGGTAATGTAGATGGTGATAGTGGTAATGTAGATGGTGATAGTGGTAATGTAGATGGTGATAGTGGTAATGTAGGTGGTGATAGTGGTAATGTAGATGGTGATAGTGGTAATGTAGATGGTGATAGTGGTAATGTAGATGGTGATAGTGGTAATGCAGCTGGTGATAGTGGTAATGCAGCTGGTGATAGTGGTAATGCAGATGGTGATAGTGGTAATGTAGATGGTGATAGATGGTAATGTAGGTGGTGATAGTGGTAATGTAGATGGTGATAGTAGTAATGTAGATGGTGATAGTGGTAATGTAGATGGTGATAGTAGTAATGTGGTGATAGTAGTAATGTAGATGGTGATAGTAGTAATGTAGATGGTGATAGTAGTAATGTAGATGGTGATAGTAGTAATGTAGATGGTGATAGTGGTAATGTACATGGTGATAGTGGTAATGTAGATGGTGATAGTAGTAATGTAGATGGTGATAGTGGTAATGCAGCTGGTGATAGTGGTAATGTAGATGGTGATAGTGGTAATGTAGATGGTGATAGTGGTAATGTAGATGGTGATAGTGGTAATGTAGATGGTGATAGTAGTAATGTAGATGGTGATAATAGTAATGTAGATGGTGATAGTAGTAATGCAGCTGGTGATAGTAGTAATGCAGCTGGGGATAGTAGTAATGCAGCTGGGGATAGTGGTAATGCAGCTGGTGATAGTAGTAATGTAGATGGTGATAGTGGTAATGTAGATGGTGATAGTGGTAATGCAGCTGGTGATAGTGGTAATGCAGATGGTGATAGTGGTAATGTAGATGGTGATAGATGGTAATGTAGATGGTGATAGAGGTAATGTAGATGGTGATAGTGGTAATGTAGATGGTGATAGTGGTAATGTAGATGGTGATAGTGGTAATGTAGATGGTGATAGTGGTAATGTAGATGGTGATAGTGGTAATGTAGATGGTAATGCAGCTGGTGATAGTGGTAATGTAGGTGGTGATAGTGGTAATGTAGATGGTGATAGTGGTAATGTAGATGGTGGTAGTAGTAATGTAGATGGTGGTAGTAGTAATGTAGATGGTGATAGTAGTAATGTAGATGGTGATAATGTAGATGGTGATAGTGGTAATGTAGATGGTGATAGTGGTAATGTAGATGGTGATAGTGGTAATGTAGATGGTGATAGTGGTAATGTAGATGGTGATAGTGGTAATGCAGCTGGTGATAGTGGTAATGCAGCTGGTGATAGTGGTAATGCAGCTGGTGATAGTAGTAATGCAGCTGGTGATAGTGGTAATGTAGATGGTGATAGTGGTAATGTAGATGGTGATAGTGGTAATGTAGATGGTGATAGTGGTAATGTAGATTGTGCTAGTGGTAATGTAGATGGTGATAGTGGTAATGTAGATGGTAATGTGTAGATGGTGATAGTGGTAATGTAGATGGTGATAGTGGTAATGTAGATGGTGATAGTAGTAATGCAGCTGGTGATAGTAGTAATGTAGATGGTGATAGTAGTAATGTAGATGGTGATAGTAGTAATGCAGCTGGTGATAGTAGTAATGTAGATGGTGATAGTAGTAATGTAGATGGTGATAATATAGGTGGTGATAGTGGTAATGTAGATGGTGATAGTGGTAATGTAGATGGTGATAGTGGTAATGTAGATGGTGATAGTGGTAATGCAGCTGGTGATAGTGGTAATATTGCAGCTGGTGATAGTGGTAATGCAGCTGGTGATAGTAGTAATGCAGCTGGTGATAGTGGTAATGTAGATGGTGATAGTGGTAATGTAGATGGTGATAGTGGTAATGTAGATGGTGATAGTGGTAATGTAGATTGTGCTAGTGGTAATGTAGATGGTGATAGTGGTAATGTAGATGGTGATAATGTAGATGGTAATGTAGATGGTGATAGTGGTAATGTAGATGGTGATAGTGGTAATGTAGATGGTGATAGTAGTAATGCAGCTGGTGATAGTAGTAATGTAGATGGTGATAGTAGTAATGCAGCTGGTGATAGTAGTAATGTAGATGGTGATAGTAGTAATGTAGATGGTGATAATGTAGATGGTGATAGTGGTAATGTAGATGGTGATAGTGGTAATGGAGATGGTGATAGTGGTAATGTAGATGGTGATAGTAGTAATGCAGCTGGTGATAGTAGTAATGCAGGTGGTGATAGTAGTAATGCAGCTGGTGATAGTGGTAATGTAGATGGTGATAGTGGTAATGTAGATGGTGATAGTGGTAATGTAGATGGTCATAGTGGTAATGTAGATGGTGATAGTGGTAATGTAGATGGTGATAGTGGTAATGTAGATGGCAATGTAGATGGTGATAGTGGTAATGTAGATGGTGATAGTGGTAATGTAGATGGTGATAGTAGTAATGCAGCTGGTGATAGTGGTAATGTAGATGGTGATAGTGGTAATGTAGATGGTGATAGTGGTAATGTAGATGGTGATAGTAGTAATGCAGCTGGTGAAAGTGGTAATGTAGATGGTGATAGTAGTAATGCAGCTGGTGATAGTAGTAATGCAGCTGGTGATAGTAGTAATGCAGCTGGTGATAGTGGTAATGTAGATGGTGATAGTGGTAATGCAGCTGGTGATAGTGGTAATGTAGATGGTGATAGTGGTAATGTAGATGGTGATAGTGGTAATGTAGATGGTGATAGTGGTAATGTAGATGGTGATAGTAGTAATGTAGATGGTGATAGTAGTAATGTAGATGGTGATAGTAGTAATGCAGCTGGTGATAGTAGTAATGCAGCTGGTGATAGTAGTAATGCAGCTGGTGATAGTAGTAATGCAGCTGGTGATAGTGGTAATGTAGATGGTGATAGTGGTAATGCAGCTGGTGATAGTGGTAATGTAGATGGTGATAGTGGTAATGTAGATGGTGATAGTGGTAATGTAGATGGTGATAGTGGTAATGTAGATGGTGATAGTAGTAATGTAGATGGTGATTAGTAGTAATGTAGATGGTGATAGTAGTAATGCAGCTGGTGATAGTAGTAATGCAGCTGGTGATAGTAGTAATGCAGCTGGTGATAGTAGTAATGCAGCTGGTGATAGTGGTAATGTAGATGGTGATAGTGGTAATGCAGCTGGTGATAGTGGTAATGTAGATGGTGATAGTGGTAATGTAGATGGTGATAGTGGTAATGTAGATGGTGATAGTGGTAATGCAGCTGGTGATAGTGGTAATGTAGATGGTGATAGTGGTAATGTAGATGGTGATAGTGGTAATGTAGATGGTGATAGTAGTAATGCAGCTGGCGATAGTGGTAATGTAGATGGTGATAGTAGTAATGCAGCTGGTGATAGTAGTAATGCAGCTGGTGATAGTAGTAATGCAGCTGGTGATAGTGGTAATGTAGATGGTGATAGTGGTAATGCAGCTGGTGATAGTGGTAATGTAGATGGTGATAGTGGTAATGTAGATGGTGATAGTGGTAATGTAGATGGTGATAGTGGTAATGTAGATGGTGATAGTAGTAATGTAGATGGTGATAGTAGTAATGTAGATGGTGATAGTAGTAATGCAGCTGGTGATAGTAGTAATGCAGCTGGTGATAGTAGTAATGCAGCTGGTGATAGTAGTAATGCAGCTGGTGATAGTAGTAATGCAGCTGGTGATAGTGGTAATGTAGATGGTGATAGTGGTAATGCAGCTGGTGATAGTGGTAATGTAGGTGGTGATAGTGGTAATGTAGATGGTGATAGTGGTAATGTAGATGGTGGTAGTAGTAATGTAGATGTAGATAGTAGTAATGTAGATGTAGATAGTAGTAATGTAGATAGTAGTAATGTAGATGGTGATAATGTAGATGGTGATAGTGGTAATGTAGATGGTGATAGTGGTAATGTAGATGGTGATAGTGGTAATGTAGATGGTGATAGTGGTAATGTAGATGGTGATAGTGGTAATGCAGCTGGTGATAGTGGTAATCCAGCTGGTGATAGTGGTAATGCAGCTGGTGATAGTAGTAATGCAGCTGGTGACAGTAGTAATGCAACTGGTGATAGTGGTAATGTAGATGGTGATAGAGGTATGGTAATGTAGATGGTGATAGTGGTAATGCAGATGGTGATAGTGGTAATGTAGATGGTGATAGTGGTAATGTAGATGGTGATAGTGGTAATGTAGATGGCAATGCAGCTGGTGATAGTGGTAATGTAGGTGGTGATAGTGGTAATGTAGATGGTGATAGTGGTAATGTAGATGGTGGTAGTAGTAATGTAGATGGTGGTAGTAGTAATGTAGATGGTGATAGTAGTAATGTAGATGGTGATAATGTAGATGGTGATAGTGGTAATGTAGATGGTGATAGTGGTAATGTAGATGGTGATAGTGGTAATGTAGATGGTGATAGTGGTAATGTAGATGGTGATAGTGGTAATGCAGCTGGTGATAGTGGTAATGCAGCTGGTGATAGTGGTAATGCAGCTGGTGATAGTAGTAATGCAGCTGGTGATAGTGGTAATGTAGATGGTGATAGTGGTAATGTAGATGGTGATAGTGGTAATGTAGATGGTGATAGTGGTAATGTAGATTGTGCTAGTGGTAATGTAGATGGTGATAGTGGTAATGTAGATGGTAATGTAGATGGTGATAGTGGTAATGTAGATGGTGATAGTGGTAATGTAGATGGTGATAGTAGTAATGCAGCTGGTGATAGTAGTAATGTAGATGGTGATAGTAGTAATGCAGCTGGTGATAGTAGTAATGTAGATGGTGATAGTAGTAATGTAGATGGTGATAATATAGGTGGTGATAGTGGTAATGTAGATGGTGATAGTGGTAATGTAGATGGTGATAGTGGTAATGTAGATGGTGATAGTGGTAATGCAGCTGGTGATAGTGGTAATATTGCAGCTGGTGATAGTGGTAATGCAGCTGGTGATAGTAGTAATGCAGCTGGTGATAGTGGTAATGTAGATGGTGATAGTGGTAATGTAGATGGTGATAGTGGTAATGTAGATGGTGATAGTGGTAATGTAGATTGTGCTAGTGGTAATGTAGATGGTGATAGTGGTAATGTAGATGGTGATAATGTAGATGGTAATGTAGATGGTGATAGTGGTAATGTAGATGGTGATAGTGGTAATGTAGATGGTGATAGTGGTAATGCAGCTGGTGATAGTGGTAATGTAGATGGTGATAGTGGTAATGTAGATGGTGATAGTGGTAATGTAGATGGTGATAGTGGTAATGCAGCTGGTGATAGTGGTAATGTAGATGGTGATAGTGGTAATGTAGATGGTGATAGTGGTAATGTAGATGGTGATAGTAGTAATGCAGCTGGCGATAGTGGTAATGTAGATGGTGATAGTAGTAATGCAGCTGGTGATAGTAGTAATGCAGCTGGTGATAGTAGTAATGCAGCTGGTGATAGTGGTAATGTAGATGGTGATAGTGGTAATGCAGCTGGTGATAGTGGTAATGTAGATGGTGATAGTGGTAATGTAGATGGTGATAGTGGTAATGTAGATGGTGATAGTGGTAATGTAGATGGTGATAGTAGTAATGTAGATGGTGATAGTAGTAATGTAGATGGTGATAGTAGTAATGCAGCTGGTGATAGTAGTAATGCAGCTGGTGATAGTAGTAATGCAGCTGGTGATAGTAGTAATGCAGCTGGTGATAGTGGTAATGTAGATGGTGATAGTGGTAATGCAGCTGGTGATAGTGGTAATGTAGGTGGTGATAGTGGTAATGTAGATGGTGATAGTGGTAATGTAGATGGTGGTAGTAGTAATGTAGATGTAGATAGTAGTAATGTAGATAGTAGTAATGTAGATGGTGATAATGTAGATGGTGATAGTGGTAATGTAGATGGTGATAGTGGTAATGTAGATGGTGATAGTGGTAATGTAGATGGTGATAGTGGTAATGTAGATGGTGATAGTGGTAATGCAGCTGGTGATAGTGGTAATCCAGCTGGTGATAGTGGTAATGCAGCTGGTGATAGTAGTAATGCGGCTGGTGACAGTAGTAATGCAACTGGTGATAGTGGTAATGTAGATGGTGATAGAGGTATGGTAATGTAGATGGTGATAGTGGTAATGCAGATGGTGATAGTGGTAATGTAGATGGTGATAGTGGTAATGTAGATGGTGATAGTGGTAATGTAGATGGTAATGCAGCTGGTGATAGTGGTAATGTAGGTGGTGATAGTGGTAATGTAGATGGTGATAGTGGTAATGTAGATGGTGGTAGTAGTAATGTAGATGGTGGTAGTAGTAATGTAGATGGTGGTAGTAGTAATGTAGATGGTGATAATGTAGATGGTGATAGTCGTAATGTAGATGGTGATAGTGGTAATGTAGATGGTGATAGTGGTAATGTAGATGGTGATAGTGGTAATGTAGATGGTGATAGTGGTAATGCAGCTGGTGATAGTGGTAATGCAGCTGGTGATAGTGGTAATGCAGCTGGTGATAGTAGTAATGCGGCTGGTGATAGTGGTAATGTAGATGGTGATAGTGGTAATGTAGATGGTGATAGTGGTAATGTAGATGGTGATAGTGGTAATGTAGATTGTGCTAGTGGTAATGTAGATGGTGATAGTGGTAATGTAGATGGTAATGTAGATGGTGATAGTGGTAATGTAGATGGTGATAGTGGTAATGTAGATGGTGATAGTAGTAATGCAGCTGGTGATAGTAGTAATGTAGATGGTGATAGTAGTAATGCAGCTGGTGATAGTAGTAATGTAGATGGTGATAGTAGTAATGTAGATGGTGATAATATAGGTGGTGATAGTGGTAATGTAGATGGTGATAGTGGTAATGTAGATGGTGATAGTGGTAATGTAGATGGTGATAGTGGTAATGCAGCTGTTGATAGTGGTAATATTGCAGCTGGTGATAGTGGTAATGCAGCTGGTGATAGTAGTAATGCAGCTGGTGATAGTGGTAATGTAGATGGTGATAGTGGTAATGTAGATGGTGATAGTAGTAATGTAGATGGTGATTGTAGTAATGTAGATGGTGATAATGTAGATGGTGATAGTGGTAATGTAGATGGTGATAGTGGTAATGGAGATGGTGATAGTGGTAATGTAGATGGTGATAGTAGTAATGCAGCTGGTGATAGTAGTAATGCAGGTGGTGATAGTAGTAATGCAGCTGGTGATAGTGGTAATGTAGATGGTGATAGTGGTAATGTAGATGGTGATAGTGGTAATGTAGATGGTCATAGTGGTAATGTAGATGGTGATAGTGGTAATGTAGATGGTGATAGTGGTAATGTAGATGGCAATGTAGATGGTGATAGTGGTAATGTAGATGGTGATAGTGGTAATGTAGATGGTGATAGTAGTAATGCAGCTGGTGATAGTAGTAATGTAGATGGTGATTGTAGTAATGTAGATGGTGATAATGTAGATGGTGATAGTGGTAATGTAGATGGTGATAGTGGTAATGGAGATGGTGATAGTGGTAATGTAGATGGTGATAGTAGTAATGCAGCTGGTGATAGTAGTAATGCAGCTGGTGATAGTAGTAATGCAGCTGGTGATAGTGGTAATGTAGATGGTGATAGTGGTAATGCAGCTGGTGATAGTGGTAATGTAGGTGGTGATAGTGGTAATGTAGATGGTGGTAGTAGTAATGTAGATGTAGATAGTAGTAGTAATGTAGATGTAGATAGTAGTAATGTAGATAGTAGTAATGTAGATGGTGATAATGTAGATGGTGATAGTGGTAATGTAGATGGTGATAGTGGTAATGTAGATGGTGATAGTGGTAATGTAGATGGTGATAATGGTAATGTAGATGGTGATAGTGGTAATGCAGCTGGTGATAGTGGTATTCCAGCTGGTGATAGTGGTAATGCAGCTGGTGATAGTAGTAATGCAGCTGGTGACAGTAGTAATGCAACTGGTGATAGTGGTAATGTAGATGGTGATAGAGGTATGGTAATGTAGATGCTGATAGTGGTAATGCAGATGGTGATAGTGGTAATGTAGATGGTGATAGTGGTAATGTAGATGGTGATAGTGGTAATGTAGATGGTAATGCAGCTGGTGATAGTGGTAATGTAGATGGTGATAGTGGTAATGTAGATGGTGATAGTGGTAATGTAGATGGCAATGTAGATGGTGATAGTGGTAATGTAGATGGTGATAGTGGTAATGTAGATGGTGATAGTAGTAATGCAGCTGGTGATAGTAGTAATGTAGATGGTGATTGTAGTAATGTAGATGGTGATAATGTAGATGGTGATAGTGGTAATGTAGATGGTGATAGTGGTAATGGAGATGGTGATAGTGGTAATGTAGATGGTGATAGTAGTAATGCAGCTGGTGATAGTAGTAATGCAGCTGGTGATAGTAGTAATGCAGCTGGTGATAGTGGTAATGTAGATGGTGATAGTGGTAATGCAGCTGGTGATAGTGGTAATGTAGGTGGTGATAGTGGTAATGTAGATGGTGGTAGTAGTAATGTAGATGTAGATAGTAGTAGTAATGTAGCTGTAGATAGTAGTAATGTAGATAGTAGTAATGTAGATGGTGATAATGTAGATGGTGATAGTGGTAATGTAGATGGTGATAGTGGTAATGTAGATGGTGATAGTGGTAATGTAGATGGTGATAGTGGTAATGTAGATGGTGATAGTGGTAATGTAGCTGGTGATAGTGGTAATGTAGATGGTGATAGTGGTAATGCAGCTGGTGATAGTGGTAATGCAGCTGGTGATAGTAGTAATGCAGCTGGTGATAGTGGTAATGTAGATGGTGATAGTGGTAATGTAGATGGTGATAGTGGTAATGTAGATGGTGATAGTGGTAATGTAGATGGTGATAGTGGTAATGTAGATGGTGATAGTGGTAATGTAGATGGTGATAGTGGTAATGTAGATGGTGATAGTGGTAATGTAGATGGTGATAGTGGTAATGTAGATGGTGATAGTGGTAATGCAGCTGGTGATAGTGGTAATGTAGATGGTGATAGTGGTAATGTAGATGGTGATAGTGGTAATGTAGATGGTGATAGTGGTAATGTAGGTGGTGATAGTGGTAATGTAGGTGGTGATAGTAGTAATGCAGATGGTGATAGTGGTAATGCAGATGGTGATAGTAGTAATGCAGATGGTGATAGTAGTAATGTAGATTGGTGATAGTAGTAATGTAGATGGTGATAGTAGTAATGCAGCTGGTGATAGTAGTAATGTAGATGGTGATAGTAGTAATGTAGATGGTGATAGTGGTAATGTAGATGGTGATAGTGGTAATGTAGATGGTGATAGTGGTAATGTAGATGGTGATAGTGGTAATGTAGATGGTGATAGTGGTAATGTAGATGGTGATAGTGGTAATGCAGCTGGTGATAGTGGTAATGTAGATGGTGATAGTGGTAATGTAGATGGTGATAGTGGTAATGTAGATGGTGATAGTTGTAATGTAGATGGTGATAGTAGTAATGCAGCTGGTGATAGTAGTAATGCAGCTGGTGATAGTAGTAATGCAGCTGGTGATAGTGGTAATGTAGATGGTGATAGTGGTAATGCAGCTGGTGATAGTGGTAATGTAGATGGTGATAGTGGTAATGTAGATGGTGATAGTGGTAATGTAGATGGTGATAGTGGTAATGTAGATGGTAGTAGTAATGTAGATGGTGATAGTGGTAATGTAGATGGTGATAGTGGTAATGTAGATGGTGATAGTAGTAATGTAGATGGTGATAGTAGTAATGCAGCTGGTGATAGTAGTAATGTAGATGGTGATAGTAGTAATGTAGATGGTGATAGTGGTAATGTAGATGGTGATAGTGGTAATGTAGATGGTGATAGTAGTGGTAATGCAGCTGGTTGATAGTGGTAATGTAGGTGGTGATAGTGGTAATGTAGTGGTGATAGTGGTAATGCAGATGGTGATAGTGGTAATGCAGATGGTGATAGTGGTAATGTAGATGGTGATAGTGGTAATGTAGATGGTGATAGTGGTAATGTAGATGGTGATAGTAGTAATGTAGATGGTGATAGTAGTAATGTAGATGGTGATAATGTAGATGGTGATAGTGGTAATGTAGATGGTGATAGTGGTAATGTAGATGGTGATAGTGGTAATGTAGATGGTGATAGTGGTAATGTAGATGGTGATAGTGGTAATGTAGATGGTGATAGTGGTAATGCAGCTGGTGATAGTGGTAATGTAGATGGTGATAGTGGTAATGTAGATGGTGATAGTGGTAATGCAGATGGTGATAGTAGTAATGCAGCTGGTGATAGTGGTAATGCAGCTGGTGATAGTGGTAATGTAGATGGTGATAGTGGTAATGTAGATGGTGATAGTGGTAATGTAGATGGTGATAGTGGTAATGTAGATGGTGATAGTGGTAATGTAGATGGTGATAGTGGTAAGATGGTGATAGTAGTAGATGGTAGATGGTGATAGTGGTAATGTAGATGGTGATAGTGGTAATGTAGATGGTGATAGTGGTAATGTAGATGGTGATAGTGGTAATGTAGATGGTGATAGTGGTAATGTAGATGGTGATAGTAGTAATGCAGCTGGTGATAGTAGTAATGTAGATGGTGATAGTAGTAATGCAGCTGGTGATAGTGGTAATGTAGATGGTGATAGTGGTAATGTAGATGGTGATAGTGGTAATGTAGATGGTGATAGTGGTAATGTAGATGGTGATAGTGGTAATGTAGATGGTGATAGTGGTAATGTAGATGGTGATAGTAGTAATGCAGCTGGTGATAGTAGTAATGTAGGTGGTGATAGTAGTAATGCAGCTGGTGATAGTGGTAATGTAGATGGTGATAGTGGTAATGTAGCTGGTGATAGTGGTAATGTAGATGGTGATAGTGGTAATGTAGATGGTGATAGTGGTAATGTAGATGGTGATAGTGGTAATGTAGATGGTAATGTAGATGGTGATAGTGGTAATGTAGATGGTGATAGTGGTAATGTAGATGGTGATAGTGGTAATGTAGATGGTGATAGTGGTAATGTAGATGGTGATAGTGGTAATGTAGATGGTGATAGTGGTAATGCAGCTGGTGATAGTGGTAATGTAGGTGGTGATAGTAGTAATGCAGCTGGTGATAGTGGTAATGTAGATGGTGATAGTAGTAATGCTGATGGTGATAGTGGTAATGTAGATGGTGATAGTGGTAATGTAGATGGTGATAGTGGTAATGTAGATGGTGATAGTGGTAATGTAGATGGTGATAGTGGTAATGTAGATGGTGATAGTGGTAATGTAGATGGTGATAGTAGTAATGCAGCTGGTGATAGTGGTAATGTAGATGGTGATAGTGGTAATGTAGCTGGTGATAGTAGTAATGTAGGTGGTGATAGTGGTAATGTAGATGGTGATAGTGGTAATGTAGATGGTGATAGTGGTAATGTAGATGGTGATAGTGGTAATGTAGATGGTGATAGTGGTAATGTAGATGGTGATAGTAGTAATGTAGATGGTGATAGTAGTAATGTAGATGGTGATAGTAGTAATGTAGATGGTGATAGTGGTAATGTAGATGGTGATAGTAGTAATGCAGCTGGTGATAGTGGTAATGTAGATGGTGATAGTGGTAATGTAGATGGTGATAGTGGTAATGTAGATGGTGATAGTGGTAATGTAGATGGTGATAGTGGTAATGTAGATGGTGATAGTGGTAATGTAGATGGTGATAGTGGTAATGTAGATGGTGATAGTAGTAATGTAGATGGTGATAGTGGTAATGTAGATGGTGATAGTGGTAATGTAGATGGTGATAGTGGTAATGCAGATGGTGATAGTGGTAATGTAGATGGTGATAGTAGTAATGTAGATGGTGATAGTAGTAATGTAGATGGTGATAATGTAGATGGTGATAGTGGTAATGTAGATGGTGATAGTGGTAATGTAGATGGTGATAGTGGTAATGTAGATGGTGATAGTGGTAATGTAGATGGTGATAGTGGTAATGCAGCTGGTGATAGTGGTAATGCAGCTGGTGATAGTGGTAATGCAGCTGGTGATAGTGGTAATGTAGATGGTGATAGTGGTAATGCATGGTGATAGTGGTAATGTAGATGGTGATAGTGGTAATGTAGATGGTGATAGTGGTAATGTAGATGGTGATAGTGGTAATGTAGATGGTGATAGTGGTAATGTAGATGGTGATAGTGGTAATGTAGATGGTGATAGTGGTAATGTAGATGGTGATAGTAGTAATGCAGATGGTGATAGTGGTAATGTAGATGGTGATAGTGGTAATGTAGATGGTGATAGTGGTAATGTAGATGGTGATAGTGGTAATGTAGATGGTGATAGTGGTAATGTAGATGGTGATAGTGGTAATGTAGATGGTGATAGTGGTAATGTAGATGGTGATAGTGGTAATGTAGATGGTGATAGTGGTAATGTAGATGGTGATAATGTAGATGGTGATAGTGGTAATGTAGATGGTGATAGTGGTAATGCAGATGGTGATAGTGGTAATGTAGATGGTGATAGTGGTAATGTAGATGGTGATAGTGGTAATGTAGATGGTGATAGTGGTAATGTAGCTGGTGATAGTGGTAATGTAGATGGTGATAGTGGTAATGTAGATGGTGATAGTGGTAATGTAGATGGTGATAGTGGTAATGTAGATGGTGATAGTGGTAATGTAGATGGTGATAGTAGTAATGTAGATGGTGATAGTGGTAATGTAGATGGTGATAGTGGTAATGTAGGTGGTGATAGTGGTAATGTAGATGGTGATAGTGGTAATGTAGATGGTGATAGTGGTAATGTAGATGGTGATAGTGGTAATGTAGATGGTGATAGTGGTAATGTAGATGGTGATAGTGGTAATGCAGTTGGTGATAGTAGTAATGTAGATGGTGATAGTAGTAATGCAGATGGTGATAGTGGTAATGTAGATGGTGATAGTAATGGTGATAGTGGTGTGGTGTAATGTAGGATGGTGATAGTGGTAATGTAGATGGTGATAGTGGTAATGTAGATGGTGATAGTGGTAATGTAGATGGTGATAGTGGTAATGTAGATGGTGATAGTGGTAATGCAGCTGGTGAATAGTAGTAATGCAGCTGGTGATAGTGGTAATGTAGATGGTGATAGTGGTAATGTAGATGGTGATAGTGGTAATGTAGATGGTGATAGTGGTAATGTAGATGGTGATAGTGGTAATGTAGATGGTGATAGTGGTAATGTAGATGGTGATAGTGGTAATGTAGATTGTGCTAGTGGTAATGTAGATGGTGATAGTGGTAATGTAGATGGTGATAGTGGTAATGTAGATGGTGATAGTGGTAATGTAGATGGTGATATAATGTAGATGGTGATAGTGGTAATGCAGATGGTGATAGTGGTAATGTAGATGGTGATAGTGGTAATGCAGCTGGTGATAGTAAGTAATGCAGCTGGTGATAGTAGTAATGTAGATGGTGATAGTGGTAATGTAGATGGTTGGTGATAGTGGTAATGTAGATGGTGATAGTGGTAATGGAGATGGTGATAGTGGTAATGTAGATGGTGATAGTAGTAATGCAGCTGGTGATAGTAGTAATGCAGGTGGTGATAGTAGTAATGCAGCTGGTGATAGTGGTAATGTAGATGGTGATAGTGGTAATGTAGATGGTGATAGTGGTAATGTAGATGGTCATAGTGGTAATGTAGATGGTGATAGTGGTAATGTAGATGGTGATAGTGGTAATGTAGATGGCAATGTAGATGGTGATAGTGGTAATGTAGATGGTGATAGTGGTAATGTAGATGGTGATAGTAGTAATGCAGCTGGTGATAGTAGTAATGTAGATGGTGATAGTAGTAATGCAGCTGGTGATAGTAGTAATGTAGATGGTGATAGTAGTAATGTAGATGGTGATAGTAGTAATGCAGCTGGTGATAGTAGTAATGTAGATGGTGATAGTAGTAATGTAGATGGTGATAATGTAGATGGTGATAGTGGTAATGTGGATGGTGATAGTGGTTATGTAGATGGTGATAGTGGTAATGTAGATGGTGATAGTGGTAATGTAGATGGTGATAGTGGTAATGCAGCTGGTGATAGTGGTAATGTAGGTGGTGATAGTGGTAATGGAGATGGTGATAGTGGTAATGTAGATGGTGATAGTAGTAATGCAGCTGGTGATAGTAGTAATGCAGCTGGTGATAGTAGTAATGCAGCTGGTGATAGTGGTAATGTAGATGGTGATAGTGGTAATGCAGCTGGTGATAGTAGTAATGTAGATGGTGATAGTGGTAATGTAGATGGTGATAGTGGTAATGTAGATGGTGATAGTGGTAATGTAGATGGTAATGTAGATGGTGATAGTAGCAATGTATATGGTGATAGCAGTAATGTAGATGGTGATAGTAGTAATGTAGATGGTGATAGTAGTAATGCAGCTGTGATAGTAGTAATGTAGATGGTGATAGTAGTAATGTAGATGGTGATAGTAGTAATGTAGATGGTGATAGTAGTAATGTAGATGGTGATAGTAGTAATGCAGCTGGTGATAGTGGTAATGTAGATGGTGATAGTGGTAATGTAGATGGTGATAGTGGTAATGCAGCTGGTGATTCTGGTAATGCAGCTGGTGATAGTGGTAATGTAGTGGTGATAGTGGTAATGTAGATGGTGATAGTGGTAATGTAGATGGTGGTAGTAGTAATGTAGATGGTGATAGTAGTAATGTAGATGGTGATAATGTAGATGGTGATAGTGGTAATGTAGATGGTGATAGTGGTAATGTAGATGGTGATAGTGGTAATGTAGATGGTGATAGTGGTAATGTAGATGGTGATAGTGGTAATGTAGATGGTGATAGTGGTAATGCAGCTGGTGATAGTGGTAATGTAGGTGGTGATAGTGGTAATGTAGATGGTGATAGTGGTAATGTAGATGGTGATAGTAGTAATGCAGCTGGTGATAGTAGTAATGCAGCTGGTGATAGTAGTAATGCAGCTGGTGATAGTGGTAATGTAGATGGTGATAGTGGTAATGTAGATGGTGATAGTGGTAATGTAGATGGTGATAGTGGTAATGTAGATGGTGATAGTGGTAATGTAGATGGTGATAGTGGTAATGTAGATGGTGATAGTGGTAATGTAGATGGTAATGTAGATGGTGATAGTGGTAATGTAGATGGTGATAGTGGTAATGCAGCTGGTGATAGTGGTAATGTAGGTGGTGATAGTGGTAATGTAGATGGTGATAGTGGTAATGTAGATGGTGATAGTAGTAATGCAGCTGGTGATAGTAGTAATGCAGCTGGTGATAGTAGTAATGCAGCTGGTGATAGTGGTAATGTAGATGGTGATAGTGGTAATGTAGATGGTGATAGTGGTAATGTAGATGGTGATAGTGGTAATGTAGATGGTGATAGTGGTAATGTAGATGGTGATAGTGGTAATGTAGATGGTGATAGTGGTAATGTAGATGGTAATGTAGATGGTGATAGTGGTAATGTAGATGGTGATAGTGGTAATGTAGATGGTGATAGTAGTAATGCAGCTGGTGATAGTAGTAATGTAGATGGTGATAGTGGTAATGCAGCTGGTGATAGTGGTAATGTAGATGGTGATAGTGGTAATGTAGATGGTGATAGTGGTAATGTAGATGGTGATAGTGGTAATGCAGTTGGTGATAGTAGTAATGTAGATGGTGATAGTGGTAATGTAGATGGTGATAGTGGTAATGTAGATGGTGATAGTGGTAATGTAGATGTGATAGTGGTAATGTAGATGGTAATGTAGATGGTGATAGTAGCAATGTAGATGGTGATAGTAGTAATGTAGATGGTGATAGTAGTAATGCAGCTGGTGATAGTAGTAATGCAGCTGGTGATAGTAGTAATGCAGCTGGTGATAGTGGTAATGCAGCTGGTGATAGTGGTAATGCAGCTGGTGATAGTGGTAATGCAGCTGGTGATAGTGGTAATGTAGATGGTGATAGTGGTAATGCAGCTGGTGATAGTGGTAATGTAGGTGGTGATAGTGGTAATGTAGATGGTGATAGTAGTAATGTAGATGGTGATAATGTAGATGGTGATAGTAGTAATGCGGCTGGTGATAGTAGTAATGCAGCTGGTGATAGTAGTAATGCAGCTGGTGATAGTAGTAATGCAGCTGGTGATAGTAGTAATGCAGCTGGTGATAGTAGTAATGCAGCTGGTGATAGTAGTAATGCAGATGGTGAGAGTGGTAATGTAGATGGTGATAGTGGTAATGTAGATGGTGATAGTGGTAATGTAGATGGTGATAGTAGTAATGCAGCTGGTGATAGTAGTAATGCAGCTGGTGATAGTAGTAATGCAGCTGGTGATAGTAGTAATGCAGCTGGTGATAGTAGTAATGCAGCTGGTGATAGTGGTAATGTAGATGGTGATAGTGGTAATGCAGCTGGTGATAGTGGTAATGTAGGTGGTGATAGTGGTAATGTAGATGGTGATAGTAGTAATGTAGATGGTGATAATGTAGATGGTGATAGTAGTAATGTAGATGGTGATAATGTAGATGGTGATAGTGATAATGTAGATGGTGATAGTGGTAATGTAGATGGTGATAGTGGTAATGTAGATGGTGATAGTGGTAATGTAGATGGTGATAGTGGTAATGTAGATGGTGATAGTAGTAATGTAGATGGTGATAGTAGTAATGTAGATGGTGATAGTGGTAATGTAGATGGTGATAGTATTAAAGAATAATGGTGATAGTAGTAATGTAGATGGTGATAGTAGTAATGCAGCTGGTGATAGTGGTAATGCAGCTGGTGATAGTGGTAATGCAGCTGGTGATAGTGGTAATGTAGATGGTGATAGTGGTAATGTAGATGGTGATAGTGGTAATGTAGATGGTGATAGTGGTAATGCAGCTGGTGATAGTGGTAATGTAGGTGGTGATAGTGGTAATGTAGATGGTGATAGTAGTAATGTAGATGGTGATAGTGTAGATAGTAGTAATGTAGATGGTGATAGTAGTAATGTAGATGGTGATAGTAGTAATGTAGATGGTGATAGTAGTAATGTAGATGGTGATAGTGGTAATGTAGATGGTGATAGTGGTAATGTAGATGGTGATAGTGGTAATGTAGATGGTGATAGTGGTAATGTAGATGGTGATAGTAGTAATGTAGATGGTGATAGTGGTAATGTAGATGGTGATAGTGGTAATGCAGCTGGTGATAGTGGTAATGTAGGTGGTGATAGTGGTAATGTAGGTGGTGATAGTAAATGTAGAGATGGTGATAGTAGATGGTGATAGTGGTAATGTAGATGGTGATAATAGTGGTGATAGTGGTAATGTAGATGGTGATAGTTGGTAAATGTAGATGGTGATAGTGGTAATGTAGATGGTGATAGTGGTAATGTAGATGGTGATAGTGGTAATGCAGATGTGATAGTAGTAATGCAGATGGTGATAGTAGTAATGCAGATGGTGATAGTAGTAATGCAGCTGGTGATAGTAGTAATGCAGCTGGTGATAGTAGTAATGTAGATGGTGATAGTAGTAATGTAGCTGGTGATAGTGGTAATGTAGATGGTTGATAGTGGTAATGTAGATGGTGATAGTGGTAATGATGGTGATAGTAGTAATGTAGATGGTGATAGTGGTAATGTAGATGGTGATAGTGGTAATGTAGCTGGTGATAGTGGTAATGTAGGTGGTGATAGTGGTAATGTAGGTGGTGATAGTGGTAATGTAGCTGGTGATAGTAGTAATGTAGATGGTGATAGTAGTAATGTAGATGGTGATAGTGGTAATGTAGATGGTGATAGTGGTAATGTAGCTGGTGATAGTGGTAATGTAGAGGTGATAAGTGGTAATTAGATGGTGATAGTGGTAATGTAGATGGTGATAGTAGATGTAGATGGTTAGTGGTAATGTAGATGGTGATAGTAGTAATGCAGCTGGTGATAGTAGTAATGTAGATGGTGATAGTGGTAATGCAGCTGGTGATAGTGGAAATGTAGATGGTGATAGTGGTAATGTAGATGGTGATAGTGGTAATGTAGATGGTGATAGTGGTAATGCAGTTGGTGATAGTAGTAATGTAGATGGTGATAGTGGTAATGTAGATGGTGATAGTGGTAATGTAGATGGTGATAGTGGTAATGTAGATGTGATAGTGGTAATGTAGATGGTAATGTAGATGGTGATAGTAGCAATGTAGATGGTGATAGTAGTAATGTAGATGGTGATAGTAGTAATGCAGCTGGTGATAGTAGTAATGCAGCTGGTGATAGTAGTAATGCAGCTGGTGATAGTGGTAATGCAGCTGGTGATAGTGGAAATGCAGCTGGTGATAGTGGTAATGCAGCTGGTGATAGTGGTAATGTAGATGGTGATAGTGGTAATGCAGCTGGTGATAGTGGTAATGTAGGTGGTGATAGTGGTAATGTAGATGGTGATAGTAGTAATGTAGATGGTGATAATGTAGATGGTGATAGTAGTAATGCAGCTGGTGATAGTAGTAATGCGGCTGGTGATAGTAGTAATGCAGCTGGTGATAGTAGTAATGCAGCTGGTGATAGTAGTAATGCAGCTGGTGATAGTAGTAATGCAGCTGGTGATAGTAGTAATGCAGCTGGTGATAGTAGTAATGCAGCTGGTGATAGTAGTAGTGCAGCTGGTGAGAGTGGTAATGTAGATGGTGATAGTTGTAATGTAGATGGTGATAGTGGTAATGTAGATGGTGATAGTGGTAATGCAGCTGGTGATAGTAGTAATGCAGCTGGTGATAGTAGTAATGCAGCTGGTGATAGTAGTAATGCAGCTGGTGATAGTAGTAATGCAGCTGGTGATAGTAGTTAATGTAGATGGTGATAGTGGTAATGCAGCTGGTGATAGTGGTAATGTAGGTGGTGATAGTGGTAATGTAGATGGTGATAGTAGTAATGTAGATGGTGATAATGTAGATGGTGATAGTAGTAATGTAGATGGTGATAATGTAGATGGTGATAGTGATAATGTAGATGGTGATAGTGGTAATGTAGATGGTGATAGTGGTAATGTAGATGGTGATAGTGGTAATGTAGATGGTGATAGTGGTAATGTAGATGGTGATAGTAGTAATGTAGATGGTGATAGTAGTAATGTAGATGGTGATAGTAGTAATGTAGATGGTGATAGTAGTAATGTAGATGGTGATAGTAGTAATGCAGCTGGTGATAGTGGTAATGCAGCTGGTGATAGTGGTAATGCAGCTGGTGATAGTGGTAATGTAGATGGTGATAGTGGTAATGTAGATGGTGATAGTGGTAATGTAGATGGTGATAGTGGTAATGCAGCTGGTGATAGTGGTAATGTAGGTGGTGATAGTGGTAATGTAGATGGTGATAGTAGTAATGTAGATGGTGATAGTAGTAATGTAGATGGTGATAGTAGTAATGTCGATGGTGATAGTAGTAATGTAGATGGTGATAGTAGTAATGTAGATGGTGATAGTAGTAATGTAGATGGTGATATTAGTAATGCAGCTGGTGATAGTGGTAATGCAGCTGGTGATAGTGGTAATGTAGGTGGTGATAGTGGTAATGTAGGTGGTGATAGTGGTAATGTAGATGGTGATAGTAGTAATGTAGATGGTGATAGTAGTAATCTAGATGGTGATAGTGGTAATGTAGATGGTGATAGTGGTAATGTACATGGTGATAGTGGTAATGTAGATGGTGATAGTGGTAATGTAGATGGTGATAGTGGTAATGTAGATGGTGATAGTAGTAATGTAGATGGTGATAATGTAGATGGTGATAGTGGTAATGTAGATGGTGATAGTGGTAATGTAGATGGTGATAGTGGTAATGTAGATGGTGATAGTGGTAATGTAGATGGTGATAGTGGTAATGCAGCTGGTGATAGTGGTAATGCAGCTGGTGATAGTGGTAATGCAGCTGGTGATAGTAGTAATGCAGCTGGTGATAGTAGTAATGCAGCTGGTGATAGTAGTAATGCAGCTGGTGATAGTGGTAATGTAGATGGTGATAGTGGTAATGTAGATGGTGATAGTGGTAATGTAGATGGTGATAGTGGTAATGTAGATGGTGCTAGTGGTAATGTAGATGGTGATAGTGGTAATGTAGATGGTGATAGTGGTAATGTAGATGGTAATGTAGATGGTGATAGTGGTAATGTAGATGGTGATAGTGGTAATGTAGATGGTGATAGTAGTAATGCAGCTGGTGATAGTAGTAATGTAGATGGTGATAGTAGTAATGCAGCTGGTGATAGTAGTAATGCAGCTGGTGATAGTAGTAATGTAGATGGTGATAGTAGTAATGTAGATAGTGATAATGTAGATGGTGATAGTGGTAATGTAGATGGTGATAGTGGTAATGTAGATGGTGATAGTGGTAATGTAGATGGTGATAGTAGTAATGCAGCTGGTGATAGTAGTAATGCAGCTGGTGATAGTAGTAATGCAGCTGGTGATAGTGGTAATGTAGATGGTGATAGTGGTAATGTAGATGGTGATAGTGGTAATGTAGATGGTCATAGTGGTAATGTAGATGGTGATAATGGTAATGTAGATGGTGATAGTAGTAATGTAGATGGTGATAATGTAGATGGTGATAGTGGTAATGTAGATGGTGATAGTGGTAATGTAGATGGTGATAGTGGTAATGTAGATGGTGATAGTGGTAATGTAGATGGTGATAGTGGTAATGCAGCTGGTGATAGTGGTAATGCAGCTGGTGATAGTGGTAATGCAGCTGGTGATAGTAGTAATGCAGCTGGTGATAGTAGTAATGCAGCTGGTGATAGTAGTAATGCAGCTGGTGATAGTGGTAATGTAGATGGTGATAGTGGTAATGTAGATGGTGATAGTGGTAATGTAGATGGTGATAGTGGTAATGTAGATGGTGCTAGTGGTAATGTAGATGGTGATAGTGGTAATGTAGATGGTGATAGTGGTAATGCAGCTGGTGATAGTAGTAATGTAGATGGTGATAGTAGTAATGCAGCTGGTGATAGTAGTAATGTAGATGGTGATAGTAGTAATGTAGATGGTGATAATGTAGATGGTGATAGTGGTAATGTAGATGGTGATAGTGGTAATGTAGATGGTGATAGTAGTAATGCAGCTGGTGATAGTAGTAATGCAGCTGGTGATAGTAGTAATGCAGCTGGTGATAGTGGTAATGTAGATGGTGATAGTGGTAATGTAGATGGTGATAGTGGTAATGTAGATGGTCATAGTGGTAATGTAGATGGTGATAGTGGTAATGTAGATGGTGATAGTGGTAATGTAGATGGTAATGTAGATGGTGATAGTGGTAATGTAGATGGTGATAGTGGTAATGTAGATGGTGATAGTAGTAATGCAGCTGGTGATAGTAGTAATGTAGATGGTGATAGTAGTAATGTAGATGGTGATAGTAGTAATGCAGCTGGTGATAGTAGTAATGTAGATGGTGATAGTAGTAATGTAGATGGTGATAATGTAGATGTGTGATAGTGGTAATGTAGATGGTGATAGTGGTTATGTAGATGGTGATAGTGGTAATGTAGATGGTGATAGTGGTAATGTAGATGGTGATAGTGGTAATGTAGATGGTGATAGTAGTAATGCAGCTGGTGATAGTAGTAATGCAGCTGGTGATAGTAGTAATGCAGCTGGTTGATAGTGGTAATGTAGATGGTGATAGTGGTAATGTAGATGGTGATAGTGGTAATGTAGATGGTCATAGTGGTAATGTAGATGGTGATAGTGGTAATGTAGATGGTGATAGTGGTAATGTAGATGGTAATGTAGATGGTGATAGTGGTAATGTAGATGGTGATAGTGGTAATGTAGATGGTGATAGTAGTAATGCAGCTGGTGATAGTAGTAATGTAGATGGTGATAGTAGTAATGTAGATGGTGATAGTAGTAATGCAGCTGGTGATAGTAGTAATGTAGATGGTGATAGTAGTAATGTAGATGGTGATAATGTAGATGGTGATAGTGGTAATGTAGATGGTGATAGTGGTTATGTAGATGGTGATAGTGGTAATGTAGATGGTGATAGTGGTAATGTAGATGGTGATAGTGGTAATGCAGCTGGTGATAGTGGTAATGTAGGTGGTGATAGTGGTAATGGAGATGGTGATAGTGGTAATGTAGATGGTGATAGTAGTAATGCAGCTGGTGATAGTAGTAATGCAGCTGGTGATTGTAGTAATGCAGCTGGTGATAGTGGTAATGTAGATGGTGATAGTGGTAATGCAGCTGGTGATAGTAGTAATGTAGATGGTGATAGTGGTAATGTAGATGGTGATAGTGGTAATGTAGATGGTAATAGTGGTAATGCAGTTGGTGATAGTAGTAATGTAGATGGTGATAGTGGTAATGTAGATGGTGATAGTGGTAATGTAGATGGTGATAGTGGTAATGTAGATGGTAATGTAGATGGTGATAGTAGCAATGTATATGGTGATAGTAGTAATGTAGATGATGATAGTAGTAATGTAGATGGTGATAGTAGTAATGCAGCTGGTGATAGTAGTAATGTAGATGGTGATAGTAGTAATGTAGATGGTGATAGTAGTAATGTAGATGGTGATAGTAGTAATGTAGATGGTGATAGTGGTAATGTAGATGGTGATAGTGGTAATGTAGATGGTGATAGTGGTAATGCAGTTGGTGATAGTAGTAATGTAGATGGTGATAGTGGTAATGTAGATGGTGATAGTGGTAATGTAGATGGTGATAGTGGTAATGTAGATGGTAATGTAGATGGTGATAGTAGCAATGTATATGGTGATAGTAGTAATGTAGATGGTGATAGTAGTAATGTAGATGGTGATAGTAGTAATGTAGATGGTGATAGTAGTAATGCAGCTGGTGATAGTAGTAATGTAGATGGTGATAGTAGTAATGTAGATGGTGATAGTAGTAATGTAGATGGTGATAGTAGTAATGTAGATGGTGATAGTAGTAATGCAGCTGGTGATAGTGGTAATGTAGATGGTGATAGTGGTAATGTAGATGGTGATAGTGGTAATGCAGCTGGTGATTCTGGTAATGCAGCTGGTGATAGTGGTAATGTAGGTGGTGATAGTGGTAATGTAGATGGTGATAGTGGTAATGTAGATGGTGTGGTAGTAGTAATGTAGATGGTGATAGTAGTAATGTAGATGGTGATAATGTAGATGGTGATAGTGGTAATGTAGATGGTGATAGTGGTAATGTAGATGGTGATAGTGGTAATGTAGATGGTGATAGTGGTAATGTAGATGGTGATAGTGGTAATGTAGATGGTGATAGTGGTAATGCAGCTGGTGATAGTGGTAATGTAGGTGGTGATAGTGGTAATGTAGATGGTGATAGTGGTAATGTAGATGGTGATAGTAGTAATGCAGCTGGTGATAGTAGTAATGCAGCTGGTGATAGTAGTAATGCAGCTGGTGATAGTGGTAATGTAGATGGTGATAGTGGTAATGTAGATGGTGATAGTGGTAATGTAGATGGTGATAGTGGTAATGTAGATGGTGATAGTAGTAATGTAGATGGTGATAGTGGTAATGTAGATGGTGATAGTGGTAATGTAGATGGTAATGTAGATGGTGATAGTGGTAATGTAGATGGTGATAGTGGTAATGCAGCTGGTGATAGTGGTAATGTAGGTGGTGATAGTGGTAATGTAGATGGTGATAGTGGTAATGTAGATGGTGATAGTAGTAATGCAGCTGGTGATAGTAGTAATGCAGCTGGTGATAGTGGTAATGTAGATGGTGATAGTGGTAATGTAGATGGTGATAGTGGTAATGTAGATGGTGATAGTGGTAATGTAGATGGTGATAGTGGTAATGTAGATGGTGATAGTGGTAATGTAGATGGTGATAGTGGTAATGTAGATGGTAATGTAGATGGTGATAGTGGTAATGTAGATTGTGATAGTGGTAATGTAGATGGTGATAGTAGTAATGCAGCTGGTGATAGTAGTAATGTAGATGGTGATAGTAGTAATGCAGCTGGTGATAGTGGTAATGTAGATGGTGATAGTGGTAATGTAGATGGTGATAGTGGTAATGTAGATGGTGATAGTGGTAATGCAGTTGGTGATAGTAGTAATGTAGATGGTGATAGTGGTAATGTAGATGGTGATAGTGGTAATGTAGATGGTGATAGTGGTAATGTAGATGTGATAGTGGTAATGTAGATGGTAATGTAGATGGTGATAGTAGCAATGTAGATGGTGATAGTAGTAATGTAGATGGTGATAGTAGTAATGCAGCTGGTGATAGTAGTAATGCAGCTGGTGATAGTAGTAATGCAGCTGGTGATAGTAGTAATGCAGCTGGTGATAGTGGTAATGCAGCTGGTGATAGTGGTAATGCAGCTGGTGATAGTGGTAATGTAGATGGTGATAGTGGTAATGCAGCTGGTGATAGTGGTAATGTAGGTGGTGATAGTGGTAATGTAGATGGTGATAGTAGTAATGTAGATGGTGATAATGTAGATGGTGATAGTAGTAATGTAGATGGTGATAGTAGTAATGCAGCTGGTGATAGTAGTAATGCAGCTGGTGATAGTAGTAATGCAGCTGGTGATAGTAGTAATGCAGCTGGTGATAGTAGTAATGCAGCTGGTGATAGTAGTAATGCAGCTGGTGATAGTAGTAATGCAGCTGGTGATAGTAGTAATGCAGCTGGTGATAGTAGTAATGCAGCTGGTGATAGTAGTAATGCAGCTGGTGATAGTAGTAATGCAGCTGGTGAGAGTGGTAATGTAGATGGTGATAGTTGTAATGTAGATGGTGATAGTGGTAATGTAGATGGTGATAGTAGTAATGCAGCTGGTGATAGTAGTAATGCAGCTGGTGATAGTAGTAATGCAGCTGGTGATAGTAGTAATGCAGCTGGTGATAGTAGTAATGCAGCTGGTGATAGTGGTAATGTAGATGGTGATAGTGGTAATGCAGCTGGTGATAGTGGTAATGTAGGTGGTGATAGTGGTAATGTAGATGGTGATAGTAGTAATGTAGATGGTGATAATGTAGATGGTGATAGTAGTAATGTAGATGGTGATAGTAGTAATGTAGATGGTGATAATGTAGATGGCGATAGTGATAATGTAGATGGTGATAGTGGTAATGTAGATGGTGATAGTGGTAATGTAGATGGTGATAGTGGTAATGTAGATGGTGATAGTAGTAATGTAGATGGTGATAGTAGTAATGTAGATGGTGATAGTAGTAATGTAGATGGTGATAGTAGTAATGTAGATGGTGATAGTAGTAATGTAGATGGTGATAGTAGTAATGTAGATGGTGATAGTAGTAATGTAGATGGTGATAATGTAGATGGTGATAGTAGTAATGTAGATGGTGATAATGTAGATGGTGATAGTGATAATGTAGATGGTGATAGTGGTAATGTAGATGGTGATAGTGGTAATGTAGATGGTGATAGTAGTAATGTAGATGGTGATAGTAGTAATGTAGATGGTGATAGTAGTAATGTAGATGGTGATAGTAGTAATGTAGATGGTGATAGTAGTAATGCAGCTGGTGATAGTGGTAATGTAGATGGTGATAGTGGTAATGTAGATGGTGATAGTGGTAATGTAGATGGTGATAGTGGTAATGCAGTTGGTGATAGTAGTAATGTAGATGGTGATAGTGGTAATGTAGATGGTGATAGTGGTAATGTAGATGGTGATAGTGGTAATGTAGATGTGATAGTGGTAATGTAGATGGTAATGTAGATGGTGATAGTAGCAATGTAGATGGTGATAGTAGTAATGTAGATGGTGATAGTAGTAATGCAGCTGGTGATAGTAGTAATGCAGCTGGTGATAGTAGTAATGCAGCTGGTGATAGTAGTAATGCAGCTGGTGATAGTGGTAATGCAGCTGGTGATAGTGGTAATGCAGCTGGTGATAGTGGTAATGTAGATGGTGATAGTGGTAATGTAGATGGTGATAGTGGTAATGTAGATGGTGATAGTGGTAATGTAGATGGTGATAGTGGTAATGTAGATGGTGATAGTAGTAATGTAGATGGTGATAATGTAGATGGTGATAGTGGTAATGTAGATGGTGATAGTGGTAATGTAGATGGTGATAGTGGTAATGTAGATGGTGATAGTGGTAATGTAGATGGTGATAGTGGTAATGCAGCTGGTGATAGTGGTAATGCAGCTGGTGATAGTGGTAATGCAGCTGGTGATAGTAGTAATGCAGCTGGTGATAGTAGTAATGCAGCTGGTGATAGTAGTAATGCAGCTGGTGATAGTGGTAATGTAGATGGTGATAGTGGTAATGTAGATGGTGATAGTGGTAATGTAGATGGTGATAGTGGTAATGTAGATGGTGCTAGTGGTAATGTAGATGGTGATAGTGGTAATGTAGATGGTGATAGTGGTAATGTAGATGGTAATGTAGATGGTGATAGTGGTAATGTAGATGGTGATAGTGGTAATGTAGATGGTGATAGTAGTAATGCAGCTGGTGATAGTAGTAATGTAGATGGTGATAGTAGTAATGCAGCTGGTGATAGTAGTAATGTAGATGGTGATAGTAGTAATGTAGATGGTGATAATGTAGATGGTGATAGTGGTAATGTAGATGGTGATAGTGGTAATGTAGATGGTGATAGTAGTAATGCAGCTGGTGATAGTAGTAATGCAGCTGGTGATAGTAGTAATGCAGCTGGTGATAGTGGTAATGTAGATGGTGATAGTGGTAATGTAGATGGTGATAGTGGTAATGTAGATGGTCATAGTGGTAATGTAGATGGTGATAGTGGTAATGTAGATGGTGATAGTGGTAATGTAGATGGTAATGTAGATGGTGATAGTGGTAATGTAGATGGTGATAGTGGTAATGTAGATGGTGATAGTAGTAATGCAGCTGGTGATAGTAGTAATGTAGATGGTGATAGTAGTAATGTAGATGGTGATAGTAGTAATGCAGCTGGTGATAGTAGTAATGTAGATGGTGATAGTAGTAATGTAGATGGTGATAATGTAGATGGTGATAGTGGTAATGTAGATGGTGATAGTGGTTATGTAGATGGTGATAGTGGTAATGTAGATGGTGATAGTGGTAATGTAGATGGTGATAGTGGTAATGTAGATGGTGATAGTAGTAATGCAGCTGGTGATAGTAGTAATGCAGCTGGTGATAGTAGTAATGCAGCTGGTGATAGTGGTAATGTAGATGGTGGTAGTGGTAATGTAGATGGTGATAGTGGTAATGTAGATGGTCATAGTGGTAATGTAGATGGTGATAGTGGTAATGTAGATGGTGATAGTGGTAATGTAGATGGTAATGTAGATGGTGATAGTGGTAATGTAGATGGTGATAGTGGTAATGTAGATGGTGATAGTAGTAATGCAGCTGGTGATAGTAGTAATGTAGATGGTGATAGTAGTAATGTAGATGGTGATAGTAGTAATGCAGCTGGTGATAGTAGTAATGTAGATGGTGATAGTAGTAATGTAGATGGTGATAATGTAGATGGTGATAGTGGTAATGTAGATGGTGATAGTGGTTATGTAGATGGTGATAGTGGTAATGTAGATGGTGATAGTGGTAATGTAGATGGTGATAGTGGTAATGCAGCTGGTGATAGTGGTAATGTAGGTGGTGATAGTGGTAATGGAGATGGTGATAGTGGTAATGTAGATGGTGATAGTAGTAATGCAGCTGGTGATAGTAGTAATGCAGCTGGTGATAGTAGTAATGCAGCTGGTGATAGTGGTAATGTAGATGGTGATAGTGGTAATGCAGCTGGTGATAGTAGTAATGTAGATGGTGATAGTGGTAATGTAGATGGTGATAGTGGTAATGTAGATGGTGATAGTGGTAATGCAGTTGGTGATAGTAGTAATGTAGATGGTGATAGTGGTAATGTAGATGGTGATAGTGGTAATGTAGATGGTGATAGTGGTAATGTAGATGGTAATGTAGATGGTGATAGTAGCAATGTATATGGTGATAGTAGTAATGTAGATGGTGACAGTAGTAATGTAGATGGTGATAGTAGTAATGCAGCTGGTGATAGTAGTAATGTAGATGGTGATAGTAGTAATGTAGATGGTGATAGTAGTAATGTAGATGGTGATAGTAGTAATGTAGATGGTGATAGTGGTAATGTAGATGGTGATAGTGGTAATGTAGATGGTGATAGTGGTAATGCAGTTGGTGATAGTAGTAATGTAGATGGTGATAGTGGTAATGTAGATGGTGATAGTGGTAAAGTAGATGGTGATAGTGGTAATGTAGATGGTAATGTAGATGGTGATAGTAGCAATGTATATGGTGATAGTAGTAATGTTGATGGTGATAGTAGTAATGTAGATGGTGATAGTAGTAATGCAGCTGGTGATAGTAGTAATGTAGATGGTGATAGTAGTAATGTAGATGGTGATAGTAGTAATGTAGATGGTGATAGTAGTAATGTAGATGGTGATAGTAGTAATGCAGCTGGTGATAGTGGTAATGTAGATGGTGATAGTGGTAATGTAGATGGTGATAGTGGTAATGCAGCTGGTGATTCTGGTAATGCAGCTGGTGATAGTGGTAATGTAGGTGGTGATAGTGGTAATGTAGATGGTGATAGTGGTAATGTAGATGGTGGTAGTAGTAATGTAGATGGTGATAGTAGTAATGTAGATGGTGATAATGTAGATGGTGATAGTGGTAATGTAGATGGTGATAGTGGTAATGTAGATGGTGATAGTGGTAATGTAGATGGTGATAGTGGTAATGTAGATGGTGATAGTGGTAATGTAGATGGTGATAGTGGTAATGCAGCTGGTGATAGTGGTAATGTAGGTGGTGATAGTGGTAATGTAGATGGTGATAGTGGTAATGTAGATGGTGATAGTAGTAATGCAGCTGGTGATAGTAGTAATGCAGCTGGTGATAGTAGTAATGCAGCTGGTGATAGTGGTAATGTAGATGGTGATAGTGGTAATGTAGATGGTGATAGTGGTAATGTAGATGGTGATAGTGGTAATGTAGATGGTGATAGTGGTAATGTAGATGGTGATAGTGGTAATGTAGATGGTGATAGTGGTAATGTAGATGGTAATGTAGATGGTGATAGTGGTAATGTAGATGGTGATAGTGGTAATGCAGCTGGTGATAGTGGTAATGTAGGTGGTGATAGTGGTAATGTAGATGGTGATAGTGGTAATGTAGATGGTGATAGTAGTAATGCAGCTGGTGATAGTAGTAATGCAGCTGGTGATAGTGGTAATGTAGATGGTGATAGTGGTAATGTAGATGGTGATAGTGGTAATGTAGATGGTGATAGTGGTAATGTAGATGGTGATAGTGGTAATGTAGATGGTGATAGTGGTAATGTAGATGGTGATAGTGGTAATGTAGATGGTAATGTAGATGGTGATAGTGGTAATGTAGATTGTGATAGTGGTAATGTAGATGGTGATAGTAGTAATGCAGCTGGTGATAGTAGTAATGTAGATGGTGATAGTAGTAATGCAGCTGGTGATAGTGGTAATGTAGATGGTGATAGTGGTAATGTAGATGGTGATAGTGGTAATGTAGATGGTGATAGTGGTAATGCAGTTGGTGATAGTAGTAATGTAGATGGTGATAGTGGTAATGTAGATGGTGATAGTGGTAATGTAGATGGTGATAGTGGTAATGTAGATGTGATAGTGGTAATGTAGATGGTAATGTAGATGGTGATAGTAGCAATGTAGATGGTGATAGTAGTAATGTAGATGGTGATAGTAGTAATGCAGCTGGTGATAGTAGTAATGCAGCTGGTGATAGTAGTAATGCAGCTGGTGATAGTAGTAATGCAGCTGGTGATAGTGGTAATGCAGCTGGTGATAGTGGTAATGCAGCTGGTGATAGTGGTAATGTAGATGGTGATAGTGGTAATGCAGCTGGTGATAGTGGTAATGTAGGTGGTGATAGTGGTAATGTAGATGGTGATAGTAGTAATGTAGATGGTGATAATGTAGATGGTGATAGTAGTAATGTAGATGGTGATAGTAGTAATGCAGCTGGTGATAGTAGTAATGCAGCTGGTGATAGTAGTAATGCAGCTGGTGATAGTAGTAATGCAGCTGCTGATAGTAGTAATGCAGCTGGTGATAGTAGTAATGCAGCTGGTGATAGTAGTAATGCAGCTGGTGATAGTAGTAATGCAGCTGGTGATAGTAGTAATGCAGCTGGTGATAGTAGTAATGCAGCTGGTGATAGTAGTAATGCAGCTGGTGAGAGTGGTAATGTAGATGGTGATAGTTGTAATGTAGATGGTGATAGTGGTAATGTAGATGGTGATAGTAGTAATGCAGCTGGTGATAGTAGTAATGCAGCTGGTGATAGTAGTAATGCAGCTGGTGATAGTAGTAATGCAGCTGGTGATAGTAGTAATGCAGCTGGTGATAGTGGTAATGAAGATGGTGATAGTGGTAATGCAGCTGGTGATAGTGGTAATGTAGGTGGTGATAGTGGTAATGTAGATGGTGATAGTAGTAATGTAGATGGTGATAATGTAGATGGTGATAGTAGTAATGTAGATGGTGATAGTAGTAATGTAGATGGTGATAATGTAGATGGCGATAGTGATAATGTAGATGGTGATAGTGGTAATGTAGATGGTGATAGTGGTAATGTAGATGGTGATAGTGGTAATGTAGATGGTGATAGTAGTAATGTAGATGTTGATAGTAGTAATGTAGATGGTGATAGTAGTAATGTAGATGGTGATAGTAGTAATGTAGATGGTGATAGTAGTAATGTAGATGGTGATAGTAGTAATGTAGATGGTGATAGTAGTAATGTAGATGGTGATAATGTAGATGGTGATAGTAGTAATGTAGATGGTGATAATGTAGATGGTGATAGTGATAATGTAGATGGTGATAGTGGTAATGTAGATGGTGATAGTGGTAATGTAGATGGTGATAGTAGTAATGTAGATGGTGATAGTAGTAATGTAGATGGTGATAGTAGTAATGTAGATGGTGATAGTAGTAATGTAGATGGTGATAGTAGTAATGCAGCTGGTGATAGTGGTAATGTAGATGGTGATAGTGGTAATGTAGATGGTGATAGTGGTAATGTAGATGGTGATAGTGGTAATGCAGTTGGTGATAGTAGTAATGTAGATGGTGATAGTGGTAATGTAGATGGTGATAGTGGTAATGTAGATGGTGATAGTGGTAATGTAGATGTGATAGTGGTAATGTAGATGGTAATGTAGATGGTGATAGTAGCAATGTAGATGGTGATAGTAGTAATGTAGATGGTGATAGTAGTAATGCAGCTGGTGATAGTAGTAATGCAGCTGGTGATAGTAGTAATGCAGCTGGTGATAGTAGTAATGCAGCTGGTGATAGTGGTAATGCAGCTGGTGATAGTGGTAATGCAGCTGGTGATAGTGGTAATGTAGATGGTGATAGTGGTAATGCAGCTGGTGATAGTGGTAATGTAGGTGGTGATAGTGGTAATGTAGATGGTGATAGTAGTAATGTAGATGGTGATAATGTAGATGGTGATAGTAGTAATGTAGATGGTGATAGTAGTAATGCAGCTGGTGATAGTAGTAATGCAGCTGGTGATAGTAGTAATGCAGCTGGTGATAGTAGTAATGCAGCTGGTGATAGTAGTAATGCAGCTGGTGATAGTAGTAATGCAGCTGGTGATAGTAGTAATGCAGCTGGTGATAGTAGTAATGCAGCTGGTGATAGTAGTAATGCAGCTGGTGATAGTAGTAATGCAGCTGGTGATAGTAGTAATGCAGCTGGTGAGAGTGGTAATGTAGATGGTGATAGTTGTAATGTAGATGGTGATAGTGGTAATGTAGATGGTGATAGTAGTAATGCAGCTGGTGATAGTAGTAATGCAGCTGGTGATAGTAGTAATGCAGCTGGTGATAGTAGTAATGCAGCTGGTGATAGTAGTAATGCAGCTGGTGATAGTGGTAATGTAGATGGTGATAGTGGTAATGCAGCTGGTGATAGTGGTAATGTAGGTGGTGATAGTGGTAATGTAGATGGTGATAGTAGTAATGTAGATGGTGATAATGTAGATGGTGATAGTAGTAATGTAGATGGTGATAGTAGTAATGTAGATGGTGATAATGTAGATGGCGATAGTGATAATGTAGATGGTGATAGTGGTAATGTAGATGGTGATAGCGATAATGTAGATGGTGATAGTGGTAATGTAGATGGTGATAGTAGTAATGTAGATGGTGATAGTAGTAATGTAGATGGTGATAGTAGTAATGTAGATGGTGATAGTAGTAATGTAGATGGTGATAGTAGTAATGTAGATGGTGATAGTAGTAATGTAGATGGTGATAGTAGTAATGTAGATGGTGATAATGTAGATGGTGATAGTAGTAATGTAGATGGTGATAATGTAGATGGTGATAGTGATAATGTAGATGGTGATAGTGGTAATGTAGATGGTGATAGTGGTAATGTAGATGGTGATAGTAGTAATGTAGATGGTGATAGTAGTAATGTAGATGGTGATAGTAGTAATGTAGATGGTGATAGTAGTAATGTAGATGGTGATAGTAGTAATGCAGCTGGTGATAGTGGTAATGCAGCTGGTGATAGTGGTAATGCAGCTGGTGATAGTGGTAATGTAGATGGTGATAGTGGTAATGTAGATGGTGATAGTGGTAATGTAGATGGTGATAGTGGTAATGCAGCTGGTGATAGTGGTAATGTAGGTGGTGATAGAGGTAATGTAGATGGTGATAGTAGTAATGTAGATGGTGATAGTAGTAATGTAGATGGTGATAGTAGTAATGTAGATGGTGATAGTAGTAATGTCGATGGTGATAGTAGTATTGTCGATGGTGATAGTAGTAATGTAGATGGTGATAGTAGTAATGTAGATGGTGATAGTAGTAATGCAGCTGGTGATAGTGGTAATGCAGCTGGTGATAGTGGTAATGTAGGTGGTGATAGTGGTAATGTAGGTGGTGATAGTGGTAATGTAGATGGTGATAGTAGTAATGTAGATGGTGATAGTAGTAATCTAGATGGTGATAGTGGTAATGTAGATGGTGATAGTGGTAATGTACATGGTGATAGTGGTAATGTAGATGGTGATAGTGGTAATGTAGATGGTGATAGTGGTAATGTAGATGGTGATAGTGGTAATGTAGATGGTGATAGTGGTAATGTAGTTGGTGATAGTGGTAATGTAGTTGGTGATAGTGGTAATGTAGATGGTGATAGTGGTAATGTAGGTGGTGATAGTGGTAATGTAGATGGTGATAGTAGTAATGTAGATGGTGATAGTAGTAATGTAGATGGTGATAGTGGTAATGTAGATGGTGATAGTGGTAATGTAGATGGTGATAGTGGTAATGTAGATGGTGATAGTGGTAATGTAGATGGTGATAGTAGTAATGTAGATGGTGATAGTAGTAATGTAGATGGTGATAGTAGTAATGTAGATGGTGATAGTGGTAATGTAGATGGTGATAGTGGTAATGTAGATGGTGATATTGGTAATGTAGATGGTGATAATAGTAATGCAGATGGTGATAGTAGTAATGTAGCTGGTGATAGTAGTAATGCAGCTGGTGATAGTAGTAATGCAGCTGGTGATAGTAGTAATGCAGCTGGTGATAGTAGTAATGCAGCTGGTGATAGTAGTAATGCAGCTGGTGATACTAGTAATGCAGCTGGTGATAGTAGTAATGCAGCTGGTGATAGTAGTAATGCAGCTGGTGATAGTGGTAATGCAGCTGGTGATAGTGGTAATGTAGATGGTGATAGTGGTAATGCAGCTGGTGATAGTGGTAATGTAGGTGGTGATAGTGGTAATGTAGATGGTGATAGTAGTAATGTAGATGGTGATAATGTAGATGGTGATAGTAGTAATGCAGCTGGTGATAGTAGTAATGCAGCTGGTGATAGTAGTAATGCAGCTGGTGATAGTAGTAATGCAGCTGGTGATAGTAGTAATGCAGCTGGTGATAGTAGTAATGCAGCTGGTGATAGTGGTAATGTAGATGGTGATAGTTGTAATGTAGATGGTGATAGTGGTAATGTAGATGGTGATAGTAGTAATGCAGCTGGTGATAGTAGTAATGCAGCTGGTGATAGTAGTAATGCAGCTGGTGATAGTAGTAATGCAGCTGGTGATAGTAGTAATGCAGCTGGTGATAGTAGTAATGCAGCTGGTGATAGTGGTAATGTAGATGGTGATAGTGGTAATGCAGCTGGTGATAGTGGTAATGTAGGTGGTGATAGTGGTAATGTAGATGGTGATAGTAGTAATGTAGATGGTGATAATGTAGATGGTGATAGTAGTAATGTAGATGGTGATAATGTAGATGGTGATAGTGATAATGTAGATGGTGATAGTGGTAATGTAGATGGTGATAGTGGTAATGTAGATGGTGATAGTGGTAATGTAGATGGTGATAGTGGTAATATAGATGGTGATAGTAGTAATGTAGATGGTGATAGTAGTAATGTAGATGGTGATAGTAGTAATGTAGATGGTGATAGTAGTAATGTAGATGGTGATAGTAGTAATGTAGATGGTGATAGTAGTAATGCAGCTGGTGATAGTGGTAATGTAGATGGTGATAGTGGTAATGTAGATGGTGATAGTGGTAATGTAGATGGTGATAGTGGTAATGCAGTTGGTGATAGTAGTAATGTAGATGGTGATAGTGGTAATGTAGATGGTGATAGTGGTAATGTAGATGGTGATAGTGGTAATGTAGATGTGATAGTGGTAATGTAGATGGTAATGTAGATGGTGATAGTAGCAATGTAGATGGTGATAGTAGTAATGTAGATGGTGATAGTAGTAATGCAGCTGGTGATAGTAGTAATGCAGCTGGTGATAGTAGTAATGCAGCTGGTGATAGTAGTAATGCAGCTGGTGATAGTGGTAATGCAGCTGGTGATAGTGGTAATGCAGCTGGTGATAGTGGTAATGTAGATGGTGATAGTGGTAATGCAGCTGGTGATAGTGGTAATGTAGGTGGTGATAGTGGTAATGTAGATGGTGATAGTAGTAATGTAGATGGTGATAATGTAGATGGTGATAGTAGTAATGTAGATGGTGATAGTAGTAATGCAGCTGGTGATAGTAGTAATGCAGCTGGTGATAGTAGTAATGCAGCTGGTGATAGTAGTAATGCAGCTGGTGATAGTAGTAATGCAGCTGGTGATAGTAGTAATGCAGCTGGTGATAGTAGTAATGCAGCTGGTGATAGTAGTAATGCAGCTGGTGATAGTAGTAATGCAGCTGGTGATAGTAGTAATGCAGCTGGTGATAGTAGTAATGCAGCTGGTGAGAGTGGTAATGTAGATGGTGATAGTTGTAATGTAGATGGTGATAGTGGTAATGTAGATGGTGATAGTAGTAATGCAGCTGGTGATAGTAGTAATGCAGCTGGTGATAGTAGTAATGCAGCTGGTGATAGTAGTAATGCAGCTGGTGATAGTAGTAATGCAGCTGGTGATAGTGGTAATGTAGATGGTGATAGTGGTAATGCAGCTGGTGATAGTGGTAATGTAGGTGGTGATAGTGGTAATGTAGATGGTGATAGTAGTAATGTAGATGGTGATAATGTAGATGGTGATAGTAGTAATGTAGATGGTGATAGTAGTAATGTAGATGGTGATAATGTAGATGGCGATAGTGATAATGTAGATGGTGATAGTGGTAATGTAGATGGTGATAGCGATAATGTAGATGGTGATAGTGGTAATGTAGATGGTGATAGTAGTAATGTAGATGGTGATAGTAGTAATGTAGATGGTGATAGTAGTAATGTAGATGGTGATAGTAGTAATGTAGATGGTGATAGTAGTAATGTAGATGGTGATAGTAGTAATGTAGATGGTGATAGTAGTAATGTAGATGGTGATAATGTAGATGGTGATAGTAGTAATGTAGATGGTGATAATGTAGATGGTGATAGTGATAATGTAGATGGTGATAGTGGTAATGTAGATGGTGATAGTGGTAATGTAGATGGTGATAGTAGTAATGTAGATGGTGATAGTAGTAATGTAGATGGTGATAGTAGTAATGTAGATGGTGATAGTAGTAATGTAGATGGTGATAGTAGTAATGCAGCTGGTGATAGTGGTAATGCAGCTGGTGATAGTGGTAATGCAGCTGGTGATAGTGGTAATGTAGATGGTGATAGTGGTAATGTAGATGGTGATAGTGGTAATGTAGATGGTGATAGTGGTAATGCAGCTGGTGATAGTGGTAATGTAGGTGGTGATAGAGGTAATGTAGATGGTGATAGTAGTAATGTAGATGGTGATAGTAGTAATGTAGATGGTGATAGTAGTAATGTAGATGGTGATAGTAGTAATGTCGATGGTGATAGTAGTATTGTCGATGGTGATAGTAGTAATGTAGATGGTGATAGTAGTAATGTAGATGGTGATAGTAGTAATGCAGCTGGTGATAGTGGTAATGCAGCTGGTGATAGTGGTAATGTAGGTGGTGATAGTGGTAATGTAGGTGGTGATAGTGGTAATGTAGATGGTGATAGTAGTAATGTAGATGGTGATAGTAGTAATCTAGATGGTGATAGTGGTAATGTAGATGGTGATAGTGGTAATGTACATGGTGATAGTGGTAATGTAGATGGTGATAGTGGTAATGTAGATGGTGATAGTGGTAATGTAGATGGTGATAGTGGTAATGTAGATGGTGATAGTGGTAATGTAGTTGGTGATAGTGGTAATGTAGTTGGTGATAGTGGTAATGTAGATGGTGATAGTGGTAATGTAGGTGGTGATAGTGGTAATGTAGATGGTGATAGTAGTAATGTAGATGGTGATAGTAGTAATGTAGATGGTGATAGTGGTAATGTAGATGGTGATAGTGGTAATGTAGATGGTGATAGTGGTAATGTAGATGGTGATAGTGGTAATGTAGATGGTGATAGTAGTAATGTAGATGGTGATAGTAGTAATGTAGATGGTGATAGTAGTAATGTAGATGGTGATAGTGGTAATGTAGATGGTGATAGTGGTAATGTAGATGGTGATATTGGTAATGTAGATGGTGATAGTGGTAATGTAGATGGTGATAGTGGTAATGTAGATGGTGATAGTAGTAATGTAGATGGTGATAGTAGTAATGTAGATGGTGATAGTAGTAATGTAGGTGGTGATAGTGGTAATGTAGATGGTGATAGTGGTAATGTAGATGGTGATAGTGGTAATGTAGATGGTGATAATAGTAATGCAGATGGTGATAGTAGTAATGTAGCTGGTGATAGTAGTAATGCAGCTGGTGATAGTAGTAATGCAGCTGGTGATAGTAGTAATGCAGCTGGTGATAGTAGTAATGCAGCTGGTGATAGTAGTAATGCAGCTGGTGATACTAGTAATGCAGCTGGTGATAGTAGTAATGCAGCTGGTGATAGTAGTAATGCAGCTGGTGATAGTGGTAATGCAGCTGGTGATAGTGGTAATGTAGATGGTGATAGTGGTAATGCAGCTGGTGATAGTGGTAATGTAGGTGGTGATAGTGGTAATGTAGATGGTGATAGTAGTAATGTAGATGGTGATAATGTAGATGGTGATAGTAGTAATGCAGCTGGTGATAGTAGTAATGCAGCTGGTGATAGTAGTAATGCAGCTGGTGATAGTAGTAATGCAGCTGGTGATAGTAGTAATGCAGCTGGTGATAGTGGTAATGTAGATGGTGATAGTTGTAATGTAGATGGTGATAGTGGTAATGTAGATGGTGATAGTAGTAATGCAGCTGGTGATAGTAGTAATGCAGCTGGTGATAGTAGTAATGCAGCTGGTGATAGTAGTAATGCAGCTGGTGATAGTAGTAATGCAGCTGGTGATAGTAGTAATGCAGCTGGTGATAGTGGTAATGTAGATGGTGATAGTGGTAATGCAGCTGGTGATAGTGGTAATGTAGGTGGTGATAGTGGTAATGTAGATGGTGATAGTAGTAATGTAGATGGTGATAATGTAGATGGTGATAGTAGTAATGTAGATGGTGATAATGTAGATGGTGATAGTGATAATGTAGATGGTGATAGTGGTAATGTAGATGGTGATAGTGGTAATGTAGATGGTGATAGTGGTAATGTAGATGGTGATAGTGGTAATATAGATGGTGATAGTAGTAATGTAGATGGTGATAGTAGTAATGTAGATGGTGGGAGTAGTAATGTAGATGGTGATAGTAGTAATGTAGATGGTGATAGTAGTAATGCAGCTGCTGATAGTGGTAATGCAGCTGGTGATAGTGGTAATGCAGCTGGTGATAGTGGTAATGTAGATGGTGATAGTGGTAATGTAGATGGTGATAGTGGTAATGTAGATGGTGATAGTGGTAATGCAGCTGGTGATAGTGGTAATGTAGATGGTGATAGTAGTAATGTAGATGGTGATAGTAGTAATGTAGATGGTGATAGTAGTAATGTAGATGGTGATAGTGGTAATGTAGATGGTGATAGTAGTAATGTAGATGGTGATAGTAGTAATGTAGATGGTGATAGTAGTAATGCAGCTGGTGATAGTAGTAATGTAGATGGTGATAGTAGTAATGTAGATGGTGATAGTAGTAATGTAGATGGTGATAGTAGTAATGTAGATGGTGATAGTAGCAATGTAGATGGTGATAGTGGTAATGCAGCTGGTGATAGTGGTAATGTAGGTGGTGATAGTGGTAATGTAGGTGGTGATAGTGGTAATGTAGGTGGTGATAGTGGTAATGTAGATGGTGATAGTAGTAATGTAGATGGTGATAGTAGTAATGTAGATGGTGATAGTGGTAATGTAGATGGTGATAGTGGTAATGTACATGGTGATAGTGGTAATGTAGATGGTGATAGTGGTAATGTAGATGTTGATAGTGGTAATGTAGATGGTGATAGTGGTAATGTAGATGGTGATAGTGGTAATGTAGATGGTGATAGTGGTAATGTAGTTGGTGATAGTGGTAATGTAGGTGGTGATAGTGGTAATGTAGGTGGTGATAGTGGTAATGTAGATGGTGATAGTAGTAATGTAGATGGTGATAGTAGTAATGTAGATGGTGATAGTGGTAATGTAGATGGTGATAGTGGTAATGTAGATGGTGATAGTAGTAATGTAGATGGTGATAGTGGTAATGTAGATGGTGATAGTGGTAATGTAGATGGTGATAGTGGTAATGTAGATGGTGATAGTGGTAATGTAGATGGTGATAGTAGTAATGTAGATGGTGATAGTAGTAATGTAGATGGTGATAGTAGTAATGTAGATGGTGATAGTGGTAATGTAGATGGTGATAGTGGTAATGTAGATGGTGATAGTGGTAATGTAGATGGTGATAGTGGTAATGTAGATGGTGATAGTGGTAATGTAGATGGTGATAGTGGTAATGTAGATGGTGATAGTAGTAATGTAGATGGTGATAGTGGTAATGTAGATGGTGATAGTGGTAATGTAGATGGTGATAGTGGTAATGCAGATGGTGATAATAGTAATGTAGCTTGTGATAGTAGTAATGCAGCTGGTGATAGTAGTAATGCAGCTGGTGATAGTAGTAATGCAGCTGGTGATAGTAGTAATGCAGCTGGTGATAGTAGTAATGCAGCTGGTGATACTAGTAATGCAGCTGGTGATAGTAGTAATGCAGCTGGTGATAGTAGTAATGCAGCTGGTGATAGTAGTAATGCAGCTGGTGATAGTGGTAATGCAGCTGGTGATAGTGGTAATGTAGATGGTGATAGTGGTAATGCAGCTGGTGATAGTGGTAACGTAGATGGTGATAGTGGTAATGTAGATGGTGATAGTGGTAATGTAGATGGTGATAATAGTAATGCAGCTGGTGATAATAGTAATGCAGATGGTGATAGTAGTAATGTAGATGGTGATAGTAGTGGTGGTGACTATGTGGTGATGATGATGGTGGTGATAGTGTACATGGTGATAGTGCTAGTGATGGGGATATTATAAATGGTAACAGTGGTGGAGTAGGTGATGATAGTGGTGGTGTAAATGGTGATGACGGTGATAGTGTAGATGAGTGGTAGTGAACAAATAAACCTGAACAATTAGTATAGATTGTGTGAATTAATAGGTAAGTTGCATACACCACAGTTGATAGAAGGAGATGGTTAGGAAACCCGGCAAACTTCAAATATATTGAACAAAGAAGCCACTTGGAGGTTGAAGGGGGTTTGACCGTGCACAAATGTTTTTAAAGTTCATTTGGTATGGACAAATGACTGAACACAAACGTTTTCTGTTGGAAGCACGGCTCGAAATATGTCATTATTTGTAAAGTACTGGAATACCTCGAACCAGAAGCCAAAACAAGGTAGTGCCCAATCCCTCCTACACTGCATTCTTAGTTCGCAAAGGTAAAACAATAGTAAAACAATAGAATTTTCAACCGTGACCATGCACAAGGTACACAATCACCTAGAACAATGGATTTTATGAAGTTTCCTAACCATCTCCCTCTATCAACTATGTATACACTGACAGAGCTCTAGCACTCGTATACTACTTAGTAGGCCCTGCTTACATTGATTATGAATATACATTACTTACTTCTTCCTCCTCCGAAGTAAACATGCCAACCTGGGAGGCAGGAGAGTTTCTCGGGGTGCCAAGCAGGCGTAGGTTTGGTGGTGATGGTGGTGTTCGTATTGGTGGTATGAATGGTGGCAGTGGAGGTGATGGAGGTGATTGTGGTGGTGATGTTGGTGGTGGTGGAGGTGATTGTGGTGGCGATGGTGATGGTGGTGGAGGTGATTGTGGTGGTGATGGTGGTGGAGGTGATTGTGGTGGTGATGGTGGTGGTGGTGGAGGTGATTGTGGTGGTGATGGTGGTGGTGGTGGAGGTGATTGTGGTGGCGATGGTGATGGTGGTGGAGGCGATTGTAGTGGTGGTGGTGGTGCTGGAGATGATTGTGATGATGGTGGTGGTGGTGGTGGTGGTGGTGGTGGTGGTGGTGGTGGTGGTGGTGATGATGGTGGTTGTGATGGTGGTGGTGATGTGGAAGTTGTAGCGGTGGTTGTGGTTGTGGTTGTGGCGGTGGTTGCGGCGGTGGTTGTGGCGGTGGTTGCGGCGGTGGTTGTGGCGGTGGTTGTGGCGGTGGTTGTGGCGGTGGTTGAGGTTGTGGCGGTGGTTGTGGCGGTGGTTGTGGCGGTGGTTGTGGCGGTGGTTGTGGCGGTGGTTGTGGCGGTGATTGTATAGGTAGAGGTGGTTGTAGAGGTAGAGGCGGAGGTAGAGGTAGAGGTGGAGGTAGAGGTAGAGGCGGAGGCGGAGGTGGCTGGAGTTCTTGTTGTCTAAAATGTAAAAATATATATATATTTATTATTGACTGGGTTTAGTCAGTCTATCAAACAAGTATCTTAATTTATCATGCTTCTGGGGTAATCTATTATCACCACTTTAATAGGGGCGCTCCAAAATACAAACTTCACACATAAAAAAACACTTTTCCTTCAACGAATTTTGAAATGAAACTTTACACGATTACCAACTACCGTAACATAACATCTTTAGGATTATAATGCAACAACATTAATAAAACATTAGAGAAATCTTACAAAATGTTCTGAAATATTACTAAATCATAAGAAATTCTTTGTTTAACAAGTTTATTTGGATCATTTATACTTAACAACAATAGAAGATTAATAGTATTATACAATTATTGGATGAGGTTGAGCATGATATCAAGAATTATTATATAGCATGCTATCGGATATGAGCTTTTGCGTAATCTGATTGGTTCCCTACTACCAGGCTATCAGCTCATATCCTACTAGTAGAGGAAAAACAAGATGGCGGCATGTTTTTTTAAACTGCCGAAAAGAGTTGAAATTGACGGATTTTTATACAGAAAAACATCAACACCCTCAAACCAATGTATAAAAAAATAACATGTGTAAAAATACATTAACAAATACACAATTTAGCATGGTAAATGGTAAAATTCACCTAAAAATTACGTATTTTTACTTCAAAAACCTGACTAAATTAACGGGTTGATATTAATTTGTTGCCAAACAAAGAAACTCACAGTTAAAATCAAGCTTACAACACACATTTCGTAGGAGATCACCAGTAAAGAGACATTTTTTATTTAGATAAGCATTTGGAGTAGTAAAAAGCATTTGGAGTAGTAAAAAGCATGTTCTTTTTCAAAAACAACCAACTAAGTAATTTAGTTTCACTGCCGAAGGTGTTTCAGTTTCATTTTTGCATGAAATCAAAACCTTTTTCACGACAGCAACGATAATATAAACAACTGACCCACCTTTTGACTTCATAAAGGTACCTTTTAATCTTTTTTGTTGATCTGCTTAACACATTTTTTGCCTCTCGAGCAACATTTATGCAACATTTCAAAGCTGTTTACCGAACAGCTCAGCGAGAAACTCCATGTGAATGCATCATTACGCATGGCGGAAGTATTAGTTGCCTATACCGGAAGTTTGTCGTTTGAAACATTTCGCTGCATGTAATTTTGTCTCTTGTACAGTGCTTGGCTATATAATAAAACAGTTATACCATTCGCTCTCGTCGTATACGAACTAATAGCCAACTCGGCGAAGCGCCTCGTTGGCTATGAGCTCATATACGACTCGAGCTCATGGTATAACTGTTAATTATCTGTAGGTTTTTAGCCAATCACAGTCGAGATTGTATCAATATTGTAATAAAAATATTATAAGATCCAAAGGGGAAGGTGCAGCAAATGGGACTCCAAGGCCCATGCAAGGCAACCCTTATCTACTGTAATTAGTTTCTTATAATTTTTTTATTATGTGTATAGGATTGTGTATTTTATTTTGAAAGAATTTTTTTCTTTATTGTTGTATTGGCAATAAAAATTAAATTTGTCCCATTTGAAAGAACAAGACCTTTTGTAATTTTTCCGCATCTTTCTTGTATTTTGAAATATATACCAAAGACAGCGTGCTGTCTGCCATCTTGTTGTAATATTGGGTCTAATTAACTAGGAAATTGGTGATGTCACAAGCAGGGTAAACCTGATGAAACTATACTCGGTGGGTGACCAAACTTTTTAAATGTTGTGGGTCAATTTAACCCGCAACAAAATTGAGTTTCTAGCTCAGAATGTCATAAGGTTGGCAAGATAAAAATATCACTTTACCCTGCTTATGATATTACATGCATATCGAAAATAATTCCAAGATGGTGGACAGCACGCTGTCTTTGGTCGAAATATAATATTTCCAAAATTAAACAAAACGGAAAAATTGTAAAAGGTCTTCTTATACCATGTTGACGAGTTCTTTCAAATGAGACAAACTTAATTTTTGTTGCCAACACCCTTTAAAGTTCACATGAAACGAAAATTAAGTTTGTCTTATTTGAAAGAACACTTAAAATGATAGAGTAACATCTTTTGCAGTTTTTCGTTTCCTTGCTTCGTTGTTGAGATATTTCAGTTTGTTTGAAATGTAAATTAAACAACTTGACGTCACATGTGCATAATGAGTTATCAGAGAAGGTTATATATCTTTGCTATTATCAAACCAAACTTAATTCGAAGGAAGTATGTGCGTGTGTTTCTCTCACAACGCCAAACATGTAGAATTTTAAACTGATTATGTTTGATAATAGCAAAGATATATAACCTTCTCTGATAACTCATTATGCACATGTGACGTCAAATGTTTAATTTGCATATCAAACAAACTGAAATATCTCAACAACAAAGCAAGGAAATGAAAAACTGCAAAAGATGTTACTCTACCATTTTAAGTGTTCTTTCAAATAAGACAAACTTAATTTTCGTTTCATAAGTTTCATAAGCACTTTAAATAACAAAAAGTATATAGTACTTACACATTGACTTGTGGTGGTTCTCATTAATGGTCCCTGAAATGTAAAAAGAATATATATATATATACATATTATTGACTAAGTCTAGTTAATTTTCCATCAAACAAGTACCTTAGTTGAATGCTTTTGAGGAAACCTATTTCAGTAATTTTATAACTGCTTAATTTGCATGGTGAAGAATGTAATGTAATAAATTGTTTTCAGATACAACCATGTAAAAATATAAATATATTTGACATGGCTGTATCCGAAAAAAGTTATTATTTTAGTATTGTTAATATTGTATACAACTTATCCAATTCACACATTTAATTGTTTAGATTTATCAACAATCTTCAAGATATAAGCTGGATATATGACACGAAAATTAAGTCTGCCTTATTTGAAAGAACACTTAAAATGATAAGAGTAACATCTTTTGAAGTTTTTCATTTCCTTGCTTCGTTGGCGAGATATTTAACCAAAATTAATTTGAATGAAGCATGTGCGTGTGTATTTCCCACAACAGGAAATATGTAGAATTTCAAGTGATTTTGTGTGATAATAACAAAGATGTATAACCTTATTCGATAAGTCATTATGCATGTGTACGTCACATCCTTGTCATTTGTATATTACACAAACTGAAATATCTCAAGAACGAAGCAAGGAAATGAAAAACTTCAAAAGATGTTATTCTATCATTTTAAGTGTTCTTTCAAATAAGACAAACTTAATTTTCGTGTCATAGACACTTTAAGCTGAGAAAATCGATCGGAAAGTTTATGTAAATCAAGACGAATTTGTATCCGATTTACAACATTCATTTGAATTTTCTTTACGATTTATTTATTAATGAATTGGATAAGTTTATTTAACAATTAGACAATGGGCTTGTGTCACCTCCCATATGACCCTTAGTATTTGAAGGTAAAATGTATTGCCTTCAAACGCTATCCAACCAATCACAATAAGGCGAGGCATATTATATAATACAAATATTAGTTTTGCGGAAACACGTAAAATATTGCTTTGCTAACACCACATAAAATATTTCTTTGCTTAGCAAAGAAATATTTTACGTGGTGTTTCCACAAAACTTATTTAATTACATTATCACCATGAAAACTTTCAAAGAATTAATCATATTAATATAACACCAACCTAAATTATTGCAATTTGATTGTCATTTAGAAATCCCATTGTTTTAAAGTGGTTCTCTGAAAATATTGTTGGTAATGTGGCTGCATAATTTTAAAGATATTATAGCAGTTGGTAATTGTGCAAACGTTTATTTCAAAATTCTCAAAAACAAAGTTGTACTTTACGTGCGAAATTTGTATTTTGGAGCGCCGCCATTAAATTGGCCGTGTTTGAATGAGTCGAAGAGAACTTATGACATCATAACAACAATGTTTTTTTGGTTTTGTTGCATCATTCTAACGTTGCTTGGCAATGTAAGCGTTACGTCATTGGCCTAGTCTCGTTCTTATCGAGGCGGTAAACCCACTCCCACTAACGCCTGCTTGTCGGAGAGCAACATTGTGTTCTCTTTGTGTACCGCGAACCAATGTGACACAAATATAGATCAGCCAGGGACCGGATGTGGGAAAATAACTTGCCGGTGAGTGGGACTATAACCGTCTATTATTTATTACTATTCGTGAAAATTTTTCATTTTTCATGCACATTGCACCTATGATAGAAGAAATTGAAAACGATTCAACTGGATTTCGTTGATGCATGCTTCACTCGTGAAAGTTAGTGATATTACACGTAACGAAGTGGATCACTTGGTTGCTCTGGGTGCATTGTGTTGGGAGCCGCTCAAAGCTGGAAGGAAAAAACCCAAAGCAAAAATGATGTTTAAATTATTAAACGAAGTGGGTCCTAAGTCTCTCGCTGATCTTTTTACATACAAAAGTGAGATTTCAGGCTATGAACTTCGGAACACTTCAAATACCCTTTGTTTTACCTCAGCCACATACCAATAGCATGAAAGAAGTTTCATGTTTGACGGGGCATACTCATGGAATTCTTTACCAAAAGAAATTAGGGAGAGTAATTCCCTTTCATGTTTTGAAAATAAAATCGCTACTCACATTATTGACTAACGTACGAAATCCATATAATTTTTGTAAATAGCTTTCTTCTACAAACAACTACATGTAACTAGCTTTCGTTCTACTATAACTCTATCTAATACTCATGTAAATAGTTTTCTACTATTATTTTTACTATATCTTGTATATTTCTATTTAATGTTTTACACGCCCCTCGTGGAAATCAGCTCGTGTTGACGGGGTTAGCGTGTATAAATAAAGTCATCTATCTAGCTATCTAGTTAGACGAATTTATCTACACCAGATTAGACAATTATATTTGTCACGGCCACGGGACATTCTGCCAAGGTGAAGGTCAGCTTTCCCGATTCTAGAAAGTTAAATTTGATTGGTCCATCACTCAGAACACAATATTGCTCATATTATGTCACTGTTTTTCTCACTGCTTTTGATATAAATTAAATTATAATTTAATGTAAATTAATTCTGACTTTTCTCCTTTACTCAAAGGAGAGTAATACAAACGTAATACACCTAAAATGAACGAATTTTGAAATGAAACTAATTGCACGATTACCAACAACCGTTAAGCCTTCAGGATTAGGCAACAACATTGCCAACAATATTTTCATCAGAGAACACTAAAATAAAACATTAGCGAAATCTTACAAAGTTCTAAAAGCTTACGAAATAAGAAAAGTTTTTACTATAGCATTTCTACGGTAATACAGCTGAAAAAACACTAAGGAAGTTGTTTAATTTTTGTAGAAGTATATTTACCGGTGTTAGATATGGTCGCAGAACATCTGCGCACCGTCTAGGATGGCCTGAAGGTACGCGTCAGGCCCTTCGGCGGTCACGTTTAGCTGTACCACATTTTTGGGGCGCTACAAACAAACAAAAAACAATTAAAAATTTATATAAAGTACATGTAGATTTTTTTGCTCACTTGCGAGATAACCTGATCAATATTTGAAATAATATTGATTTTTGTAAGCATCTACGTATTCCAATGCAATACAATAAACTTTATTTAAAGTGCCTATGAAACGAAATTGTCTTATTTGAAAGAACACTTAAAATGATAGAGTAACATCTTTTGAAGTTTTTCGTTTCCTTGCTTCGTTTTTTGAGATATTTCAGTTTGTTTGATATGCAAATTAGACATTTTAATGTCGTCGCGTAGGTGCATAACGAGTTATCGAAAAAGGTTATCTTTGCTATTACCATACCAAAATAATTCGAGGGAAGCATGTGGGTGTTTCACCCAGAACACTTTAACTGTGTTACATTAAGTAATACATAGTATTTCCAGTAAACTAAATCGCACACAATGCCAAATTTTGACGCGCATAACTCTTTAAAGTTTCTATGAAACGAAAATGAAGTCGGTCTTATTTGAAAGAACACTTAAAATGATAAGAGTAACATCTTTTGAAGTTTTTCATTTCCTTGCTTCGTTGGCGAGATATTTCAGTTTGTATAATATGCAAATGACAATGGTGTGACGTACAAATATTTTGCAGTTTTTGGTTTCCTTGCTTCGTTTTTGAGATATTTCAGTTTGTTTGATATGTAAATTTAACTTGTAAGATAACTTTACGTCACTCTTTGCATAATGACGTATTGCAAAAGATTATATATCTCTGGTATTGCCAAACAAGAACACTTATTAAAATTTTCAGACTCTGTTGTAGGACTAGGAGAAACACTCACACATGGTTCCTAATTCACCAAGTGCTTTTGTTCAATAATAACAAAGATTTAGAACACTTTGCGATAACTCCTTATATGCAAACTGTGATATCACTGAACAAACTGAGATATCTCAAAAACGAAGCAAGGAAACGAAAATCTACAAAATATTTTATATTGTCATTTTAAGAGTTCTTTCAAATAAGACAAACTTAATTTTCATAAGCACGTTCAGGTCTTCATTAAGGTTTGCTGAGGGTCATTTCTATAAAGCACCCTCAATTTGTCAGAATTTACCAGAACCGTTTGTTCAAAAACTGTTTTTGTAGTTCGATGCTGAGAGCCTGATACTATAAATTTCCAGCAAAACAGTGTCAGCACTTGTTTTGTCTGAATGTTGCTCGAAAAACAGCATTTAACTTTGGTTATAAAAAAGTGACAACATTTTTTACAGACCATAACTAATTTTGATGGCTTAGATTGTGTTGATTTTTCAAAATAACTATGCTATTAATTAAAATTATATTAGTAGGTAATCATATGATAGCGAGTACAATTAAGGATTTACACTACAAGTGATATTTGAAAATTTTGCCAAAATTGCACGAGCTGTTAGGCGAGTGCAACTTGGCATAATTTTCAGATATCACAAGTAGTGTAAATCCTTAATTGTACGAGCAAAATCATATTAATTAATTCTTTGAAAGTTTCCATGGTGATAATTTAATATAAATAAGTATGGTGGAAAACACCACGTAAAAGATTTCTTTGCTAATTAAGCTTACAGCCTGTTGACTCAGGCACAGAATAGAAATACAACCAGAAGTCCAACTCGCGTCGGAACCTTTGAAGTTTATGTCCTCGCACATCTTGATTCCTCGCCATCCTACGCAATCCTGGCAAGTTCCCCCGGCAGTTTGGACCTTCAAAAGAAGGTTAAAACTGCAGTTTGGACCTTCAAATGAAGGTTAAAACTGCTGGGGGGAACTTGCCAGGATTGCGTAGGACATTGCGTAGGATCGCGTAGGATGGCGTAAAACATCGCGCCTGCGCATTGAAGAAATGCGGACAAGTTGTCACTCGAGTTGGACTTCTGGTTGTATTTCTATTCTGTGACTCAGGCCTTCATCAGAGCAATAACAACAAGTTGTTGGCTCATATCATTTATAAACTAAGCAACTGATCAATTAAATCACGTAAGAATACAATGGTGTATCACGTTAATTTTATTAATTAGGAAACAAAATTAGGACAATTATTAAAATCAAGAATGTTCTCCGAATAGGGCATACCACGTGCTGTTTATGTTTCAATCAATTCCAAGCGTGGCCATCCCCCCCACCCACCCGCATTTGACGGGCATTCGATGATCCACCTGTTCCCAGGGTTGGGCATTTGCCTCTGCAGGTCTTCCCCAGGGTGGGGAATTTTTAGAAGTGCCTACTAGACTAAATAGTATATACTTGCCTGTTATTTTCTTGAAAAGTAACCTGGCAAAAGTAAGTACTGTAAGTCTATACTCAATTATGAAAATTAAAATAAAGCACACCACATATTTCATACTAATACATGCTCGTCCACTTCTCTAGCTTTTTCATATAAAACTACGATATATTTATTTTTGCCATAAAAATACCACTGACTCACAAGCACCAAAAATGTCGCATGTCTACCGTTCTTTAACCGTATTATAACATACACCATGCACATTGATTGCGTTCAATCATGGCGGATTTACAGGAGTTTGAGGGAAAGGATGTGCCGTTTGTGGCTTCCTGGCTTCAGGGAAAAGGTTTTGACCTTTATTTTATAAATATATGTTTATGTTTAATAATATGGATGGTCACGGCCGCTTCAGTTGTCTGACAATATAAACATCTACTTCTTTAAATTCCCATGGGTGGGGCATTTGCATCGATTTCAAGACCCCTCTGTGGGGATTTTGTACAGCTATGCTGACCCCATTGTGGGGCATTTGCAGTACTCTAACGCAAAAATGTCAAATGCCCGGGGGGGATGGTCACGCTTGGAATTGATTGAGACATTAATGGCTGTCCTTCCTGAGAAATAGTGCGATTTAATTGATCAGTTGCTTAGTTTATAAATGACGTGAGCCAACAACTTGTTGTCATTGCTCTGACGAAGGCCTGAGTCAACAGGATGAAGGCCTGAGTCAACAGGCCGAAAGCTTAGCAAATAAATATTTTACGTGGTGTTTCCACAAAACTTATTGATATTATAAAATCATGTTACTTATTTATTATATGCATGACAAAATTACGACACGTACGCTTTGTACTCACCCCCACGCCTTTAAAAAACAGTGGCGGATCCAGGGGGGTTATGGGGGTTGCAACCCCCCTAGCCTATTATATATGGTATATTATATTATATATAATATATAAATTGTGTTTAGTGTATAATATAGCGTATAAAAATCACTATTTCTGATCCTAATATTGTCCCCAAAATGCAGGAAATAGCATTTCAGGGTATCAGAAATCAAGCATTTTCCGGGGGGCATACCCCCGGACCCCCCTAGAGGTGTCAACCCCCTTTTAAAACAATCCTGGATCCGCCCCTGAAAAACATCTTATTTCATTACTTGACAAGAAACATTTTCACTCTGGGTGCTCTCTGTACTCATTTCGAAATATTTACATGGAATTTTTAGTTCATAGTGTACCACAAGCTGACCACAAGTCGTTGGAAATGTGAAAACTTTCCATTGCAGAATTGGCCGCCATTTTGAATTTTATTGTCAACATCGTTCCCAGGACCTTGGGAGCAGTACAATAAAATAATTGTACTCCTCTCAACCAATCAGAATGTAGTAATTTTGTCATGCATATATAAATAAAATATTTTATAAAAAATCTAAAAAATACCTTTACCTTTTTATTGTGCCCAACTAACTGAAGGCGACAACCTGTCACTTCCTGTAGGGCCTTTATTGTACGCCCCCTGTGGCCAATTATTCTTGCCACCAAGTTGTACTAATAAAATAAAGGTAGTTTGTTTTTGATCAGACTACAGATTAAATTTAGTTCTTTTGCATTTGTTTTAATAATATGAATGAATAATGCTTTTAAAAAACAAATTTTTTTAGTCCAGTACAGGTGGAGTTATAAAGTACAGGAACTGTACTGTAATTGCTAAACGTAAATTATGTAATTGTTTAAAAGTTTACATGGTGACAAATAGTAATAATACAAGCGAGAATTTGTAGTGACAACAACGATGATGATCACTAAGACGAGGGTGATGGTGATGATGATGATGATGATGCAAATAATGATAATAATAATCATGATGATGATGATGGTGATGATAATCATGATAATAATCATGGTGATGGTGATGGGTATGGTGATGATAATCATGATAATAATCATGGTGATGGTGATGGGTATGGTGATGATAATGATAATAATGATAATGATGATAATGATGATCGTGGTGATGATGATGATCGTGGTGATGATAATGATGATCATGGTGATGAAAATGGTGGTGATGAAGATGGTGAAAATGATGGTGGTGATTGGTGGTGGTGGTGGTGGTGATGGTGGTGGTGATGGTGGTGATGGTCGACGATGACAATGATGTTGGCGAAGTTTATGATTGGCTTAACTATGATTGACTACTTCGGTTTATTGAAGTTTTAAAATGTCATATACGATTTCACATGAGAGTCAGCCACTGAATAACACTTGGTTAGCTCTCTTTGGTCAACAATACGGACTCCATTATCAATAAACATTAAAATTGCCCGAATTTTCCTTTTTCAAATATTTTTGGGGCAGGCAATTGCCCCCCAACACGATGTTGGCATTTGCTCTGATGAAGGTCTGCGTCAATTGACCGTACCGAAAAAGATGGCGACTTGTACATTTAACCACAATCCTTTGCGTGCAGTAAATATTGTTTATTGCAGAATTATTGGAAGATATAGTTTTTAAACGATCAACTTTGGTAGGAGTGAAGTTCTCACTTACTTAATCCATCTTAGCATGATAAACAACGTTTAGTTCATAGAGATCATGAGGGGGCATTGGCGGGAAAATTTGGTAACCACATGGCAGCCGCCAAATACCTATGATATTTCAGTCAATTGGTTGGCAAATGTACTAGACCCAGTCCTTTGCCAACCAACGCGCCTAATGTTTGCCTCCAAAAAAATCCAGGATTGTGGCGTTCAATTGGTTACCTGCGGTTGGCTGAAATTAAGATGCCCCCTCTAGTATTTGTATGACCTCTATGGTTTAGTTGTTATTTGAGCTGATTTGAGGTCGCAAAGCATCGTGGTTAAATGTACCGCTGCCATCTTTTCCGGTACCGTCAATTGGTGTTACAAATTTGCGCTTCTATTATAAGTTATTAACTATATAATTGTAAGTCATTACATCTGGAGATTTTTCCACACGTGGGAACTTTAGTTGCATTGTTTTCTTTCCCATAATCTAACAGAAAAAGAAAAAGATAATTAATAATCCTTCAGAGTTAATACACTACTATGGCGGTGGAACACAACATATAGCGAGCTAAAATGACTAATCTGTATAATAGACGTTTACAGGACATAGCAATCTTTATGTTCAAGGTCAAAAATAAGCTGTTACCAAGGAACATTTTAGATATATTCATAGATAACGGCAATAACTATAATCTAAGGAATGCGGACTCGGGTAGCGGGTCAGCCCGGTTTCTCATGTGATTTGTGAACACAACGAAATTTTAATAGGGAAATAAGTGTGAGGCGAGATCTCGCGGATCATATGAACACTCATTTCATTTAAATGCATGGCTATGAGGGAACAACTAGCTAGTCCGTGGAGTATAAACATCTAATTGTATTTGATCGATTCTCTTTTTAATTGTTCAATAAAACTTTTAGATGGTTAAATGAGTTCGCAAGCTTTCGATAGACGTTGAAATGTCTCCCAGAGCGCCATTGACATGTTAATCGCGGTCGGCAATGATTAATGGTCGTTTTTCTTGTTTTGAAACAGTGCTTCGGGAAAAAAACCCATATAAAACCAGCACGCAGAAGTGATTAGAATTTCAATTTTGTCATTGGTCATGGTCATGGTAATGCAGAATTTCCAATTTATTAAATAGATGTTCAAGTTTCGTTTTTTAACTGGCAAACTCGGAAAAAGGCACTATTTCGGCACGGGTTTTTCTCCGAAGCACTGTTTCAAAAATAGAAAAACAACCATTAACAAATAATCATTGCCGACCGCGATTAACATTTCAATGGCGCTTTGGGAGACATTTCAACCAGGGGGGTTACACGTCTATTGAACGCTTGCGAACTCATTTAACCATCTAAGAGTTTTATTGTTAGTTAAGAAGTATTTTAAAGGATTTCACAAGGGGGGCATCTGGTGCTAGTATACCAGATGCCCGGGGAGGCATTCTGAAGGGGGGGGGGGGGCATCTGGTCCTGTTACACCTAGCACCCAGGTTGGGGGGGAGGCACCGCCAAAAAGGGGCACCTTGATTATTTTCAAAGTAATTGCAAATTTAAAACGTTATCGGGCATCAACACAGTCACTCTTTCCTACAGCAAATAGCAATGTCAACTTCTACGAAAAGGCTACATTAATTCATCCCCGGTTCAGTTACATAGTTCGTGTTGGACATGTTCGGTATTTCACTTTAAACTAAGCTATTTGGTCGGATAAACTGTACGTATGTTGCAGCCAGATGAATTACCTTTCTGCCAATATATTTTATAACTTCGATTCTACAGTCGATTATTTCTTGAGAAAACGTTCGGACTAGACGGACTAGGCAAACTTTGTCAGAATTTTCAGTCAGAGGACGGAGTGTTTACATGAGAAAAATTGTCTTGCATTTGCCGGGATCCCAGCTGAGCGAACCGTGTGTAATCCCTGCACCGTCCTCGTTGATTCAGGACGACTTAACACATTGAACAGCGAAAGCTGTTGCGTGAATTTGCGTTAACCTATAGCGGACAGCGTCTATTAGAGGCTCTATAACTAAGCTTTTGGAAGGTCGGAATAAATACATAGCCCATAAAATTGCGGTGTCGGTGATGCATGATTTCTTTTAAATGTCGTAATTCAGATTGCTCGCATCGTTCTAGCTTTGTTTGGAATCTTTGAAAGGTGGTGTTTAATAATGCATGGTTAACGTCAAACGTTCTGCGTACGCTAAGATGCTTTCGTTGAGGTTTAAAAACTATCTCTCTAACTCTTTCCTGTCCGAATGGGTCTTTAGTATTTTATTCTGGCTAGTAGCTAACGCCAGACGATTTTATTCACCTCTGGAGAAGCCCTCGGACAGGAATGAGTTAGACATGTAGCTACAACGAGGACGATGCATGAATTTTACATTATACGAAGGACGTTGTCACTGACGTTCCCGTTGTCTAGCTTTGCTAAAGATCCCTAGTGAGATTAGGCCGACGGTGAATTGAATCTCAGGCCGAACTCATGAAAACGACTTACAGTAAAAACACACTACAACCGACCTAAAGTCAGTCCGGTCCCTCGGACTTGTTTCACTAGCGTATATACAACGTGGTTCCTATACATTCCCGGCGAACGCCTGCCTTAACAATTAAGAATCAGTTCTGATTGCTAAACATCTAGATTACTGCTACAAAGCCTGCAATTAATAGGAAAGGAAAAGATTTGAAGGCCAGTGGCTGTAAATTGCGATGGGGATACAGATGCATGCACGTGCTAGACTTGGGACGCACATTAAAAGCGCTCTTGTCGCTATACTGACCACGTGAATCGCGCAAGAGTTGTGCCAGTTGATCCCAAAGCAGAATTGTATAACACGACTTATAAGATTTATTTTACTTCATTTAACAAAAGTATACATAGAAAGTTAATAAACCGTGTATACTTACGAGATCGTTTTTCAAATCGGTTCACGAGCTATAGCGAAAGAAATAGGCCAAGTCAATTAACTGAGTTCTAACATCTTAATATTATTTCGCCGAGCCGCTGCATGTACTTACACATATGCATGTTAGACCATGCATGGATATTTAACAAAACTACATAGAAAGTTAATAAACTCAGTGCATGTATACTTACGAAGAAGGAAACGTACTCTCTCGAACACGCGAGCTCGAGCGAAAAGAAATGGTTTAGTCAGTTAGTCACTTAGATACACCTTAATTAACACTATCTTTTGTTTTCTAAATTCTCCCGTCATGATTTCAAGTTGAATTTAACCAATCAACAAGAAGTTATGATTCCCAAATGAATTTTAGCCAATAGTTCAAATTACAAAACTTCGCGTTAAACTTTATTCAACTGGTTAGTATGCATAGAAGTGGCTATTGAATGTAAATATTTTCCGAGTTATTTTACTGCGAAAAATTTCTTGCGTTTCCAAGCGAGATCAGTTCAAACCCACAAACTGACATATGCATATATAGGTCATAAAGGACATATACAAGACCTATGGGCCCAAGACCCATAGGTCTTGTGATATATGTCCTTTATGACCTATGCATGTCAAACCATATGCTGAATAAAATCGTCTGGCGTTAGCCAGAATAGAATTCTTAAAGTGGCCAATGGACTATAAAGGGTTAAATCAGTCGCATAATGAATAAGCTGTGGCTTATTTTGGGCTAGCTTCAACCCTGGGCTTATTTTAGTCTACATGACTGTTTATACGAGCTGTTAGCAATTTATTTAAGCCACGGCATATTTTTCCCCGTATAAAAGGCCTTAATATATGTGGTCGTGCAAGTACTGGCTTTTTGAAATGAGAAATGAACACTTATGCATACTTTTTTTATTTTAGACTGTTCACTATACATACTAATGCATGTATTTTGATTTTTAACTCTTCAAGTTTCAAGTGGTAGCCTGGCAGCGCAATCAATGTTCGGTCCTGCATGTGATAATTCTTTCACCTTTTATTCAAAACTCAAAAGGCCGTTCAGGTTGAAGGCGGGACGGGACGTTTGCCGGGACTAGCCCGGCTAACCGGGCTGATTCGTGTCACGAAATTCTTTCTATTTTATGCGAGTTTTAAAACCACTGTACGATTCTCGCCCGGCTTTGCATTTACGAATAAATTATTCAATCCAAACACTTGTTGTGGTCTACACATTCTTTAACATCGCACAACAACATAATTATCTTCAGTCTAAAATCAACTTGAATCGTTATCCTCGCAAACTTACTTTTTACAAACAAGTTTAGCTATGAATTCAATACCAGTTCAGTGTTCTTGCAGTTTGGTTGCAGTTGGTCTGGGGTATTGATTATTTGGCTCTATGTTAACGGCTTTACTGTCTGTACTTGACATGGCAGATATGGATAAAGATGTAGAATTTAGTCAAGATCATGGACAATATTGGCTATCAGGCACCCCCAAGCAAATAAAACCTCAAAATTCAACCCCATTAACCCTAAATCTAACCCTAACCCTAAATATAACCTTCTTAACCCCAACCTTAATTCCCACCCGACCCACACATTAAACCAATTGTCCTTAATCTCAATCATAATTATCACCCTATTACACCTTAAACCTCAAATTATTACGGTAACTATTCTCCACTACTATTCACCAACACAATACACAAAGAGTTTGAGAGAGTTAACTCCTACATCATCATGGATACTTTCTGGAATGACTCGACGGATAAAGGATCTTAAAGATAATGAGGGAAAAACATAAAGTTTATACATGCTAAATTAATATCTGATAAACATCTATGACTTTGAATTCCCATGAAATGCATCGTAAGTTAATGCTCTTTATTTAAGAGTTTAATGGCGACCAAAATCCATAGTTCGCACGATATTTAAAAGCATGTACGACTACTACGACTTTAATTTGTACTTTTGTGGCAGTAGAAGTGTTCCTAAAATGTTCTTTGCAAATTCAGTTCCTCAACCTGATAAATTCATTTGACCGCGATTGAAGTTCGTAGAACATCTTCCAGCTTTGAATTTGATTGGTGCATTTGATCAATAATCATTCCTATTGCATAAAACCAGAAACCAATCAAATTCAGAACAGGAGTTTCCAACAAATTTCATCAAATGAATTGGTCAAGTTAAGGTGGCTCCATACAATTTCTTGAAAAATGGAAAATACAAGTTTACGAGTCCAAAACACGTGCATAAACAATTCGGGAAATGAATAGAACTAAATGTTATGCACAGTTAAACATTCTGACAATCAAAAACTGTTACCAAATAAATAGCAACAGTTGTTGCTATGGCAACAATGACGTTTCAAAATGGCTGCCAATTAATCTAATTCGAAAAAATCTTTGGTAACCTCCCATTTTTTTTTCATTAAAACTTTTCTTGAAGTATGAGTAATCAATAGGCCGATTTTAAAAGAATTCTGTAGAACGAATAATTTTTTTTTCGGAAAACTCATGTTTGTTAATTTTTTAAAGATTTGGATCTTCAGAATTTTTTTTAAATCGGCCTATTGATTACTCATACTTCAAGAAAAGTTTTAATGAAAAAAAAATGGGAGGTCACCAAAGATTTTTTCGAATTAAATTAGTTTGAAGGGTAATTGGCAGCCATTTTGAAACGTCATTGTTGCCATAGCAACAACTATTGTTATTTATTTGGTAATAGTTTTTGATTGTCAGAATGTTTAACTATGCATAACATTTAGTTTTATTCTTTTTCCGAATGGTTTATGCACGTGTTTTGGACTCTCAAACTTGTATTTTTCCATTTTTCAAGAAACTGTATGGAGCAAAGAACTGAATTGAGGCCATGTCCACATGTATGCGTTTTCATAGCTTTTTTATATTGTTCTCGGTCCGCAGGGGAGCAGAAAACAATGGTCTCATTACCTGAAACAATATGAAAACGCTAGGAAAACGTATAAGTGTGGTGGGGTCTGAAACAAACACTTCTATTGCCACAACAGTAAGACGAAATATATCTGTTAATTCCTATTCGCCAAGAATGTTCACTTATCTATGATTACTGATGATAAGACAAAATTTTGCTATTGCTGGTTTGCAACCAATCTCTTGAGATTCAGAAGACAAAGATGTGCCAGCCATATTGGAGGAAAACATCCTACAAATACAATAGCGGCTAATGAGATTCTTTTGTTAAAGTTCCTCCAACATGGCCACCATGACGTCAAGTGGAAATCAAGAATAGGTTGAACTGATGCTCATCTTGTCAATAGTCATGATTTCAAGTTTATTTTCAAATCTAAAGACAATATGCCATTATTATTAAGTGCAGTCAGGCTTATCCTAATGTTTATGATGCACCATGCACCAAACTCTTTATCAGGTGACGTTAGTATATACTGTGTGTTTGTTATCTGAAGGCCCACAGTGTTCTGGTACAGGCATCTTCTTAGCCAATCAGAAAACATGATTTGGAGTATTTGACTTAAGCTATGGACTTGGAAAAATTAAGGTTTGTAGTTCTTTTTATTCTTGGGTTTCTTATTTTCTTATTTTTTCTTATTATTTTTTGTTTTGTTTTGTTTTGTTTTGCTTTGCTTTGCTTTGCTTTGCTTTGCTTTGCTTTGCTTTGCTTTGCTTTGCTTTGCTTTGCTTTGCTTTGCTTTGCTTTGCTTTGCTTTGCTTTGCTTTGCTTTGCTTTGCTTTGCTTTGCTTTGCTTTGCTTTGCTTTGCTTTGCTTTGCTTTGCTTTGCTTTGCTTTGCTTTGCTTTGCTTTACTTTACTTTACTTTACTTTACTTTACTTTACTTCTCTTCTCTTTACTTCACTTCACTTCACTTCACTTCTCTTCTCTTTACTTCACTTCACTTCGCTCATTAAATAAATAAAGTTGTTTAATACAAAATAGCTGTAGAATGTGTTCCTTTATCATTAGCATTATTGTTTTAAATGAGGCAAAAAATAAATCATTGCACAGGCACCTTTTAAAATCTGTCATGGAAATGTCCATGTTTGTTATCTTATTGTCTAATGATAACTATGTACTCATCAAGGGCAGACTGCATGAGAAGGTGGGAGTAAAAGGGTTAAAATGTATCTCCTTAACCCGTTGACAATTATGTAGAGTTTGCTTAAGCTACAGCACTACATTATCATTTTTACTCTTGGGTACATTCATGCACACTACTGTACAGCAAGTAAAGGTTTTGCTACTGTGCACTTGCTCCATTCCCAGACAATTAAGGGGCTGTTTATATGGAGGCGAGTTACCCAGTTAAGCAAATTACCCGCAAAGGCGAGATCCTGGCCGCTATAAGAAGTACTGTGTTTTTCGTCGCACTGTTTATATGGACAGTTGGGTAACTCGCCTTGCCGGATCTCGGTTGGGCGAGATGCCAATTATCTATATAAACCCCTATTTGCCGGGTAACACAGCAAGCCAGGATGAGATTTTACTAACATGCATTAGTGTGTAGTTTACTTCATGTAAACTATAAAAATATAGGGTTCAGACGTTGTCTTGCCGGGTAACTTGGCTTCATATAAACGGACAGTTTCGTTCAACCCGGTAACTTGCCTCCAAATAAACAGCCCCTAAGTATATTGTAAATACTGTAGGTTTTAATGCTACACAATACTGTATATAGGAAAAGTTTGTTATGACGTTCTCACTGTAAAGCCACTTAACCACGGGTTAAGGAGACTCTCTATGGTTGTACTCTATAGTTTGAGCTAAAAATCATGGTGTCATAGGTTAGTTAAGATATTTTGGACAGCACTATAAACAGTTTATATTTGATCCAAATCGTCAAAATAGTTTAAAATTTGGACTTGTTAGAGTTTTGTTCCTGTTACATAATTTTCTGTTAACATAAAGTTCTTGTTAAAATATTGTTACCAAATGGTAATATTTCTACATATTTTAGCTCGACAAATTTATTCCAAGGTTGCTGCAAGATTTGCTATTGCTTTAGTAGTCAGCTACAGTGACGTTGGTAGCGTTATTGGCGTTTTAAGCTCGGGATACGCGTGCGATTTTTTTCTCGCGCTGGTAACGCAACGGGTCAAATATTATGGCGCTGTCTGCAGTGGGAGGAAGTAGCTATAGACGTGTGGTAATTTTAAAATCTAGAACTACGGATACTTGACACCATGACGTGTCGAAGATTGAGCGTTGGGTTCAGCAGTACCGTTACTGTGAAGTCGATTCTAATACAAGCATCAGGACATTCAGTTTCCGGCCAAAATAAGATGCATTATGGGATAGAATCAAAGGTCAGTCACCAATTAAGTCAGTGCCATTGTTGTGGCTCATGAATATCCTATGTTAACAATGGAACTGACTTAATTGGTCATCTTAAGATGCATCTTATTTGGGCCGGAAACTGAATTTCTTGATGCTTGTATAAAACAAAGCGTTTTTAAGAAATAGAAAACATTTTCCGTGTTTCCATAGAGTTATAGAAACACGAGTGGAAGTTTGGGAGAACGAGAAATTGTAGTGGGAACACGAGCCCGCAGGGCGAGTGTTTCCACGCTATTTCGAGTTCTACCAAACTTCCACAAGTGTTTCTATAACTCTATGGGAACACGGAAAAAATGTTTTCTATTTCCTTTATAAAATAACCTGTCGAAAATAGGTATAGAACGTAAAAATAATCACTGCATCAAAGCGTAAATTCTCCTTACTCTTCATAATTCAACCAATCGCCAGGCTTGTTTTCAAAATGTTATTTTATAAAAAACGTTGTTGAATGGAATGAAGAGATTTCCATTATTAGTTGTCCCTAATACTTTGATTCTTTGAAGAATCCATGCGAATTGCGAATGTGATTTTCATACTTTGAAGGATAGTAATATTGTCATTCTCGTCGCCATTTTCTCTGCGAACATAAACGAACTCTTGCAAATAGTAGAGGACATGGCTTAGACAGGTATGCACATAATTTAGAGGATAACTCAACTGTTACAGGATAATACGACGCGCCCAGGAACTACTTGGGACGTGTGCCAAAATCTCTTTCCGGGGCCAACAGCCCGAAAATGACTACGGCAGTAGTGTCAAAAGGCCGATCCTGGCTCATGCTGGTAAAAGGAAAATGATGTCATTAAAATATGTCCCAAATCTTCCCCCAAAATTTCCAAAATGGTTGCCAAGTTTTTGAAGATGACGTCATTTCCGGTTTCCTCAAAATTTCCGGGGTGGTTGCCAAGTTTTTTTAAAACCAAAATAAATGAACACCAAAAGGAGTAACTTATGTCCAGACAGAGAGAAATGTATGTGGGTGGGTTTTACAACATATCCAGGCAAACCACCAAATATTATATATTTTAACAAAAGTACACATCCAGGAACAGTTTGCAACTATATACATCCAGGCGAAACAAAAACCCAAATGTTGGTTAGAACTGGAGTATATGACACAGTTTTTTGAATTGAAATATTTTTTCCGAAAAAAATTAAAAGAACAAGAATGAACTCAAATGAAACAATCCAAAGTTTAAAAGAATCTGTTACCAGCGAAAACTCAAAAAAAATTCTCTTTCCTATATTCGAAATTTTTGAAAAAATAGAAGAAGAAAAGGATGAACTTGAAACAGAAAACAAAAAACATATAGCTCGCAATAGGTATCTCGAAAAAGAAAAAACAGAACAACAAGCACACATAAAATACCTTGAAGGAGAAATTAAAACATGGACCACAAAATGGAATGGAAGATTCCAAAGAAAACCACTACCAAAAAAAACATTCTTTAACACAACACCATGGAAATACTGAACATCTTTCTTAAAAAAAAATCAAAATCTTTAACAAAAAAATGTTAAAAATTTTACCAAACACATAAATAAAAATGGTTAAAGAATCAAAATCAAAATTAATCAATGTTGTCCAACACAGACCCAAAAGTCATCATCATTATTCGTGTAAAAGTGTTGGGTGTAAGTTTGAAACACACAGCAAAACAGCATTGAGGTTACATTTAAAGTTTTCTCATGAAATAACAAAAAATTTCAGTATGACCCATAGGTGTACAGTATGTCTTAAAACATTTAATACTGAAATAGAAGCACAAGACCATGTCAAAAGCCATGCAAAAAGATTAAAGACAAACAGATGATAAAATTTTTTAAAATCTTTAACAAAAAATGTTAAAAATTTTTTCAATCCTAAATAAATAATGAGTTATTATTATGGTTATGGTAGACAGAGAAGATCATTTGAAGATGGTTCTGACATGGAAAAGAAAATTAAAGAAATTGAAAAAAAATTAAAAAACCTTGAAAAACCCAAAAACTACAAAACTGTTTTTGATCTTAACCTAACAAAAGCTACTAAAACATTTGTAACTGTTGCTGGAGAAAAAAGAATAACCCAAGCAAGACAAGGTAACTCTGTTTTGTGGCAAGATGACAAAGACCATGCTCCAACATTTGGTTCTGACGCCATTGGTCCAGGCATAGATTACATTGAGAACAAGGGAGACAACTATATGTCTTTCGTTTGTCCAGAAATGGTTTGGGGAGATGTTTCTTTTTTTGTTGTTTGTGCTGTTGTTGACACATCTGTTTCTAGTTATTGTTGTTATCTTATTGGGAATGATAATGGTGGATGGGACAAATGTATTACCTTTAAACCATATTCCTACTCCAAATTAATGATTGGTGGTATTGAATATGGTACCGAGAAAACCATAAATATTACTGGCCCACACAGCATTCTTAGCAAACATATTATTTCCTGTCATTGGTTGGGAACTGGATCCTGTGTGTATTTAAATGGTAAAAGGGAACCAAGATCAGAATTTAAAACGGATTTGAGTTTACATGGTTGTTCAGCTGGGTCTGTATTTTTAAGAAAAATAATGGATAGCACACCATCAAAACTTTCTGAACTAAAAGGAAAAATTTATGGGATCAAAATTGTTCATGGACCATTATTACCAGCCGAGATTGTAAAAATTAACAAGGATATGATGAAGGAATATGGAAACTTCATTTGAAAAAACTTGGCAAAAACTTTTAAAATTTTTACCAAGATAAATGAGTTATTACTATGGATATGATGACCCAGATTATTCTTATGGAGGGGGTGGTGGTGCTGACGGAGAACCAGGACCACAAGGTGACACAGGTGCAAAAGGTGACAAGGGGGACAGAGGTTTGACAGGACCAACAGGATCCACAGGACCAAAAGGATCAAAAGGTGACCAAGGTTTGACAGGTGCAACAGGTCCAACAGGATCCACAGGACCAACAGGACCAAAAGGAGATAGAGGTTTGACAGGAAACAAGGGTGACAGAGGTGACGAAGGTTTGGAAGGACAAAGAGGATTAACAGGAGACAAAGGAAATAGTGGAGACAGAGGTGCAATAGGACCAACAGGACCAAAAGGTCCAACAGGAACAGCTGCACAAAAAGGAGATCCAGGACCACAAGGTTCTAAAGGTGACAAGGGTGACAAGGGTGACAGAGGTTTGACAGGTATGGCTGGTACAGATGCTCATAAAATAGGACCCAAAGGGGACAAGGGAGATGTTGGCAACACAGGACCAAAAGGAGACAAAGGCGATCGAGGTTTGCAAGGAACCAAAGGAGACAAAGGGGACACTGGCATTAGAGGACCACAAGGAACCAAAGGCGACAGAGGTACCTTTGGAACAGCAGGTGCAACAGGACCACAAGGTCAAAAAGGAGACAAAGGAGATCATGGAACAACAGGTGCAACAGGATCCAAAGGTGACAAGGGTGACAAGGGAGACAAAGGTATGGCAGGAACAGCTGCACAAAAAGGAGCCAAAGGAGATCCTGGTGACGATGGTGCGAAAGGGAACAAGGGCAACACTGGGGCAACAGGACCCCAAGGCCCACAGGGTGCCCAAGGCCCACAAGGAAGCCAAGGATCAACAGGACCCAAAGGCACCACAGGTTCCACAGGATCGCAAGGACCACAAGGACCACAAGGAACAAAATTGGACAAAGGAGATCCAGGACCCAAGGGTGACCAAGGCGACCAAGGAGTTCGAGGACTGCCTGGAGGAAAAGGATCAACTGGACTAAGAGGTCTAAGAGGTTTGAGAGGAGTTACAGGAATTACAGGACCTGCTGGAACTTTTTCGCAGTTGGTAAAATACAAAAAAGATAGTGGAAAAACAAACCATAAAGGAGGAGCATGGGACAACACAAACAACATTAGCACCCTACTTTCATTTACAGCAACCCATGATACTGGAAAATATTTAGTATCATATTGGTTTACACTACAACCTGATGGTCTCAAAATTGACCAACAATCTAAGCAAACTGGTTGGTATGCTTCTTCCTATAGATCATATTTTGATCTAAAAACAAACCTTTACCATGGAAGTGTTACAGATAGATCAAACAAACTTTCAGGTTTGGAAACCATAACAATGGGAAAAACATACAATGAAAGGGACCCTCACCATATTTTTTGTCAAGGGATTGCCACTATTAAAAAAGGGACCCAAATGGCTTTGCACTCATATTCTGGTTCTGTTGGTGATGACTATACATTCCTGTTTTTTAATGTTTGGGATGTTGAAATCAACCTGCTTAGAATTAGTTAAAGAGAATAATAAAAGAATGTTCAAAAACCAAAACACATTATCATCTCTGTTGTACGAAAGTTATAGTAAAGAAAATATTACACATATGGATATTTTTAACAAAAGATCATATTCTGTAAAAAATGAAGAGGATCTCCTAAATAAATATACAAAAGCCTACACATATTTGTCAAGATCCGGAAATTTTAACAAATACCTTTTGGAAAGAACAACAGAAATTGGTCCTGTCATTGTTGACATTGATCTTAGCAAAAAACTTAAGGAACCCAAACCACTATATTCTGAAAAAAAAGTCCTGAAATTGGCAAGACTGTTCCAAAAAATATTGAAAGAATTTCTTGTAAACCAAACAAACTTGGACTGTTTTGTTCTGGAAAAGCCAGGATATTTTAAAGATGACAAAACTTACAAAAATGGTTTCCACCTTCATTTTCCACATGTTTGGTTAACACAAAGGGAAAGATTGTACATAAATAAACTTGTACAAGAAAAAACAACAATCCAACTTGACAATGCTGTTATTGCAGGCAACTGGTTTTTGTATGGTTCCAAAAAGAGTCCCGAGTCAGACCCATATCTCTTGAGTTACATTATTGAGGAAAAAAGGGACCATGTGGCAAGCCAATATTCTGACCATGAGCTAATATTTTTACTATCCGTTAGAAAAAAGGAGTATACAAAAGTTAACAAAATGTTCCCCATTCCAGAGACTGAACAAAAGGTAAGAAATACAACCATTATTAACTTTGATAACCACAAACAAAAAGATGAAAAAGAATTACAAAACTATATTGAACAGATTCCAGATTATGTTTCTGAAGATTACACATCTTGGAGGTCGGTTGGGTTTGCACTTTACAATGAAACCCATGGAGAAGATTATGGCAAGGATCTTTGGCACCTATTCTCCCAAAAATGTCCAGAAAAATATGACGAAAGTGAGTGCGACAAATTTTGGGAAAACCCTGTTGAGACAACTTTTTCAATAGGGACAATAATTCATTATGTGGGTTTAATTTCCAAAGAAAAAAGAAAAAAGCAAACAGTAACTTTGAAAAAATATTTATAAAAAAATTGAGAAGGAACAAAACATTTTAAAAATAAAATAAAAATGACATCAAGAATGGTAAAATATGAAACCACTGAAACCCCAGTTTTTACTCCCCATTTCAAATCTGTTCAATGGACAGAACCAGGAAAATTTGCGTGCAGATGTGGCAAAGTTTTTACAGATCAAAACAAGCTCATTAACCACACATTTTTTCCAAAACAAACAAGAGTCAACTTTTCAATGACTGTAACAGCTATTTTTCCAGCTGGACACTGGTTGAAAGCAACTTCAAGACAAATTCCAGCTAGCTGTTTTGAACAAATTTTAACTAGTTGTTGAACAAATTATAACAAAATTCAACAAATCATTAATAAATGGAACCAGAACAAAAACCAGAACCAGAACAAAAACCAGAACAAAAACAGGAGCAAACCATTACAAAAACCCCTCCACCTGTCCATGTCAAAAATCCCAAAAGAGTCGCACAAGGGAAAAAACTTGCTGCAATAAGTAAGGAGGCAAAACTAAGAAAAAAAGCCAGGATGGAAAAGGAGAGAGAGGAAGAACCAAAAGAAGAAAATGGTGTAAGCATTTCAACATCTTGTGCAATAATTGGAGCAGTGGCAGCCCTAGTTACCACTTACATTACTTACTCCAAATGGAAAAAAGAACCAGAAGAAAGTAAAGACAAACCCCAAAAGTCAAAAACAGTTTTCAAGGATCTTTCGAAATATGATCTTTAAATTTTTAAAATGAAATTCTTTCCACAATTGGAAAGAAATTCAATAAATGATCGTCACCACCCATGCAACAGAATGTGTCTTTGGAAGTAAAAACTGGTTCAATATTGGAAAACTAATTTTTTTAATTTCAAGAGGAAGTTATGAAGGTTACAGACTTTGGTTACTATACAGCAAATACGATACCAAAAACTATAATGAAAACCATTGTTATCATTTATGGGCAGATTTTGATCTTTTGATGCCAGAAGATTTTGAAGAAGAATATGAAGATGAAGATGAATTCTTCAATAATTATTAAATTTTTTCCCTAATATAATAAATGAATACAGAGAGAGAAGTTGAATTAGAACCTGGTTATAACAGGTTACACAGAAGTTCAATAACTGGGGAACGAGCTCGAAATGTAATTACTTTCAACCCCAATTCTGCCAATGAGGGAGAAGTTATTTACATCCACATCCCCAAACTCAAACCAGGAACAACATTAGTCCCTGACAAGATGTTCCTCCTGTTCGACTTTAAGAACAAAAACACAAAGTCGTGGTTTAATAACAACCTTGCAAGACAACTCCAAGAACGTTTGGAAGTTAGATTTGCAGGAGAGAAGGTTTACGACAACACAGGGGAAAGTCTTTTGGGGACTTATAAGGATCTTTGGATGGACAAGCATGAGAGAGTCAATATGATTGAGGATGGGATCGCGACAGAAAATCAGCGAAAACTTATTTCGAAATCTGACGATGCCTCTTCTGACACATATGCAGCTGTATATGGGACAAAACAGAGGATCAAGTTGGATAAGATTTTGAAGGATCATGGTCTTTATGCCCCCCACAGCATGGCGAATGATTTACAATATATCATCACTCTACCAAAAGCTACTTCTATCATGAAGGCACAAAGTAGTCAATCTGTGGCTGGCTATTCTTTGGAAAATATTGAGTTGGAGTATGAAACCATTACCAACTTTTCATTGGTCCAGGAGATCGAATCCTCATACCAAGCAGGTCGTGCACTTTCTTTCGAACATGTAACTTTAATGAAAACCACACCATGGGCTGCTGCAACAACATTAATTAACGAGACCATCAATCTGCCAAGAAAAAGCATGAAGGCGGTTGTAATGTTGTTTACAAAGGCGACAAGAAGTGGATCAGAAGAATTTGTGTATCCCAATATTGAAAGGGTCAAAATTACTATTGAAGGAGTCCCGAACAGCATTTACTCCCAAGGCATCCCAAAACGAAGATTGTTTGAAGAGGCTGAGCGACTTTTCAGACATACCAACTATCCAACAATCCAAGCTGACGAATTCTTTACAGAAAACCAGTTTGCACTTGTTGTGGACCTTCGATCAATTAATGACAATGCTGTCTATGGAGATGGTACAAAACTTTTGACCACACAATCTGGGATTATGTTGGAAATCAAGAAAAAAGCAACAGCAACAGATTTGAGATGTCATGTTTTCATTCTCTCGGATGGTCTGTTGAAAGTCCAAGGAGGAGCATTCCAGAGTGTCAATTATTGAGAACCCCAAGAAATAAATGGAAAACGAAGACCCAAAACCATTCAATATAATCATTGTTGGAATGACGAGTTGTGGAAAGACTCATTATCTTTTGAAAAATTTAGAAGAAAATTACAAAAAAAAATTTGAAAACATCGTTTTAATATGTCCAACTTTTGTATGGAACAAAACATATTTGGAATGGGAACATTTACATGATCCAAGATTCTTTGTCATCCCTTGCGACCAAGATGAGTCTGAAGATTTTCTAAAATATGTTGTTGATTATTGTAAAGGAACCCCAAGTCTAATTATTTTGGATGACTGTGCTTCTGGACAGAGTGTCAAAAACAGGACCAGCGAATTGGTAAAACTTGGTTTTGGTGCAAGGCATATGAATATTAGTACAATAGTTGTTACACAGCAGTTGACAAGCATTGCGAAACCATATCGGGAAAATATTTCAAAACTGGTTACCTTTTACAACCCAAACAGAAAAGATATGCAAGTTATTTTGGATGATTATTTAGACATACCAAAAGAAGAAGAGAAAAAAATTAAAGAAACATTAAAATCAAAAAAATATTCAAAATTAGAGATCAATTTAATCCACCCCTATGACCACAAAATAGTTGAACCATTTGGGGAAAACTTAATAAATTTTTGAAGACCAAGAACAATAAAAGTTTTTGCCAAGATAAATGAGGAACCTAAGAATTTTGTTGAAAAACGGAGAAACAACAATTAAATTTGAAGATCCTTTGATCATTGAAAATACCAAACTAATGGTTAAAGATGCAACAGTTTTTTGGGATTACAATAATTTGACAACCTCAACACATGTTTTACATGGAACAAATCAAATTAGTTTTTCCAGTGGATATTGGACTGTTGGTATGATTATGAGGGTTTTAAAAGAAAATGGAATAAAGTCAGAATTACTTCCATTCAGCTGTAAAATCAGGTTATACCCAACAAAAGATCTTTACCTGTATAACACCCTTGGTCCACTACTAGGATATTCAGATACAACATTAATTAGAGCTGGAACAAGTCTTGTCAGCCCAAAAACAGTCAACATAAATCTTGGAATGAAATTTGTCTGTATATCTTGCGAGATGATCGATGGAACTAGAACATCATTTTCAGGAAAACGGGATAGAACAGCTGCAGTTCTCCCAATTACAACAAAACAATTGTTGAAGGGATCAGTCGAAAAATTTGCAAACATTAATTCTGAGGCAATGCTGGACAATGGTGTTTACAACGAACTTAAATTTAAAGTTGACCACAATGTTGGCGACATCCTTCTTGAAATTTTCTTATGTCCACAGAATTATGAGACTCCATAAATAAAAAAGATGATTGACCAAAATTTAGAAACCATTAAAGGGGTGCTAAAAGACATGAAAAATTTGAAAACAGATTTAAAAAAAGATGGAAACCAAAACCTGACAAACTTGAAGGTGGCTGTAAATGATTTGATACCTGCTTTAAAGAATTATGTTAAAGTAATTGAAATTTTGAAAATTTTCTAAAACTTTTCTCAAAACTTATAACAAAATTTTGTTATAATTTTTTTCTACTATATTAATAAATGAATAAGAACGAGGTTTTAAATGATTTGTATGAAGCAGCTTTGATAACAGTTTCAGCTGTTGGTGTTAGTATGGTTGTCAAAAAATTAACAGGACAATCCTTAGCAGCCCCAGCAAGTATTAAAGAAACAGCAAAACTTGGTCTTGCAGTTGCTGGTGGATTGTTTGCCGTAAAAATGGCACAGGACAAGGGATACATCCCGAAAAATGTGGATCCAAAGAAATCATAGAGAAAAGACTTGGTAAAAATTTGAACTGCAATTCCAAACTTCTTTTTTTTTAAAATAAATGGCATCAATGATAGCAGGAGGGTTGTTCAATGCAGTTGCCTTTGCTGGTGCTGGCTATTTGTTTCAATCATTTAACAAACATGGTTATGCTGACGAGGCAAAAAGACATAATTTGGCAACAGAAAAACTTCAAAAAGACAAAGAAAAGTTTTTTGAAAATGAAATTAAAAGAAAGGACAAAGTCAGGGAACTACAAGACGAAATCCGGAATGCAAACTACAACATGCAAGATACATCAAAAGCTTTCCAAGAACTTCATGAAATTTTGCAAGAAGAAAAACCAGTTGAACCAAAACTCGAAGATTATTACCAACCAAGCAATGAAATGGAAAAATATATGACTATTACTGTAACACTTCTTGGGGCTGGTGCTGGTTGGTTGTTGGCAGTTGTTGTTTAAATATTTGGTAAAAATTTATAACATTTTTTGTTATAAGTTTTCAAAAGATTCATGGGATGTTTTCAGCATTTCTTTCCCTCATTAATGATTTTTGTGTACTCTTTGCACTTTCTGATACCACTCATCTCCTCTATTTTCAAAACATTTTCAACACTGAGAGCATTCCCAAATATTTTGAACCCTGTTTGGTATGGTATGTAAGCATTGTTTTTTGGAGAATAATTTAAAATATATTTTATTTCGTCAAATGTTCTTAATTCTGCCAAGGTTGGTTTTTTAATGGTTTTCAGAAGATCATCTCTTTGGCAAATTCCAATAATGATGAACATAATGTATTTTGTGCTGAAATTTCTATCTGAAATCAAACCAAAACGGTTTAAAAGTTCTTTTGTTTTTAGGAAAAATTTCATAATTTCGTAACCAACAATCACCTCCTCATTTGGAAACAGTTTCCAGAACATTTTTTTATAGTTTTTAAGGGGAAGTGGTAAGTTTGGTTCTCTGTGGTTAAAACCATGTAACTTTTCCAAAACCAAACCACATTTTCCACAAATTATGAATCCTTCAACTGACTCATTTTTTACCTTACAACAACTACTTTTACCCTTGTAGGTTTCGAGTTCCAAAAGACTTTTGTTAAATTTTTTTGGTTGTTCTTTGACGGTTTCAATAATTGGATTTCCAAAAACATCTAAATATTGATATTCCATTTCTTTTATTATATTAATCTCGCTATTCCTTTAAATACCAAAAAAACAGTTCCGATTGAAGCTCCAAAAACTTCTGGCAATCTAATGTCGCTTTTTTCAACATTTTCAGGTGTAAATATTCCTGGCTTATATTTGCTTCCACTAGTTTCAACATGTTTACCAATAGGTTTGCCAATAGGTTTGCCAATAGGTTTACCAATATCTTTGCCAATATTGAGATGTCTGTTAAGTCCAAGAGTCATTCTTGTTGTGGCCAGTGTAAGAACATTGTTGAATCCACTAATTGGATTAATAAGAATTCTCATGTCAGATGGGATCAAAATTAAACCAGGACTTATGGCAAAATTTAGGACAACATTTGTGGATTTGATGGCTTGTCTCATATTTGAAATAGAAACAGTGACGTCATCTTGGGCTATTGTATCCTCCATTAACTTTTTAAACACTTCTTGTGTTTGCAAACTTTTAGCTCCTTCGCCAACAATGACCCATCTTGTCTTTGCTTGCGCTCCCAAAACACAGTACACAAAAGATTCTAAGGATTGTTGGAATAACTTTTGACCCAATAGTGTCAACCCATTGGAATCTTTGGGAACGAAATGTTTGAAATCATCGGGATGTCTTGAACCAGCTGAAACCAGTTCCTCATATGTGTTGATTCTCCCATAACTCTTTTTTGTTAAATTTACATATCTAACTTCGTATCCAAGGTCTTTCATGTCTTGTGTAAATTCTTTCGCACTTTGTGTGGAATTACTTATTTTCTTTACCCAAACGTCATTAGGATTGTGTTGCAAAATTTTTATGACATCTGCTGTCAAAAATCTTCTAAGTTTGTCTGGATGTTTTAAGAACCTTCTAACCTGAAAAACATAATGATAATGGACAATACTTGTCAAAAAAGAAGACCTAAATCTTTCAAAATTATTTTGGAAATGCTTGTTAGAAATACCGCACAAGTAGCTTGCAACATAACTGGCAGCAATAGCTGTAAAATATGGAATAGTGAGGAAATCATTTATGTTTGGATTCCTTGTTTTCATTGGCTGTTGAAAAGTTAAATCGATGGGATTCAAATTTACAATAAAATTTTCTCTTTCGTTTGCAAATATGGTAATTGTGTTTATGTTTACAGAAGCCTTTTTTTGTTTGGAAAATTTTTGGACTGTCCCAAAAACGTCCCACTCCTTTGGCCATTCTTTAGATTCTGTCATTGTTTATTTTGGGGACTTTTGGTAAAAAAATATTGGCAAATGTTGGCAAATCTTTTGAAAATAAATGGAAGATAAACTTTTACTTATTGATCTTGAGCTTCGAGACATTTACTACAATCCTGTAACAGGTTACCAATCCATGGAAAAACTTTACCAAGCTGCTGTCAAAGAAAACCCTTCAATAACACGAAAACAAGTTAAGGAGTGGTTGCACAGCCAGAAGGTATTTACATTGCACAAACCCATCAAAAAACCAAAAAAATACCAGAAAACATTTGTCAAAAATCTTGCTGACCAGATGCAAATGGACTTGGTGGATATGGCGAAATTTGGTTCTGAAAATAATGACCAAAAGTGGATATTGACAGGTATTGAAATTTTGTCAAGATTTGGTTTCGCTGTTCCTGTTAAAAGAAAGAGTACTGTCGCTATGGTGCCAGGTGTTTCCAAAATGTTGGAAGAATTTAAGAAAAGATTTGGCAAATATCCAGAAACAGTCCAGTTTGACGAGGGAAAGGAGTTTTACAATGTTGGAGTAAAAACTCTTTTGAAATCTTTAAACATAGAATATTTTTCATCCAGATCCCACAGAAAGGCTGCACTTGTGGAAAGATTTAACAGGACTTTGAAAACACGGATGTGGAAATTTTTTACTTTTAAAGGAAACAAAGAGTGGTTAAATAGTCTTGACAAATTTACAAATAGTTACAACAACACAATCCACAGCACCATTAAAATGAAACCCAAAGATGTCAATGATAGCAACCAATCCAAAGTTTTCTTTACTCTGTACGGAATTCCTCCATTAGAATCTCAAATAAACCCAAAATTTAAAGTTGGGGATCATGTTAGAATCCAAAAGTACAGAAAAAACTTTGCAAAGGGTTATGACCCAAATTTTACAGATGAAATTTTTACTGTGTCAGCGGTTTTCAGAGGAGTTCCTGTTATGTATAGAATTCGGGATAAGGAGGAGGACATTATGGGCAAATTTTATGGCGAAGAGTTGGTAAAAGTTATTGGAGAACAGACATAAATAAATAATGGCTGAAAACATTGGAATGGACAATTTTGGAATGCCTGACATACCAGGTGATGAGACAGGAAAAGCAGAAACCAATTTTGGTGGAACCTTTGAATCATCTTTTGACCGCTCCTATTTTAGGGAGCTTGATGATCTTTTTGAAGAGTTTGAAAATGTTCATGGTGAAGATCCTAGACTAGTTAACCGAGATGAAAGAGAAAAAATTCTTGAAAGACTTACTAAAAGACCTGTACAATTTAAAGAAGAGTCGGATGAATTATTTCGGAAAAGAATGAAGGACTTTTTAGGAGATGTGAGTAGACGACAAAGTTTAGATGTTACAAAGCAAAAGAAAGAATTTTTTTATGATGAGTTAAGTCAAACAGTAGTTGGGAGTGATGGCAAAGCAAGCAAAAAATTATTAAAAGATAGTGCATTTTCATTTAATCCAAAAACATTTGAGGTTGATGGACTAAAGTTTGAAAAAGTGCTAGTCAAGGTTAAAAATATTAATACCGGCGAATTTGAATATACAAAAGGAAAAGGATTAAAAGTTGAAATGAAAGTTAAAAAATTTAAGGATCTGTTAAAACAAGCAAGTGCCGAACATTCAAAAACTGGAGTTGGAAAGATAGAGGAAGAGCTAAACATTCCTCCCCAAGCAGCCGAAGCAGTTCAGAAAGAAGTTGCTAGAGATTTGGGTGATGAAGTAACAATATTGATGGATGCCTTGTTTGCCAATGCAAAAGAAAATGAATTTGATAGTAACCTTAGTAACCTTATGGGAACAGTAAAAGACAAAACTGCTCAAATTAATCAGCTATCAGGGCAAGACAAAAGGGAATTCATAGAAGGTAACAAAGTCGCTGCCGAAGCCAATGCAAACCTTTACAATGACAAAGCTGCCGAAGAACAAGACCCACTTGCAAAAGAATTTTACAAAGGTATGGCAAATGTGTGCAAGGTAAAAGCTGAGGAAATGAGACTGTTAAACAATGAAAAACCAAAGGAAAAAGCAACAGAACAAATGATGGAAGATCATGTTATAACCAGATTTGAAAAATTTAAAGAATGGGCTAAACAAAACATGGGTGTCTCTGCTGCTATTGCCATTTCAATTGCAGGCATCATAACAACTGTGGCACTAGCTGGAAAAGCTGCTGTTGTAACAACTGCAAAGGCAACAGGAGCATTGGGTAAAGCACTAGCAAAACTTGCAAAAGCTGCTTGGCCCGTATTGGCACCAATTCTTAGCATATTGGCAACTGCTTTGTCGTGGGGTGCAAAAGGATTAGCATGGTTGGCAAAGAATTTGTGGGTTCTTGCAATAGGTTTGACATATTTTGTTTACACAGAATACAAAAACTATAAGAAAAAATAAACATATAATAAATGAATACAGAATACGCAACAATGAATGACGAAAAAAATGAAGAACCGCAAAATTTGACACTTCGAGAAGATTTAATTCGCTTATCCTTTGCAAAGGAGATCAAATATTCGGAAGCATATCTGAAAAAAGCTTCGATGAACCAACTTGAAAAAATTAAGTTAAATTATGAGAGAGCCCAACTTGACAAAACAACTTCTCTGTTAACAGAAACCCTCGTAACCAAATTTTCAGAGTTATTGGAACAACTGGATTTGGTACAAGATGACGAAAAACTGGATGCCGAATTATCATCAAACAAACTTTTCTGCGATGACGTTAGGTGTATGGTCAGAAAAATTTCGCCATATATTCCAATGATTGGTTTGTTAACTGGTGGCATCATTATCGCTAAACATGTTTGGGACCGAAAACCCCAAAATAAAAATGTTACAGTACAAACTGATGAAAATTCTTCTGAAAACAGCAATGGTGGCAGTTCTGTTGATCCCAGTGACAGTTGAACTAATATTGCTTAAATTTCTTTTCTTTTCCTAATCTTGTTGGGTTAGGAAAAATAAACACAAATGGGAAATTCAAAGTCAAAACCAAAAGAAAAATATAATAAAAATCATATTACAAAGAAGGGTTTCCAATTTGGTCTAAGTTTTGGAAGAGAGGACCTAACAATGGAAGGAAATATCCAAATAGGCTGGACAAACAAAACAGTTAAAAACTACACCATGGTTCCAAGTTGCAAAAAATCGTCATCTGTGGAATCTTTAACAGAAAATAAAATAAATGATGACAATGATAACAAAAATCCAAACTTGGTACCAACAAATTCGGCGACAGAGGATAGACAAAAGGAACCTAATTCTTGAGAAAAAGTGGGTTCAAAAGGAAAAAGATCGATGGGTGTACAATAATGTAAGAAATGAGCATTATTATTGAAATTGAATTTAAAATAAATAAATAAAAAGGTATAATAAAAGAATGAACAGTTTAAAAGTTATAATAGAATTTCAATACCCAAATGAAAGCCCATCAACAAAAGAAGAGTTCAACAAAGAAATAGAAGCCATCCAAAAAGTATTTTACAAAAAACTTGAAGAAGGAAATGAAATGTTTGGAATCCCAATATCAAGAGCACACTTAGCTGCCATGGCAACACACAAAGGAATCAAAAACACCCCCGCCCTAAAAAAAGAAAAACTTTGCGAAATACTCGGCATCTCATCTAATGACCTCAGGGAAGGTCACCCAAATTTCCCAAACATAGCACCCGTTAAAATTTTGTTTACAGCGCTTGAAGATAACGAAAAAATAGAGTTTGAAAGTATGACAAAGGCAGCATTAGCCATAGGTAAAAACAACAGTACCGCCATCAGTCGCATTTTAAAGAATGGAACAGTCACTTTGTACAAAGGAAAACTCTGGACCGTAATTCGTATGTAGAAAAAAAATATCAAAATCTCTTATTTTAAAAAAAATAAGAAATTTAAAAGAAACCACTACAATAAACAATGACAACTACAAAAACTTTAGAAGAACTCAAAAAACTTTTCCAAATTCGAATGCAACTTAGAGAAAGTGCAAACAAAAGACTTCAAACAATACGGGAAGAAACACTACCACAAGCATCCCTCAAAGAACTTAGAGAAATAGGTAGTAAAATGGGTGTCAAAGGCTCCTACAAACTCAACACAGAAACACTGTGCGAAAAAATGAACATCCCACTAGTTAAAAATGAAGTTTACGATAAGCACCACAGAAATGTAATTAGAAAACCAGTTAAAATAACTTTTACTTCTGCTGCTGGCGAAACAGTAGAGTTCCCAAGTATTTACAGAGCTGGACTATGTTTAAAAAAAAATCCGAGTTGTATACCATTCTACATCAAAAAAAACAGGGAAGTTCTGTACAATAGCAAATATTGGTCAGTAAGTCGTTAAATTTTGTTTAAAACCATACTATAATAAACGAGACTCTATACTGTTTTCTTGTCATTCCTTTTTGAAACTTCTATCCAAAGTTGGATAGAATTTTTTTCATGAAGTTTTCAGAAAAAGAAGTTTTTGGTTTAAAGAAATAATTTAAATTTTTTTTCATACCATAATAAAGGAATGACGAAACAAACTAATGACCCTAAATTATTAAAGATTAGGGAAAATGCGAGATTAAGAAAGCAAAGGCAGTTGCAACGGGACAAGGAAATGAAACCTTTCAAACCCGAAAGACTTGCCAAGCTTCAAGAAAAACAAAAGGCAAAGGAGTTAAAGAATGAGCAAAAACTCGTTAACCAACAAGATAGATTACAAGATGATCTGAAAAAATTCCAACAAAAAACAGAGAGAAAATTACAGACAAAGGAACGAGCAAAATGGACCCGAGAGATCAGACAAGAGGAAGCAAGACAAGACAAATTCAAATGGGACAGGAAGTGGAAAGGAACAAACAAAAAACTTAAGAAAATTCGTCAGGTTCTTGGCAACAAACTTACAAAACATTTCAAAAGAAAAACCAAAATTAACAAGAAAATTCGTCAAACGGAGCCCATTATGATTAAAGATTTCGCAAATGGAAAGGCAGCTCTGTACGAAATCTCAGGACAAAATTACAAAGACCCAACAATATTTTTGGAGCAAACCACAGCCAGCGTTGAAAATCTTATCAATGGTGTTGAGAACTCTAAAAAAGTAAAGACAACCTTGATTTGCAAACTTGTCCATTATGATTATGTTGAAAACCTTGAAGAAGTGGATCTTTTTTACTTTACTTCAAACATGAAAGCCATGACGACTGAGGAAGATGTTATGGAACTTTACAAAGAGGCAAAAAGAGAGATGCTTGAAAATTTGTCATCTCATCAGAAAAAAGGTTCTGGATGGTCAATAAGATCGGTCGAATCTTTGCATATTTCGATAACAAAGTACAAACCTTTAAATGGTAAAAAGTACCAACAACTACCAAAATTCATCAGAGACAAAAAGGCCATCGTTAACCCACAAAATGTTAAAGATGACTATTGTTTTCTGTATGCTGTTGCCATTGCTGAAACTTTAGAAAAAGAGCCAAACACCAAAAACCTTGGTCGTCTTCCAATGTCAATCCAACTTATGGTGGAGGAATATGATGTGGCTGGTCTGACTTTTCCTGTAAAAATTAATGATATCTCAAAATTTGAAAAGTTAAACAAAATGGGTGTAAATGTTTTGTCCTATGATGACGAGATCAAAAAAGTTTACCAAATGCAAATTTCAAGGTCTGAACATGACAAAAGGGTCAACTTATTTTGGTGGAATGACCATTTCAGTTGTGTCAAGGACAAAAGTAAATTACTAACAGACCAAAATGACAAACACCAACACAAAAAGTTCTTCTGCGACTTTTGTTTAAATCCTTTTGAGACAAAAGAAATATTAAATGAGCACGAAACTATTTGTAGAACCCATGACGCCCAAATCCAGGAATACCCAAAAGAAGGTGTTGATGACATTATGGGATGGAGTTTAAAAGATTTTAAGAAAACCCAAGATGTTCCATTCATCATTGCGGCTGACTTCGAGTGCGAGCTGGAAACTTTAAAAACAGGGAACAATGACGAAGAAAAAAGTTATACCCAAAAATACCAAGAACACATTCCGATCAGCTATGGTTTCAATATCATATGCTCTGACCCATCTGTGTTTCCTGGCAAGTATGTAAGCCACACAAAACAACATGATTTTGAAGATATTGGTCAAATGTTTGTCGAAAGCTTGGAGAAGGAAGCAAAAAAGATTTGGCACACATATCTCAAAAATCCAAAGAAAATCATTATGACAGCAGAGGATGAAAAAAACTTCCAAAATGCGACATCTTGCTATGTTTGTGGTGGTGTGTTTGTACAGAAAAAACCTAAAGATTTTAATCCAAGAAGTTTGTGGAAAGCTAACAAGACTACTCCAAAATCCAAAGTTAGAGACCATGACCATTTAAATGGTAAATACAGAGGTGCAGCCCACAACGACTGTAATTACTCAATGGCAAGTGCAAGACATATCCCAGTCCTCTTCCATAATTTCAGTGGGTATGACAGTCACTTACTTGTAAAATATTTGGGGTTGTCAAATGGTCCCCTTGGTTGTATTGCAAAAACTGAGGAAGAATACATAAGTGTAAACAAAAAACTATGGATGGATGGTGGAATGAAAAAGGATCCAAAAACAGGTATTTTCAAAAAAAAATGGGTGCCTTTAGAGTTGCGATTTTTGGACTCTTTAAAATTCATGTCAAGTTCTTTGGCAACACTAACATCAAACTTACCAAATGACGAGTTTCATTACACCGAAAATGGTTTCAAAGACCATCCAAAGGAAGATGTTGATCTGCTGAAAAGAAAAGGGGTTTTCCCATATGAATTTCTAAATAATCAAAAAAAGTTGGACTGTAAAGAATATCCTCCACACAAAGAATTTCATTCAAGGCTAACAGGTAAAAATGTTAGTGGAGAGGATTATGAACATGGAAAAAATGTTTGGGACAAGTTTGGATGTAAAAGTTTAAAAGATTATATGGAACTCTACCTAAAAACTGATGTGTTGGGACTTTCAGACGTCATCCAAAGTTTTCGAAAAATGTGTAAAGAAACATACAAACTTGATCCCATGTGGTACTACACATCTCCAGGATTGGCTTGGGATGCCTTGTTGAAAATGACAGGTCAAAAGTTGGAATTACTAACAGATCCCAATATGTTTCTCATGATAGAAAAAGGAATTCGTGGTGGGATTTCCACAATTACCCACAGATATTCAGAAGCCAACAATGAGTATATGGAAGAATATAATCCCAAAAAAGAAAGTGTGTACATTCCATATTTGGATAAGAACAATTTGTACGGTGTTCCAATGACAGCACCACTGCCTGTTAATGGTTTCAAATGGATTCCAGAGGAGGAGCTCAAAGACTGGCAAAAATATTTGTCAACAGAAGGGGAGGGATGTTTTTTGGAAGTCGATTTAAAATATCCAGAAGAACTTCATGATCTCCACAATGAAATGCCATTTGCTGCTGAAAGATTAATGGTTAACAAGGTTGAAAAGTTGGTGCCAAATTTGAATGATAAGGAAAATTATGTTGTCCACTATGAAGCCTTGGAACAAATGTTGGAGCATGGTTTGGTGTTAACAAAAATCCATCATGGAATTTCATTTAATGAAAAAGCTTGGATGAAAGATTACATCATGTTAAACACAAAGTTAAGAACAGCAGCCAAAAATGACTTTGAGAAGGATTTCTTCAAGCTAATGAACAACTCTGTGTTTGGTAAAACCATGGAAAATGTTAGGAACAGGATTGATGTCCGACTGGTGTCATTTGATGACCAACTCGAAAAATTGGCAAAAAAAACAACTTACAAAGGAAACACCATATTTACAGACAATTTGGCAGCAATCCACATGAAAAAAACCAGAGTAAAATTAAACAAGCCCATCTACTTAGGGGCCGCAATATTGGACAAAAGCAAAATTTGTATGTATGACTTTAACTACAACTACATAAAGCCAAAATATGGGGATAAGGCAAAGTTGTTGTTTACAGACACAGATTCATTGTGTTACGAAATCAAAACTAATGACTTCTTTAAAGACATTTCTGGAGATGTTGAAACCATGTTCGACACCTCTAACTTTCCAGAAAACCATTCAAGCGGTATCAAAAGAAAAAACAAAAAGGTCCTTGGAATGATGAAGTTGGAAACTGGTTCCAAACAAATCTCAAAGTTTGTGGGTTTGAGATCAAAAGCTTATGCCATCAAAATGGCAAAGGAAAAAAATCCAGTAACTGGGTTATGGGAAGAAACAGAGGACAAAAAGTGCAAAGGAATTGCAAAGGCTGTCATCAACAACAAAATCAAATTTGATGATTATGTGGAATGTTTGTCAACAGGGAAAAACATATTAAGAGGAATGAACACCTTTAGAAGTACCAAACATACCATCCACACCATTCATGTAAACAAGATTGCACTGAATTCTGAGGATGACAAAAGAGTTATTTTAGAAGATGGTATTAGCACTTTGGCCATTGGTCATTACAAAACTAGGTAAAATAAGCTCAAGATTTGTATCCAAATTAAGGATACAAATTTTTAGGAAAGGGGTTTAGAAAGGATTTGGACTAATATAGCATTCTTTACTTGTTATTATTTTGTTATGCACTTTTATTATATGAGCATCTGCTTCCTTTTTTGTTTTAAATGTTTTGGGACAATGGTTACAAACAAAATCCATGCCTGTTGTTTTTCCACTCCAATGGTGGACAACCTTCAAATGCAACATCATTGCTGTTTTGTTGTTCGCTTTAAAGGAACATTCTCTACAACATAACCAGGACCGCGATATATATTGTAAATAATTATTTTTTATACCTGCCATTCTTTTTTATTTTATTTTAATAAAATTTAACCAGAATGATTTAAAAAAAAATTCAAAAAAACAAAACCCCAAACCCATGTCAAACCCCAAACCCCAAAAAGTCCAAAAAACTTGGCAACCACCCCGGAAATTTTGAGGAAACCGGAAATGACGTCATCTTCAAAAACTTGGCAACCATTTTGGAAATTTTGGGGGAAGATTTGGGACATATTTTAATGACATCATTTTCCTTTTACCAGCATGAGCCAGGATCGGCCTTTTGACACTACTTACGGCCTTTTTCATCGGAAGTACTACTTCCGACATAGCTGTATCTTCTAAACCGTTGGAACTACAGATTTTCTGAGGTGCTCAAAATGTTCAGAATGGTCATGTTTACTAGGGGGATCATAGCAGATTGATAAATCTCTAATTTGATATTTTACGAGAAACTGGCTAAAAACCGTTAGGTCAACTTATTACCATATATACAACTACCTATTGGAATTGCCGTATATTTATTACCTTAAACTTTCCGGACATTTTTGTCATATACTAGTGTTGAAATGACAATTCGGAATTTGAACAAGAGATTTTTTAAAAAGAAAGAAAGCGATATATAAAGAAATTTGTATTTTCAATCAATGGTATGTTAACTCAGAAAATCTGTAGTTCCAACGGTTCAGAAGATACAGCTATGTCGGAAGTGGTACTTCCGATGAAAAAGGCCGTGGTCGTTTTCGGGCTGTTGGCCCCAGATAGAGATTTTGGCACACATCCCAAGTTTTTTCCCTGGGGTCGTAACAGTTGAGTTATCCTCTCCTAAATTATGTGCGTACATGTCTAAGCCAGGTCCTCTACTATATGGGTTCGTTTTAGTGTCAGCTCGTTAAGTCTTTGTGATTTTATTAGGTTAAAGCTTTTCGCCAGGACCTATAGTATGTAAACGTCGTGCAGGTAAACCTTATAACCGTTTTCCGCAGCCCACGAAGTGACTAACGCCGAAAACACCTATAACGCTATTAACGCCTAAACCCCCACTAACGCCAATAACACTGCTAACGCCTAAAACGCTACTAACGCCAATAACGCTACTAACGCCAATAACGCTATACTAACGCCAATAACGCTATACTAACGCCAATAACACTATACTAACGCCAATAACACTATACTAACGCCAATAACACTATACTAACGCCAATAACACTATACTAACGCCAATAACACTATACTAACGCCAATAACGCTACTAACGCCAATAACGCTATCGCCAATAACACTATACTAACGCCAATAACGCTACTAAGGCCAAAAAGGCTACTAAGGTCACTAATTCCAATAATATCATACACTGCCAACCTTGACCCAGTAGTCGGCTAGTTTTTTTATTGCTCATGAATTTTTAATAAGCCACCTAGTTAGACCACTAGTAGTGTGGAAGGCTGCATAAAAAAACATGTTTTTTTTACTTTTCAGAAGATTTTTCAGATAATTTGTAGAAATATTATATTAACTAGTTGGTTTATATTCACAGTCTCTCGTTTACTCTCTTCTCAGACAACTCGGGTTTATATATAGTAGGAATTCTAAAAAAATGTAGGTTTAAAAATGTGCTTTCATTGATAATGCAATAAATTATTCTGACAGTCCAATCCATTCTTAAAGCTTATATTTCACAAACATCAACTGACTCAGGTACAGGTATCTCAGTAGCTGTGCTATATTGGCAGGTTTGAACTTTTCTCTCTTTCAAGGAAGAGCTACAGTATAAGAACAAAACGTAGAAGTATTAGCAAATAGAAACAGTTATTTGGTTTTTTTTAAACTATTCCCCTGCAGTGAATTTTGTCGGAGTTGCGACAGCGACATAAAAAAGATAGAAAAGAATGGTGAAATTCCGAAAGCGATACATGCCCACCTTTCGAAACTTGCAACAGGAATAGTTTTGCACATCTGACAAACAACATATATACCCTACTGAAAGAGCCTCGTAGTAATATAGTCTGACATTTTGTTGCTAGCTTGCAACATCTTACATTACAAGTGTAAAAACTACCTAATGTTGAACTCTTCATCTCTCACTGAGAAAATCTACTGAGCAGTATCACTTTCCTTATTCCAGCTTTTTTCCTCTTCTGTAACATCACCTATTGTTTTGTCATATTGGCTCTTATTGGTATGATCATTTACATGTATAAAATATCATGTATACTACGCGAGCCTTGATTGGTCAATTGTCGTGTTTGGATCAGAGTATCCAAACACGGAAAATTTCCACCAAAACGATTTTTTTTAAATGTTGTACAGTACAGTATATCATATTCACTTGTGATTATTTTATAAAAGAAATACCAAATGTTTTTTTCCGTGTTTGGATACTCATATCCAAACACTTGAGAAATTGCTCGACTTTCGAAAAACTAAAAACACTCGCGTACGGCTCGTGTTTTGTTACGCTTTTCTCCAGGCTCGCAATTTCCCGCGTGTTTGGATCAGAGTATCCAAACACGGAAAACCATTTGGTATTTCTTTAATGTTAATATCGTCCTATATATACATGTATTTGTGACACAGGTTTTCTTCCACCCCCAACTTATTTAGGCTTGAAAGGGTTAATGGCATGACTCTAAACCAAAAACATTGCATGTGATTGATGTGAAATATAACCGTTACTGGATTTCTTTCATTAAATTTAGAAATGACACTTTGCACGGTTACTAATTGCAATATTGAAGATTGTGTCAAAAAATAACAGGCAATTTCTTTATCACAGAACCACTTTAATTTTCCTCTTTATTCTGCTTCTGCTCACAAACATATTAGTCAATGCTAGTTCAAAGAAGCCTTTGTTGAAGAAAGAGTCCCTTTTAATTAGGGGGTATTGATGTCGCTTGTCATGCCACATTTTCGAAAGCTGGCATGTTGCTTTCAGAATTTTTCTATTCTTCGTGTATCTGTTGCAATTTGGACAAAATCCATCGTGCTTGTTGCAATTTCACTCCCATATGTCATCATTTTCTGTCTGAATTTACTGTAGCTAACAGGGCCCCAAGAAAGAGATTAAACTGTATGATCTCCTGCGGATTCCTGTCACATAATTGTTCCTATTAAAAGCATGTAGATTGAACACATTTGTAGTATATATTTTCCCTTTCTTTGTTCATATCAATCATATGTTGACATTTTTTGAAGGATTTGGCTTTTTCCAGGTGGATTTAGCCAGAAGGTGTGACTTGCTAGGATTATCCGATTATGTACCAGAGAAAAATAATAAGGGAGAGGAAAACAAGTATCAGTGAATTGGGTCGTATAAGAATTGAAGTGTATTAAAAACCCCTTCAATTCTCCAGCCACGCACTGTAATTTAAAATTTGAAACAATCAAATATCCAATGTCAGTGTCATTGGTAATATACACATTTTTTTTACCTCCAATGTAAATATAACACCAAGTGAATAATGATACGATTAGAAATCATACAGTTCCATTACGACTACTTACCATGATTTAATAGTTCCAGCTTCCAAGATAAAAACCCAGATAATCATGCTTTTCCTTGGCCTTACACTGCATCCATAATCCATTGTAATAAAGACAGAACTGACAGAAAATACACTTGGTTTTCAGCCAGTACTATAGTCACAGAATTAAATAACCTAAGTTATAAAAACAAAAAGGACAAAATGTTACAAAAAGGAACGCTGCATGTTACAAAAAGGACAAAATGTTACAAAAAGGAATGCTATGTGTTACAAAAAGACAAAATGTTACAAAAAGGAATGCTTCGTGTTACAAAAAGGACAACATGTTACAAAAAGGAACAGGGGATGTTACAAAAAGGAACATGCGGTGTTACAAAAAGGACACCGTGTTACAAAAAGGAAAACATAGTTCCTTTTTGTAACATCAATGTTACAAAAAGGAAGATTGATCTCATCATTCATTCATTCATTCATTCATTCATTCATTCATTCATTCATTCATTCATTCATTCATTCATTCATTCATTCATTCATTCATTCTCAAATTCATGAATAATTCATGAGCATTTTACTCAATCAGACAGCTCCATTCCGTCACATGAATGGGCTGTGAAACACCGGTAAAGCGCTGCATCAAACACTAGTGTTTCTCCATCAAACTTATCAAACACTAGTGTTTCATTTATGTTAATTAAACAAGAAACACGATACGATTGCAGGTTATGTTTATTACCACACAATTTCACTACATATTTTCACACTTCATTAATTCGTTGACATACCATTAACATGAACATTTATATTAAAATTCGTAAACACTCCAGAACACAATAATTCACCAGTAAGCGCCCCCGAATTACCAACCTCTAAACTAGCTTTGGAGATTTCGTTACTTGTAGATGAGGAACTCCCACCTAAGCTAACTTTGGCTGCCAGTACGTTAGATACATCAACGGCTTTCGCTTCACTACATTTCTCGTACTTATATAAAGCGTTTGATCTGTGGCCCGTCCTATCCCTAATCAACTGCTCTTCAACACCTCCGTTAAACAAGGTAGATGCACATGTTACTCGCAATGAATGGCTTGTTGGAACCGCATTTTCCATTACCAATTGCTCCTCGTCGACCGTTTTCGGCATTCGAAAACGTGATAATGCCATCTCTCGTTAAAAATAACAGCGACTCCCTCTACTTACGCTATTTGTCTCAAAATAATAAAAACCACAGAATCGCACGCCTTTATACTCTTTGAACAACTACAACATTCCACATCCAAACAAATACAAACCTCACTGACGTTTAACGTTGAAACAGAGCGTATGACAAAACATCCGCAAGTCCCACAACGGTAGCTCATTGGTTCATTCTCTTTCATTTGAGAAGCCATTTCAAAAACTCGTTCTGCGTGTTTGATCACGGTATCAAAACACTCGAAAGCTAATGAATCTCTCGGGGCTTCGCCCCTCGAGATTCATTAGCTTTCTCGTGTTTTGATACTGTGATCAAACACTTGAACTCGTTTTTGAAATAGTACTTCATTCATAAAAATTCAATATCGCTTCAGCGTCAAACGAAACTTGAAACATCTAACAAACAAAGTTTCTCATCTCAAATTTTCATTTCCATCTTTATAAATAACTGCAGTGACAACTTCTAATGACTATTCTAGAGTGCGGCTTCAATACACGTCCAGTGAAAAACGGCAGACTATTTTACTCCGTCTAACACTAGACTATTTTACTCTGTCTAACACTAGACTATTTTACTCTGTCCAACACCAGACTATTTTACTCTGTCCAACACCAGACTATTTTAATCTGCCTAACTAACACCAGACTATTTTAATCTGCCTAACTAACACCAGACGATTTTACTCTGTCTGACACTAGACTATTTTACTCTGTCTAACACCAGACTATTTTACTCTGTCTAACACCAGACTATTTTACTCTATCCAACACCAGACTATTTTACTCTGTCTAACACCAGACTATTTTACTCTGCCTAACTAACACCAGACTATTTTACTCTGTCTAACACCAGACTATTTTACTCTATCTAACACCAGACTATTTTACTCTGTCTAACACCAGACTATTTTACTCTGCCTAACACCAGACGATTTTACTCTGTCTAACACTAGACTATTTTACTCTGCCTAACACCAGACTATTTTACTCTGTCTAACACCAGACTATTTTACTCTGCCTAACACCAGACAATTTTACTCTGTCTAATTCACTAGACTATTTTACTCTGCCTAACACCAGACAATTTTACTCTGTCTAACACTAGACTATTTTACTCTGCCTAACACCAGACTATTTTACTCTGTCTAACACCAGACTATTTTACTCTGCCTAACACCAGACGATTTTACTCTGTCTAACACCAGACTATTTTACTCTGCCTAACACCAGACTATTTTACTCTGTCTAACACCAGACTATTTTACTCTGCCTAACACCAGACGATTTTACTCTGTCTAATTCACTAGACGATTTTACTCTGTCTAACACTAGACTAATTTTTACTCTGCCTAACATCAGACTATTTTACTCTGTCTATAACACTAGACTATTTTACTCTGCCTAACACCAGACTATTTTACTCTGTCTAACACCAGACTATTTTACTCTGCCTAATACCAGACGATTTTACTCCGTCTATAACACTAGACTATTTTACTCTGCCTAACACCAGACTATTTTACTCTGTCTAACACCAGACTATTTTACTCTGCCTAATACCAGACGATTTTACTCTGTCTAACACTAGACTATTTTACTCTGCCTAACACCAGACTATTTTACTCTGTCTAACACCAGACTATTTTTCTCTGTCTAACACCAGACTATTTTTCTCTGTCTAACATCAGACTATTTTACTCTGTCTAACACCAGACGTTGTTACTTGTCGGGAAGATATCCGTCGGAAGTGAAGGAGTTAAAGTAAACAACTGACAATTCAACAACGGTTTCGAGTGGCACCACAATGCAAGGTGTTATCGTAGACCTAGTATCATGCAGCTTACGATAGTAGCCTTTGAAACTTTGTTTCTACAAACTAGTAGAATCATGCATTATTACGAATACACACTATTATTTGAACGGTTTAGTTAGCGAGATAGTTTATTACTTGGGCTACCTCTGTGTTAGGCCGAGTCTGGTTTCGGCTCTGTTTCTTTTTCTCTTTTTTTTTGGGTGTCACGATTTTGCATTATTGTACATTTTACTTCCACTACTATTCATACTTCCAGTGAGTTGTTAGCCGTGTGATGGAGTGAGGTCGTGAGGCATGTTGTAAGTTCGTTGCTTCTTTCGCTTTTGGAGTTGGACAAAAAGTTGAACAGCTTTGCCTTTTGATCAAGGTGTTGGTAGATTTCGAAAGTGACTGACTGACTTTGTAGTTTAACAGCTTGAATCAAAGGGCGAATGTGGTACTTGCCAGTACGTAGCCCGAGTGAACGCCTGACTCAGGCGTCTTGTTTAAAGAATACATTACTTGCAGCTAGAATTACTGAATGGTTGTAACAAAATATTCATAATGTAATCACATCGTAATGTATTGTTGAAAGTACACTTATATATATAGAAGATGGAATATAAGTATTACAAAACCTATGAGTCTTGGAAAGTTAAGGTCTTCTCAGATTGTGCTGGTTAAGACAGCTAGTAGCTATTTGAATAATATGTGCCAGCTTGTGCAGGGATTTAAGCGTATACTTCACTAAAAAACCTTACGCAAGCCTGCATACGCCTGTTATAGAGGCTATGAAGCAAACATTAAATTTGTCTTATTTGAAAGAACACTTAAAATGACAAAATAATATATTTTGCAGTTTTTGTTTTCTACTTTTCTTGTTTGTTGTTGAGATATTTCAGTTTGTTTAGGATGTAAATTAAACATTTTGACGTCACATGTGCATAATGAGTTATAAGAGAAGGTTATATATCTTTACTATTATCAAACATAATCACTTGAAACCAGTGCTGTAAAAGTTACATAATTTTTGTAACTAGTTACAGTTACAGTTACATCGTTAGAAAAGTAACTAGTTACCGATAAAAGTTAGAATGAAAAGAAAGTAACTAGTTACAGTTACAAAGTTACTTCAAATATTTTGTAACTAGTTACAAAGTTACATTCCTTTGTCCGTGTTACTAGAATCGACAAAGAAATTACTGGTTTTTAAATGCCAGTACCATAATTATGTTTTACAGCTAAATGCCTAAATATAGTTGTCACTAAGCAGAAATAGTCAAATGTGTACATAATGTACCTTTATTATTATATCAAAACCATTTTTATCAAGCCTGGAAAGAATGACATCCTCAACTGAATATCAGTAACTATAAGATGTTACTTTGCTATTTTAAAGTGCCTATGAAACGGAAATTAAGTTTGTTTTATTTGAAAGAACACTTAAAATGGTTAGAGTAACATATTTTGAAGTTTTTCGTTTCCTTGCTTCGTTCTTGGGATATTTTAGTTTGTTTGATATGCAAATTAAACATTTTGACGTCACACGCGTGGATAATGAGTTATCGAAAAAGTTATATATCTTTGCTATTATCAAATATAATAATCACTTGAAGATCTACATGTTTAGTGTTGTGGGCGAAACACGTCCACATGCTTCATTCAAATTAATTTTCTTTGATAATAGAAAGGATATCTAACCTTCTCCGATAGCTAATTATGCATCTACGACGTCAAAATGTTTAATTTGCATATCAAACAAACTAAAATATATCAAGAAGAAAGCAAGGAAACGAAAAACTGAAAAAGGTGTTACTTTATAATTTTAAGTGTTCTTTCAAATAAGACTGAGAAACTTAATTTTCGTTTCATAGACACTTTTAGTGTTCTTTGAAATAAGACAAACTCAATTTCGTGTCATGGGCCACTTTATAGTCGAGGAGGAGAAGCGAGAAAACGTCGACCACGTAGCACCCCCACTACACAATAGTTTTGACTCCAGATTATAATAGGCTGATACCCATAGAACATTAATTAAATTGCTAGGTCAGTCGTACTCACAAATTGTGGGGTCAGTGGCCTGCTACATAGAGGGGGTGAGTGGTCCTTACATTGACAGACTTAAAGTGCACATGAAACGAAAATTAAGTTTGTCTTATTTGAAAACTTAAAATGATAGAGTAACATCTTTTGCAGTTTTTCGTTTCCTTGCTTCGTTGTTGAGATATTTCAGTTTGTTTGAAATGTAAATTAAACAACTTGACGTCACATCTCACATGTGCACAATGAGTTATCAGCCGGTTATATATCTTTGCTATTAGCCTATTATCAAACATAATTACTTGAAAATTCTACATGTTTGGCGTTGTGAGAGAAACACACGCACATACTTCCTTCTAATTAAGTTTGGTTTGATAATAGCAAAGATATATAACCTTCTCTGATAACTCATTATGCACATGTGACGTCAAGTTGTTTAATTTACATTTCAAACAAACTGAAATATCTCAACAACGAAGCAAGGAAACGAAAAACTGCAAAAGATGTTACTCTATCATTTTAAGTGTTCTTTCAAATAAGACAAACTTAATTTTCGTTTCATGTGCACTTTAAGTCTGTCAATGTAAGGACCACCCACCCCCTCTATGTAGCAGACCACTGACCCCCACAATTTGTGAGTACGACTGACCTAGCAATGTTGTATGGGTATCAGCCTATTATAATCTGGAGTAAAAAATATTGTGTAGTGGGGGTGCTACGTGGTCGACGTTTTCTCGCTTCTCCTCCTCGCCTATTAATCCATTGATACGATTGTTTACCAGTTACACGTCTGGGCCGGCAGGTTGTCCACCAAGATTCTTGCCGAGTTCTTCTCAATGCAATACGCTGGTGAGTTGGTCTGGGAATGTTCTGCAGCCCAAGTGAAGGTTCCCTTTAGATTTTCCTTCAGTTGCTGCACGGCTTGCATTGAAATACTGGGGTTTGGGTTTCTGCCATTGGAGTTAAAACCAGCGATCAACTTACTCCAGCCGCCAAGATCATTCTTGGCTTGTGTGAGGTCGCTGACTACGCTCGATACTGTCTGGAGATTCTTGGCGTAGAACTGACAGAAGACGTAGTCAACGTTGGTCAATGGTAGGCTGACGTAGTCGGACCAAGTGCCACCGTAGTAAGGACCGAAGGATACTATATAACCACGGTTCTTTAAGCTTTGAGCAAGGCCTGTGATGGCCGCGGGAAATTTGGCGTTTTTTGTTCCGCCTTCAAACTACAAAATAAAGAAACACGACATGAGAATGAAACTACAAGGAAAAGTTGAACGGCGATTTTTGAAATTCAGTTTTATTCAATTTTTGTGTCAACTGGTCCATGATGTACCGACTGGTAATGGTTGGTACGTGAAGTCATGTGACTCGAACGTTTTCCGGTGAACAACGAAAGGAGCCCGAAAGGACGCATTGTCATAATGGCCTTTCAGATACGAGCCAATCTCGTTCCCAGAGCCCATCTCGTTCCCAGAGCCCACGTTCCCCCACCCGGGAAACGAGAGACTCTGGGATAATCCGTTTCAAATCACAGGATTCTTGTTATTCCGGTTGAGGTACGCATGCGTAAAATCCGAGCGGAATCTTGATAGTATGTTCCCCTTGTTTGACTTTTCCCCAAACAAGTCAATGGGGTTGCTGGCGAAGCTCGAATTACAGCATCTACACACATACGGCGAAGATATCGATCGCGGCAAACGTCTTCACTGGAGTCTTGTCGTCCGACATCTTTGTTATTTTGGTTTTATTAATTCTACTTCCGGTCAATTCAGACCAACTCATGCTCACTATTCAGCCAATAACGTAACGATTTGAAACGGATTATCCCAGAGTCTCTCGTTTCCCGGGTGGGGAACGTGGGATCTGGGAACGAGATTGGATACGAGCAAAATAAGCCGCGATTAAAACAAGCCCAGGGTTGAAGCTAGTCCAAAATAAGCAGCGGCTTATTCAAGAATTGACCATTTTATACAAGCTGTTCGCGACTTATTTAAGCCGCAGCCTGTTTAGACCGCAGCATATTTTTCCCGGTATAAATGGCCCTATATTGACTTATTGTTAAACGAAAACAACTAGCCAGCAATAAGCACTATACTGCAGTCGAAGATTGAGAAACTCTATGAAGTTTATATATATATATATATACACATAGTTCAATCTACAGACACGGTGTTTCGCTGTACAACAGCTCATCAGTGTAGCTTGGAAGAATCTGAATGAATTTCATCAATTACTTATACACATGCGATCGTCGGTGACAACCGCATGTGGGACAGCATCGGTGAACTACATTCAGATAGCGTGAAGTGCGCATGGGTCCAGAGTGCTCAAACTTCCACAAGGGTAGTGAGCGTTGCATATATATATATATATACATATATACATACATACATACATATATATATATATATATATATATATATATATATATATATGACGTCCGCCATCTTGGTTGATTTTTTTGTTGATAAACACTGTAACGTTGACAAACTAAGGACGCAGATCAACGTGGCCGTGTCGAGGCATATCAATGGCGCTCCAGGCAACCACCATATGCCACAGTTCAGACCACGGAGCACATGCAGCTATAAGATATAAGTGTTGATTTTATAGAGGGAGGAAAACCGGAGAAACCGGCGAAAATCCCTCGAAGCACAGGCGAGATCAACAACAACTCTACTCGCACGAATTCCAAGCTCGACAAGAGGGTCAATCCCAAGCGGTCACCCATCCAAGTACTAACCCCGTCTAACCGGACTTAACTTTTTGGTGAGAGGCAGCGCGCTAACAACACACTCTACCCGTGCTCCCCCAGTATACTTGCCTGTATATCAACACCATCAGCATTCAAATCAGAAACTATCTTAGCAATCGACGCATCTGCGTTGGCCACCCACTGCGCTGTAGTCATACCACTTGTAATACCAAACGTTCCTCCGTAGTCAGCTGCTCCGCCCAGCGAGACCATATACTTTCGGTTCGGATTTGCCGCTTTATCTGCCGTTATGCTCTGTTTAGTAACACCCTGGTTCACCCACTCGGAAAACTGCTGGAAGTTACCATTATACGACACATCTTTGGCGAAGCCTAACAGAATGAAATTGGCTTCGGACGGGACGGTTGACAGTTGCGGAGTCGCTACTCCGTAGGGTAGCGCTCCGAGATACGTGCCGATGACGTGACCTGAATCGGTCCCACAAGATTCCTGTTCATTTTTGCACTCCCCGTCGGGGCACTCCGCTGTCACGTTACAGCCCGCCCCGCAGTTAGAGGATGCAGCGTCACAGTAACCGGTGTAAGTTGGAATAGTAGAACAGGTTTGTTGATCTTGCCAGCAATCGCCACCTGGGCAGTCAGCCAGGAGATTACATGGCGTACCGCAATTGGTCGAAGCAGCGTTACAGTAACCAGTGTAAGTTGTAGTTGCGGAACAAGTTGAAGGATCGAACACGGCCCAGCAATCGCCACCTGGGCATTCACTTTGGATGTTACAAGGCGTACCACAGTTAGATGAATCAGCGTTACATAAGCCAGCGTAAGGTGAGGCTGTAGTTGTAGTTGTAGTTGTAGTGGTACAAGTTTGTTGATTTTGCCAGCAATCTCCTCCTGGGCAGTCACTTTGGATGTTACAAGGCGTACCACAGTTAGATGAATCAGCGTTACATAAGCCAGCGTAAGGTGAGGCTGTAGTTGTAGTTGTAGTTGTAGTTGTAGTGGTACAAGTTTGTTGATTTTGCCAGCAATCTCCTCCTGGGCAGTCACTTTGGATGTTACAAGGCGTACCACAGTTAGATGAATCAGCGTTACATAAGCCAGCGTAAGGTGAGGCTGTAGTTGTAGTTGTAGTTGTAGTTGTAGTGGTACAAGTTTGTTGATTTTGCCAGCAATCTCCTCCTGGGCAGTCACTTTGGATGTTACAAAGAGTACCACAGTTAGTCGAAGCAGCGTTACAGTAGCCAGCGTAATTTGGTGCTGTTGTTGTAATGATACATGTTTGTTGATCTTGCCAGCAATCTCCTCCTGGGCAGTCGCTTTGGATGTTACAAAGAGTACCACAGTTAGTCGAAGCCGCGTTACAGTAGCCAGCGTAAGTTGTAGGAGGACAGGTGTCTTGATCGGCCCAACAACCACCGCCCCCCTGACAATCATTGTTGGTATAACAACCAGCACCACAGTTAGATGAAGCAGAGTTACAGTAACCGTTCGGAGTACACGTATCTTGACTGGCCCAGCAAGCACCACCCCCCTGACAATCACTGCTAGTGCTACAACCAGTACCACAGTTGGATGACTGAGAGTTACAGTAACCGATGGGAGAACAAGTGTCTTGACTGGCCCAGCAAGCACCCCCCTGACAATCACTGCTAGTGCTACAACCAGCACCACAGTTGGGTGACTGAGAATTGCAGTAACCAATGGGAGAACAAGTGTCTTGACTGGCCCAGCAAGCGCCCCCCTGACAATCATTGACAGTATTACAACCAGCACCACAGTTGGGTGACTGAGAATTGCAGTAACCTATGTAGCGTTTCCATATCCTTCCTTGGGAATACTGTATGACTTGGAGCAAGACTACGGCAACAACGAAACCTGATCGTAAAGTACGCATCGTGGAATCTAGAAAAGAAGTGATAGCGAAGAGATGTAATATTTGAACACCATGCACACCACCCAAAACACAGGACACGCGACACATGACACACAACACACATCACACATAACACACGAGTGACACAACACATGACACACAATACACGACACACAATACATGACACACAACACATGAGTGACACAACACATGACACACAATACACGACACACAATACATGACACACAACACATGAGTGACACAACACATGAGTGACACAATACATGACACACAATACATGACACACAATACATGACACAATACATGACACACAATACATGACACACAACACATGACACAATACATGAGTGACACAACACATGACACAGAATACATGACATACAATACATGACACAAAATACATGACACAATACATGACACAATACATGACACACAATACATGACACACAATACATGACACACAATACATGACACACAACACATGAGTGACACAACACACGACACACAATACATGACACACAACACATGACACACAACACACAACACATGACACACAACACATGGCACACAACACATGATACACAACACATGACACATGACACACAACACATGACACACAACACATGACACAACACATGACACACAACACACAACACATGACACACAACACATGACACACAACACATGACACACAACACATGACACACAACACATGACACACAACACTCAACACACAACACATGACACACAACACTCAACACACAACACATGACACACAACACATGACACACAACACATGACACGCAACACATGACACACAACACACAACACATGAGTGACACGCAATACATGACACACAATACGTTACACAACACATGACACAACGCTCAACACGACACAACAGCACAACACAGCATAACACAGCACAACACAACACAACACAACACAACACAACACAACACAACACAACACAACACAACACAACACAACACAACACAACACAACACAACACAACACAACACAACACAACACAACACAACACAACACAACATAACGCAACGCAACAGCACAACGCAACGACGTTTTACAAAAATCATTTGACAAGCGTGGGCTGAGCAAATTAATAATTACTCAAAGAGCCCGCGTGATCCCCTGGGAGAAACACTGTGACGTGACTCGGGAACGGGTTTTTTAATACTGCTTTAAAAACGACCATTTGCCGAATGATGAACCGCTAAGCCTAAACGATATATCAAGGGTATTACTGTAAAGGCGCGCGAATAAATAGTCTATAATATATAATTGCCAATTGGTACTGATCTCAGTGAGAATTGGCAATCTATTGATTGTCTCGCATACGTAACGTCGCCAGAGAAAGTAATATACTATCTTTAACCTTCGTAATTTAATAGTTCGTTTCTTGGCATTAATTTTTGTTAATCAATTAATCTGTTCTATAGCGTAAATAAAACATAAATCGTTTTAGATATCACGTTCCTTTTTTTTTCTCACTTCACGCAGTTCTGCAAACCTATAATAAAATAGTAAAAGAGTAATGTTAAAAACTATAAATTAAATTTCATAAGCCCTAATACTATAACACTTTAGTACTCTAATGTCATAATACCATATTATACAATTAGGCCTAGAGTATTTTGATATTTCAATATTATACACGCTACACTATGCACCAGCCCTCGAAAAAAGTCAAAATTGAGGTCGGCAAAAAAATGCCGACCTAAATCTGACCTAGGTCGGCACCTCTCGGCATTTTTTTGGTGGCCACTTTCTACATTTGCATAACCAACTCCCATATATGGAGTTGTTTACGACCAAAGATAAAATAAGAACGCTGACAATTGATGCAGCTAACTGGCTTCTCCTTATATATCGCACTTTTTAAATAATTCTGACATCCACAAATTTAACTCGATCAATTAAATGCGAGGGTTATGCGAATGAAAACAAAGGCTTCTTGAGCTGGTATCCGCGGCCGAAAAAGGTAATTCATCAGCTGAGAAGAACTGGATTGAGGTCGACCTCGGAGATTGACAGGTCGGCATCTAGGTCGGCATTGCTGAATGGCGACCTCGTTTTCGAGGGCTGCAGTCACTGAGTGCACTCTCAAACCTCCACACTCTCTGCACTCCACACTCACTGCACTCCACACTCTCTACATTCCACTCTCTCTACACTCCACTCTCTGCACTCCACACTCCACACTCTACACTATGTACTCTACACTCTATACACATTGCAGTCTACACTCTGCAGCTTGCACTCTGCAGCTTGCTCTCTACAGCTTGCACATCCTAGGAAACCTGCATATTTATATAATTGATAGTGGTCAACAGAGAGTTTATATAGTTTGTAATACATAATTGCTTTAATTTATACTTGATTTCATTCAAGCCATTTATTAAATTGCTTTTTTTGTGGGTTTAATAAAGGGCGTGTACAAAACTAGTGATCACGTGATATTTAGTAATGTATTTAGAATACCTGTTCTTTGACTATTTCTTGCAAATTTTAAATTGTTTGGTTGCAGTATTTCTTGTCGGACCTTATTAGGGAACTCAAATAAACAAAACTTCACAAGAAAGGTTGCTTGGTAGCTTCAGGAAGCATACAAAACATCACTTGTATCACAAACATTCCTTCTTCAGTGCCAAAAGGCGCTTAAACAGAGAAATGTAGTTTAATTGCAGACCTCTGTTCCCTAGTAGCCCTAGTCTTTCTTTAAAGTGTTTATACTTTATAGTCTTTTTAGATCTACCAAATATAGGTTGATAATAGTTAATTGTAAATTCAATTGGATTGGGAAATTTAGGACGACAGCTCATGGGTTATGGTGGCGGATGTAAGTTACATGCAAGGATTTAAAAGTTTAAAAAATCCGTAAAAAATTCGATTTTGACTAGATGTTTAGGACAAATATGTGTTTAGTGAACTTTAATCGTTATATGACTTACCTTATATACAATGATATTACAGTGTTGTAGTTTCTTTTTTGTCGAACTGTTTCTGTTCAAACAGTATAAACTTCATGTCAGAAAACAGCAAAAACGAAAACCCGAACCGTTGTATTTCCACACTTGACTGGGCAGTTTGAGATGCTTTTTCTTTTACATTGGGTTCTCAAAAGTTGAACATAAAAAATAGAAACAATATTATATTATTCATATGATATTGATAGGTTTTTTTAATCAACGTCGTGACGTTCATGCTGAAAAACACTGACTTTTTATAGCAACCCGTTAAAAAATTTTACTTACTGTGTCCAAACGATATTCTTTCGTAACATTTCTTTATTAAAAGTCCTCAGCTCTGCCTAGTAGTGGTATTTACAGTTGTGGTGAACTTTGTCTCTTCCAAGGATACAATTCAGACGTTATAAATGTTGTGGTTTACTGTTATTTTCTTCAAAAAACTCTTTCTCAGACAAAAGAATATAAAAACCTTCGCCCCACAGCTCTGGACTTCGGACTGAAAAAAATGGCGTGATGTTTCGTCATCACTTTGAATAAATGGCGCGGTTTACCATACAAGGTCTGGTTACGTCACCAGCTTGCAGCAACAACACGTTAACGCAACAAGCTTTAACTCCATGTGTGAGAGTGAATAAAACTCCTTCAAATACTCCTTGTGTTGTTCCAACCCAATAAATGGAGTTAAAAATACAAATGTAAAATAACTCTCCCGGTGGGAGTTACTCTGACCCCCCTTCAGGGGATTAAAGATAATTGGCTGCAATTCTACCTTTCGCCGGCGTTACAATAACACAACAAATGGTGTTAAAATAACTCCTTTAAAATAACTCGAGCGAAGGGAGTTACTCTGACCCCCCTTCAGGGGATTAAAGATAATTGGCTGCAATTCTACCCTTTCGCCGGCGTTACAATAACACAACAAATGGTGTTAAAATAACTCCTTTAAAATAACTCGAGCGAAGGGAGTTACTCTGACCCCCCTTCAGGGGATTAAAGATAATTGGCTGCAATTCTACCCTTTCGCCGGCGTTACAATAACACAACAAATGGTGTTAAAATAACTCCTTTAAAATAACTCGAGCGAAGGGAGTTACTCTGACCCTCCCATTGGGATTAAAAGAGCTCCTTGAAAATAACAGTATAAAGTTTATACTGGTCTCATTCGGCGCCCCATAGCCGCCGACACGCTCCACGCATATCTGCTTTCGTTGAATTCGATCTTGTAATTAGGAATCTTTGTTAGAAATTCTTTCAATACTCTGTTTCAATAATGTAGTTATTTAGACACTGACTGTCAGATGAAAGCTAAAACGCACATTTTGCGCCGTAGTGCGGTAGCGGCAATGTAGCACGACACCGCATGCGAGTACTCGCACAACAGTACAGTGGCGTCGTGGGAGCTGTTCAACCTTGACAATGGCCTCATCACTGGTGCTGTATTCTTGGACTTAAGTAAGGCATTTGATACTGTTGACCATCCGTTACTTTTGAATAAACTAAAAGACTTAGGCCTAGACAACAACGCAACTACTTGGTTCAACTCTTACCTATCTGACCGCGCTCAAGTAACATCCATTGGCAATGAACTTTCCAGCCCTAAATCAGTTTCAGTCGGTGTGCCACAGGGCAGCATATTAGGTCCTCTGCTCTTCCTTATCTTTGTCAATGATTTGCCGCGATGTCTTAAACGATGTAAAACAATCCTTTACGCTGACGATACTCTTATCTACTACTCTTCAAAATCATCAAGTGACATTGAATCCAACCCTAATAGTGACTTAGAAGCTGTTGCTCATTGGCTTAGATGCAATCTACTCACTCTCAATTGTGTAAAATCGAAATCTCTATTGTTTGGAAGTCGACAGCGCCTCAAATCTTTCAATGCAGTTTCAATCAAAATTAACGCAACCCCTCTTGATCGAGTAACCTCTTTCAAATATTTAGGAGTAACCTTAAACGAAGATCTCACTTGGAGTGACCATGTTCAAAAGCTGACATCCAAGATAAAGCAGCGCCTTGCCCTGTTAAGAAGAGTAAAGCACTTACTACCAACTGACGCCCGTCTTACCTTATTCAACGCACTTATCCTTCCTTTATTTGATTATGCAGATACTATATGGGGTGATAAGAACAACCTAACTTTGATGAACACTTTACAAACTCAACAGAACAAATCAGCCAAGATAATAACAAACCAACACGCTCGCTCTTCTGCCACTCAAGCCTTGGAAACCCTAAACTGGAAACGCCTAAACGATCGACGTCACGAGCATCGCTGTATCTTTATTTTTAAATGTCTAAACAATTTTTTTTATTCAAGATTTGAACTACTACCAAATAGCAATTTCCACCAATACCATACTAGAAACAAGGCCAAATTCCACTTACCTAAAGCTAAGACGAACTGGGGAAAACATAAATTAATTTATCACGCTCTGAACGATTTTAACAATTTAACTCCTCGCTTTCATGACATTAAGTCACTGTCATTGTTCAAACTTAAACTTGGCAAATTATCCTCTTAACTGCTACTATATGTAATCATATCTATTTTTAACTATCTTTATTTACTTATTTCATTTATGTTACACAGGGCCCCATTGAAAAACACTTCGGTGACATGGGCTCCCTGTTAAAATATTATTATTATTATTATTATTATTATTATTATTATTATTATTATTATAACAGGGGAGGCTCAAGTCCAAAATTTTCCGACAGGTGTATTTTTTCTTAATTTTTCAAAAAAGAAATTATAGCGATTTCATCATAAAGTTTTCTGATCTAAAAAACTACAGTATACAGTAGGTTAACAGTCTACAGGTTTGAATCACTTTAATCTAAATTATACGTTCCGTGTCCACGCAGAAGAAGATATAGCATTAAGTACTAAGAGTAAGAGTCCAGGACATGAAAGTTTGAATCACTTTAATATAGATGTTACGTTTCCACACTTAATATTTACAACTACAAGACTCCAGCGAAATTTGCCTTGTTCTGTTGTTCACGCACTAACTTATTTTATAATGAAATAGGTAGCATTACTATGAGTTATGACAAATGCCTGGCAGGATAATGTGAGTTAACAACATGAACAAACTGGCCGAAATAAGCCGATCTAGTAAGTCATTACATTATTGTAAACAATCTATTGTCAACTGATGATCAAGTTTTCCGACAACCACAAAATTTTGAAAATTTCCGACAAATATAAAATAGTAGGAGCAACAGTAGAAATAGGCAAACCTGATCTGACATCTGAGACGTTTAGGGGCCCGCGAGACTTACCTTCCCCTGGGCCCAGCCTGGCTCTCGGCGGCCCTGTTAAAATTAAATTGTTCCCTTATACCATACCATTTAAACAGCGTATGTTTTTATAGTAATTAATGTAAACCGTGTATATAAATTGTGTAAATTTTTAATGCAATACCTGAAGAATTAGAAAGACATCCAAGCACCACTAACACCATGACCAAGTTTCTCATCTTGTTACGGAGTTGAATAGAGTAAAAGTATAGCATTTTCTTTTTGCGAAACACTCAGGTTAACGTATCTGCGAAATGTACAGCTCTGGATATACAGTGTGTATAAAAAACCCCGGAACCTTAGAAAATGAATTAGTATTCTGTTCAAACAACCTATTGCAGTAGTTTGAAAGCCCTAAACACCTCTGAGCCAGGATGTGTAAAAAACGGGGTCTTATACGCCTGGGAAATTAAGATAACTTGAAGTGTATGCATGCATGGCGGAAGTATTTAAAAGCTTTTCCTCTTCCTGTTTAACTTATGCGCTTTTTAATTATATTATCATATGGCCCCGTTTACGCTATTACGGTACGGTCAGTCTTCCGTTGAAAAATCACTACGTTTCTTTGTTGTGTTTACACTATTCCGGAGTGGTTTGCCGTAGCGTAGTCACTACGCTAGTGTAGTCACTATACGCTTTAGCACTCCGGCTGCAAATCACTACGCTATGGTAAATTTACCATAGCCGCGTCATAGTGTAAAGAGACGATTTTTTTGTTACGGAACGCTCATCCCAATCCGGACCACCACCATACCGTAATAGTGTATATATAAACGTGGCCTAATTTATAACGCAGCGCTTTTAGGGCTTTCAAACTACTACAATAGGTTGTTTTAAAAGAATACTAATTCTTTTTCTAAGGGTTCCGGTTTTTTTTTTATACACTCTGTATAACACTGATTTTATAGATACTGTATAGTATTTTCCCGTGGGAGGAAAAATTTATAAATTTCCAAATTGGGTTCGAAACTACCATGTCAACTATTAAGTGTAATTCGCACATGCAACGATGCATGCATGGGCGTAGAAATTCTACCGAGTACTACCGACAAATTCCACATTTTATTATAGCTAGGGTTTTCCCGATTAATCCCTTTAACAAACCTTTTGAGTACAAACCGGACGCTCTATAACCACACTGTTATTTTCAAGGAGTTGAATTAACTCCAAAACAGAATAAGCCGATTTTGGGGGTTAAATTTAATCCCTCTTTCGGGGATTAAATTAGCCCCGCGCGTGTGGAGTTAATTTAATCCCTAATTTATAATTCAAAATAACGCTAAATTAAGAGTCAATTTAACTCGGCAAATTGAGGAGTTAAATTAACCCCGTGTTTTAGAGTTAAAATTATCTTCCGGTTTGTTTTTTTACTTTCTGCCTTGCCTTGGCATCGAAGCGATTTCAGTGAAGCAACTATACACTAGAAAACCTGACGTGTTGCAAATGTGTCGAAACAACACGCCGTTTTGTCCTCTCAGTTGACACGCTGAAAGTGTGTTGAACACACTTTTGACGTGTTGTATTTTAGGCGTGTTGTAGTTAGACGTGTTGCATAAAACACGCCTTTGACCTGTTGTATATTGACTAAAACACGTATCTGGCGTGTTGTAGCAAACACGCATTTAGCGTGTTTTTTCATTATCAAAACAACACGCCGTTTTTTCCTCAAGAAAACAACACGTCAAGCAACAACACGTCAAGAAACAACACATATCAAAAACAACACAACACGTCAAGAAACAACACATCAGGAAAAAACACGTCAAGAAACAACCATAGTAAACAACACACCAAAATAAACATCACGCCAAGAAACAACACGTCGAAATGTATGATCTGAGAGAACAAAGCAAAACACTCAACAACACACAAATTGTGTGTTAAATTCAAAAACACATACAAAATATAACTTAAGGTTGATAAATTTTATTTTTACACTTTAGTTGCCGAATGATGAACCGCTAAGCCTAAAACTAAGAACTCTACACTTTGCAGTCTACACTCTGCAGCTTGCACTCTGCAGCTTGCTCTCTACAGCTTGCACTCCTAGGAAACCTGCATATATATTTATGTAATTGATAGTGGTCAACAGAGAGTTTATATAGTTTGTAATACATAATTGCTTTAATTTATAGATGATTTCATTCAAGCCATTTATTAAATTGCTTTTTTGTGGGTTTAATAAGGGGCATGTACAAAACTAGTGATCACTTGATATTTAGTAATGTATTTAGAATACCTGTTCTTTGACTATTTCTTGCAAATTTTAAATTGTTTGGTTGCAATATTTTTTGTCGGAACTTATTAGGGAACTCAAATAAACAAAACTTCACAAGAAAGGTTGCTTGGTAGCTTCAGGAAGCATACAAAACATCACTTGTATCACAAACATTCCTTCTTCAGTGCCAAAAGGCTAGTTCGCTTAAACAGAGAAATGTAGTTTAATTGCAGACCTCTGTTCCCTAGTAGCCCTAGTCTTTCTTTAAAGTGTTTATACTTTATAGTCTTTTTAGATCTACCAAATATAGGTTGATAATAGTTAATTCTAAATTCAATTGGATTGGGAAAATTTAGGACGACAGCTCATGGGTTATGGCGGCGGATGTAAGTTACATGCAAGGATTTAAAAGTTTAAAAAATCCGTAAAAAATTCGATTTTGACTAGATGTTTATAGACAAATATGTGTTTAGTGAACTTTAATCGTTATATGACTTACCTTATATACAATGATATTACAGCGTTGTAGTTTCTTTTTTGTCGAACTGTTTCTGTTCAAACAGTAGCTATAAACTTCATGTCAGATAACAGCAAAAACGAAAACCCGAACCATTGTATTTCCACACTTGACTGGCCAGTTTGAGATGCTTTTTCTTTTACATTGAGTTCTCAAAAGTTGAACATAAAAAATAGAAACAATATTATATTATTCATATGATATTGATAGGTTTTTTAATCAACGTCGTGGCGTTCATGCTGAAAAACACTGACTTTTTATAGCAACCAGTTATAAAATTTTACTTACTGTGTCCAAACGATATTCTTCGTAACATTTCTTTATTAAAAGTCCTTAGCTCTGTCTAGTAGTGGTATTTACAGTTGTGGTGAACTGTGTCTCTTCCAAGGATACAATTCAGACGTTATAAATGTTGTGGTTTACTGTTATTTTCTTCAAAAAACTCTTTCTCAGACAAAAGAATATAAAAACCATAGAAATAATATACCTGGAATGCGGGCTCCTATCTCCCGTCAGTCAAAAAATTGTCGCCACAAAATGGCGGATTTATAAGGGCAAAAGGAACTCGCCCTAGGACTTTTTAACAGTTTTTTACACGGCCGCGGTTGGTAACCGGTGTGGAGTGGACGATGGATGTATTTTAGCACTGAATTTATTTCTTTTTTACGCCGGGAAATTTACTGGATTAGTGAATTTAAAGATAAAGGCATGTGAACTGTGCAATATATCCTTCGCCAAAACATTTCGAACATCAAACTCTGGATGTAGAAATGGCGACGATAGCGGCCTTTTAGTACGAAGTATTTTTTACAGTAAGGTTTTAGTGTTTTTACTGTTTTACATTATATTTGAATGATTCCCACTTGCCAATCAGAGTATATGTGATCTATACTGAATGTGGAGGATTAATCCAGGAGACAGTAAGTGTTTTGTCCTTTTTTATCCAATCTAATAGGGATTTCTAGCTTGTAATTTTTGAAATATAAAATATGTTTATGCACCTGTCATACTTTTTATAAATCAGTCTTTTCGACATCTATTTATATTGACATTTTAAATCCATGTTTTTCTTAAGATTTTCACCTAGTTTCCATTACGTATTTGATTATTTTATTTTATTTTAAACGGGCTTTCTGAGTTTCTGAGTTTCAAGTTTAGCATGAGCCTATCTTTTTGTTGCTTTTTGCAATTGTGGTGAATTGATCGAAATATAATTTTGAACTTATAGTTTTTAGTACGTTTAATAAAGCAAGTGTCTTGCAAATTGTTTTATTTTATGCTAATGTGTATGTGGCTGATTTGTTGTCATGCATGTATCCAATTTATCCCTATGAAACGTCCTCCAATTCTTTATTTTGAGAGGCGATCATTATTGTATATATATCCCACCCCTTGCAAAATTCAAAATGGCGGATCTATAAGGGCAAAGTAAAATTAAATTTGGGCACCTGTCACGTGACAGAGCACGAATTCTAGGTCTATTATTTCTATGATAAAAACCTTCGCCCCACAGCTCTGGACTTCGGACTGAAAAAAATGGCGTGATGTTTCGTCATCACTTTGAATAAATGGCGCGGTTTACCATACAAGGTCTGGTTACGTCACCAGCTTGCAGCAACAACACGTTAACGCAACAAGCTTTAACTCCATGTGTGAGAGTGAATAAAACTCCTTCAAATACTCCTTGTGTTGTTCCAACCCAATAAATGGAGATAAAAATACAAATTAAAATAACTCTCCCGGCGGGAGTTACTCTGACCCCCCTTCAGGGGATTAAAGATAATTGGCTGCAATTCTACCCTTTCGCCGGCGTTACAATAACACAACAAATGGTGTTAAAATAACTCCTTTAAAATAACTCGAGCGAAGGGAGTTACTCTGACCCCCCTTCAGGGGATTAAAGATAATTGGCTGCAATTCTACCCTTTCGCCGGCGTTACAATAACACAACAAATGGTGTTAAAATAACTCCTTTAAAATAACTCGAGCGAAGGGAGTTACTCTGACCCTCCCATTGGGATTAAAACAGCTCCTTGAAAATAACAATGCATTGATTCACTAGAATTCAAATAGCAGACAAAGGTTGAAACTTTATCACGGCAACGTCAAGCTAATAGAAAGTATATACTAACGTTAAAAAATGGCAGTTCTTTCACATGGCCGTAGGATTTTAATATAGTCAATGTTCTGCTTCTTCCCTTTGTACAACATTCTTCACGCCCTTTTAAGCTCCCAAGGTTCTAGGTTTCGAGTATACATCACTTCGTGCCTAGGATGTCCAAGGATTTCCCTTGGACGAGTAAAATAGTCTTGTGTTAGATAGAGCAAAATAGTCTGGTGTTAGACAGAGTAAAATAGAATGGTGTTAGACAGAGTAAAATAGTCTGGTGTTAGACAGAGTAAACTGAGTCGGGTGCTAGCCAGAGTAAAATAGTCTGGTGTTAGACAGAGTAAAATAGTCTGGTGTTAGACAGAGTAAAATAGTCTGGTGTTAGCCAGAGTAAAATAGTAGTCTGGTGTTAAACAGAGTAAAATCGTCAGGTGTTGGACAGAATAAAATAGTCTGGTGTTAGACTGGGTAAAATAGTTTGTTGTTAGACAGAGTAAAATCGTCAGGTGTTGGACAGAATAAAATAGTCTGGTGTTAGACAGAGTAAAACAGAGTCGGACTGGCCCTATGCATGTGCCATTGTGCCAATGGCATATATTATGCGCCCCCTTAGGATGCCGTTACTGCGCCCCTTTCCCGTTGTATAATATTATATTTGATATGTAGTGCAATTCCTATTTAAAAACCCGATTTTGGATTTATAGTCGTTTTACGTTTTAATTAGTATGGTACAACTAATAGTATATTACGATTACGAATGACGCAGTGTAGTTTAGTATAAAGTTAAATATTACAAAAAATTACAAATGTGAGAAAATTATAATACAAATCTCTTCAAACACCTCTGATATCCGCCTTACAAATTTATAGTGTGGAGTGTGGTCCTTGACGCGTTCCGATCCAGTCAGGGACACCGGAACTGGGGGGGCAGGAGGGGCAAGGGGGGCTGAAGTGCCCTTTTAATTTGAATAAAAAACTTTTTAAATACTTCAATGACGTGTTTTTATCGCATATTTAGAGATACATGAAGATCAAATATTGTCTAAAACCTATGTTAAAGCATTCAACTAAAGATTGGAATACCCTTTGGCAAGTGCTTGCCCTCACTGCCCTTTGAGACACGGATGTACCGGAAGAACAGGAATACAATACAGAACTACCTGAACCGCGTATTCTTTGAAAAGACTTTTTTACCCAAAACAAAAGCTATGAATAATCACATATCTAAACTGTTAGCTTATAAGCTTAAATTTCATCTTTATATAAAAATACAGATCTTGTATATATTTATATTGTAATGTAATGAAATTATCCCCCTTAAAATACAAGTTTTCTACTTTAAAAGCATGTCTATTGTAGTAAAACAACGATGACAGGCCTCAACGTTCTAGATGTTCCCGTCGTCTCAAGAACGTGAAAATGCTCTCAATGACGTCTTGTGTAGAACGACGACGGTGTTCACTTTGCTCTTGGAATTTTAAATTGCTCATTATCATTGTTTTGAATGAAAAATGCTATTGAATTCAATCGCCGTCCGTGACTCTAAAACGCCTGTATGCTTAAGCTCTCTATTGTGCCAGCGTCCCTGACCAAGACCCACATATTTTCGAAATAAATGTTCTTAACTTGTTTCTAGACGGCCGGCCAACCTCGATAAAAGTGTCTCAAAATTAAAACACCGTTCATGGCATTTTTTGCTACAAGCAGGCAACCATGCTAAATCGTATCGGATAGTGTATACTTTGAAGGTGAGGGGTGTTGGCAGCCGTAATTATTGATTTATATACTAAAATTTAGAGCTTTTTGAAAGCACAATGTGATAGATGGGATATCTGTAAAGTGCTGCCTATTTCACTGATCTCGAAATAAAACTTGTAGTGCAACCTATTGTCCACTGGTTCATAAAATGAAGCCAGCTAAACAAAAGAAATCCGTAATTACTAAGGGACCAAACATGCTGAAAAATGTCTTTATGTTTTATTAAAACGTCTTCTGTACCAAAAAGGACTATTGAACTATATTTTCTTTCAAAGATTCAGCATCTCATTCAACAAAATGTTTATATCGGTGCCAGAATACGCTAGAAAGACCATCACTTGGTCCCTTAGCAATTGGTGACTTCCAGCTTCATTTTGTAAACAATAGATGCTTAATCCAGTTTTATTTCGAGATCAGTGGCCTATTTACGTTTGTGTTTTATTTGAATTAGCTAAATTCAGAATGCTATCCAATCAGCGTGCCTCTAGTTTTGCTTAACCTAATTCGCATAACTCACGATCATTACTATAGTACAAAAGCTCAGCTTTATGACAGTAGATAGATGGCGGTATCGGCAAATTACCAAAATAAAACGAAGTAATTTACGAATATGAGACTTTACTGTAGCTACCAGATCTAATACATTTCTGATTCTTGGCAAGCTTACCTTTTTGTGGCCTTTCTTTTAAGTATTGCTCATAATATCCTTAGACATTTAACCCACCGGTTCAACAGTACTATATTGTGATACACGGAAGGCAACCGGCCTAGTCATCTTGATCAATGTCTGAGCTACATTTCTATGCTGGTTGCCTGCTTGTAACAAAAAGTTTTCGGATTGTTGTGGCTGTTCTTCTATAGTGTTATATTTAGGCGAATTTGCGCCATGTTTCTTGTTTGTTTATAATTGTGAGCTACGCTGATAGCATTTTGAATTTGTAATTCAAATAATACACAAAGGTAAATAGGCATCGCTTTACAGATATCCCATCCATCACATTGTGCTTTCAAAAAGCTCCAAATTTTAGTATATAAATCAATAATCACGACTGCCAACACCCCTCGCCTTCAAAGTATACACTATGCGATATGATTTAGCATGGTTGCCTGCTTGTAACAAAAAATGCCATCAAAAGTAATATTTTGAAGTCTTGGCCGGCCCTCTATTCTACTTAATTTCTATTTGTTCATGCTTACGTCTTTCTGACTTCCGAGTTGAGTTTCAACTACATTTGACGAGTTGCACTTACGGTCAATTATAACCTCTCTATACTAAAAATAAGTAAAGGCTGGTAACTTTCATAGAGAATATTTCAGACGACCCTCATTTAAAGCTCCGTAAAATACACAAAAATCGCTCGATCTCTTGAAAATTGCCATCAGTACATTCTTCAAGAACTTGGCTTTCCGTTCATTGCTCTTTCATCTTCCTTGCAGCTCGACTGAAACGTTTATATAAAAACCGGCTTTGGCTTTACAAAAGTTCTCGCTGTATGCGTACTACGAACGGCCAGTGTCACCTCAGTTTGTACGAACGTTTCTCGAGCTGCGAAAATAAACGTTTGGGTCGAAAGAGCCGGCAATGAACCGAAAACCAAGTTCTTAACAAATGTATACTGATGGCAATTTTGGCGAGATCGAGCGGTTTTTGTGGATTTTACCAGATTTTATGGAGCTTCAAGTGAGGGCCGTCTGATATATTAGAGAGCTTATTAAAGCAATACTCTATTTAACAATTAGTCACCGAAGTCGAGGTGACTATCGGTGAATATTTACCGAGCCGCGAAGCGGCGAGGTAAATATTATTTATTTATTTATTTATTTATTTATTACGTTTTGCCACGTTGGTATACTATAGATAATAAGTAAATATAAACGATAATCACTGAGACTGAGGTGACTAATTGTTTTAGTAAAATTTCAGGCAAGAAGAATAACTAAGAAATTTAAAACAGACGTCTTTAACTGTAGTTTTATCATGTAAATTCAACCCTGCGAAGTTTTCTTCACGCTTTGACAACTGTCGAAGACCTTCAATTCCACATACGATTAAAATTGACCCAAAATTCAATTAATTTTATGACTAAACACTTTCTCACCTTCAAATAGTTCCAACTTAGAGCTTTTCTGTGTATACAGTCTCTATCTGTTGAGTTTTTTTTGACGATTTGTTAGATTTAAAGGAATAGTCGCTGCAGTCGCCATTTTGAAAAATAATTACACCATTGATTAGGCCCCATCCGTCAAAATGACGATTCCGACAACTTCCGACAATAATTTCTAGTATAGCTACCTCGCGCGAGGGAACTATCGCGAAATAGGCGGTTCAGCTCGACCAATCAGAGGACGGGAAATTCAATAGTTACTTCTGAAATTTTACTAAAAGGTTTTTATAGATCGATGTCGAAAAACAACTTTAAGTATTCAATACTACGTATACTGGTAAATGATTCGTGGTTTCTGCTAGATACTGAACTTTACATTGTCGTCGTCGTCCTAGGTTGCTTAAGCTCTCTAATCATTCTCTATGAAAGTTATCAGGTATAATGCGGTTAATTGACCATGGGTGGAATTCGCCGAAATATATAGTTCAAACTCGACTCGGAAAGTCACAAGCATCAACAAATACAAAGCAGAAAAAAAATAAGAACAACATACGCAGCCCATCACCCAAAGCAAATGACAACACTGTTCGCGTGCAAGACGCGGACACTTGAACTTTGAAGGAAGTATCCCAGTAGCTTTTCCACACGAAGAGGAAGATAGATCAGCGGCTTCACGCACAAGAGTTGATCAAAATAAAAACACATACTCCAGGAGGAGAGAATATACTTGTTAGAGCATATTAAGTTTAGTAGTAAACATGGTTACTAATCAGGTTTAAGGTTTTGTTTTGTTTGTTTGTTGTTATTGGACTAGGTTGGGTTGTTGTTTTGTTGGGTTTTTTTTTGTTGTTTGTTGTTTTTTTGGGGGGGGGGGGGCTAGTGGGGGGTTAGGTGATTATTAAATTCAGGGCCTTTTGGTCATGAGACAAAACGAAACAGTTAGAAATGTGTTATATTTTAACTAATTTTCATGACATTTTATGATGACGTTCGGTCTTCTTAAAAATCACTCCTCAGAATGAAGGAAATGTGGTATTTCCGAGACTTTAAATTTCAAAATTTTCCAAAGAGCATGCTCCCGCCCCCACCCTAGAAGAGTCCCTTTTAATAAACGGGGGGCACCCACAAAAATAAGAGTGCAGTTTTAGAACTGCCCATTTTATAATTTATAATTTTCCTTTTTTTTTACTCAGAAGACAGAACTGCTCATTTTGGAAAATGGGATGCCTTAGAATGACCCCTACTAGAGGTCCAGTAAGAGCCGTCCCTCATTGATCACGTGTTACTACGGCAGGAGGAAACTGGAGTACTTGGAGAAAATCTGCAGTGTTTTATGGCGCCAACATGAAAACACTCTTCTCTTGTGAACTACAGAAGCTTCAAAGGGTACAAAACACTGCTGCCAGACTACTAGTTGTTAAAGAAAAGAAATCTGCGCATATCACACCGGTATTATTCAATCTTCATTGGCTTCCAGTACAACAACGAATAACCTTCAAACTCCTCTTGGTGACCTATAAAGCAATTAATGGACTTGGCCCCTACCTACATCACTGATCTTCTACGTTATTATACTCCTGTTCGCACTCTACGCTAGCTCCAGCAACTTCAACGTTTTAACTGTGCCTAGAACAAGAACAGAGACATATGGCGACAAATCCTTCTCTTGTGCTGCTCCGAGACTCTGGAACTCCCGCCCTTCCTGACTTTATTAAACTAAGTTGAACTGTCGAGGAGTCTAAAGCAAAGCTGAAACACATCTTTTTAAAATAGCTTTTACTAACTAATTAATTTTAAGATTTTATTGTAAAAAGCATTGTATAATGCATTTTTAAGAACTATATTATTATTATTATTATTATTATTATTATTATTATTATTATTATTATTATTATTATTATTATTATTATTATTGCGGTCTAGATGGCATATTATTATTAATGCGGTCTAGATGGCGTCTTAATCAGATAAATGCACCGAACAAATATCAAACCGTTACCAGTTTGTGAGAAAGCACATGCGCCAACCAGTTGCCAAACACGGGTGCATTTTTCATTAATTCTTGCCGAACAGTGTCATTTCCTATGTGTGATTGTGAAAAAAATAATTAAATTAAATGTACCAAGAAAAACCACGCATTTGTGACTTCCAGAACTTTTTATTCTGATATCGAAGAATGTTTAGGTTAACACTTTTATAGTTTAATCCGAGCCACAATATCTCAAATGACAGTAAGGAATACTAGTAAGTTTGTAGATATAAAAGTATCCACAATTTAGAACCTCGATACTTGTTGATGCCATGGAGCAATTGTTGTTCCAGTGGAAAAACGCTGTGCGAGTGACTTTGCCATCACTGGGAGCTGGATGATTGCCATTCATCCATCCAGCGGCATGAGTTCCACATCGCCATGCAGATACGCACGTCGTAGGCATCCTGGTCCCAGCTTTACCTCCAAACCTGTATCATCCAGGGGAAAGAGTGTCGTCACACAAGTAACCCTTCACAGTATTTTTTTCGTTTCGATTGGCATCCATAAGCCAGGAGTAGCTAAAACATTCTGGCTGAGAAGATATGCCTTAAAAAGAGAGGTGCATTACAAATTGCAATGAAGAAAAACATGGCTTCTGCAACTCTGTGCAGTGGCAGAGTTTTCTTAGACTGAAAATTAGGATAAAAAACCAAGACCAGCGGACAACTTGAAAAGGTATAGTATAAATAATATTCCAAAAATAATGCCATCTTGAAAACCCAAGATATGAGTTAAAACAAGTGAAACTATTGTGAAATATTAGTATTTCGACTCTATTTCAAAGTCATCTTTTCCACTTGTTTTAACTCATATCTTGAGTTTTCAGGATAATATTATTTTTTTGGAATATGTTTTGTTCTATAAATATTAGGGATCAATTAATCAAAATAACTTACGTCGGTGTTGTTAGTTACAACAACCTATTTTGAAATATATAGAATATCATATTTAGTAGTGTTAAATTAAATTATTGCGGATACTACCATGCTAAAATTCTCTATTTAGATAAGCTTTTGTCCTGTGATGCTCAGGGCATTATTATTAAAGCTTGCGAACTGAAAGATTTTCTAAATAAAAATTTGCTAATTTACGAATTAGACTTTCTAAATGAAAAAACTTGCCAAAATGAGAATTAAATTTTCTAAATATAGAACTTGCCAAATAGAGAATTTTAACATGGTTGTATCAGTTAGAATTTAAATCGAATATTTTATTGTTATAAACACGTAAAGTAAAATTTCTAATAATGAATTATTGAAAAATTAAGTTTAGTTTTGGGAAAACACGCCCCAATGCATACAGGCAAAGGGAAGCTAACTGAAGAAATTATATAACACTAAATCAGACGGATAAATTTGCAAATTTTTTAACGAAATGCTTTTAGTTGTGAAGTAATATATCATACACGAGAAGGAGTCTTTATCTGATATCAAACACCGAGATGTTTGTTGAAAAACCAAGGCTAAGCCGAAGTTTTTAACTAACTTCGAGGTGTTTTGATATCAGATCAAAAACAGTTTTCGAGTGTTTGATAAAACTTCCCAAATAAGTCAGTATTTTCAGAGAAATTTGAGGTGAAGTTGGCTTAATTTATGCAAGTGTTTGATGACACATCCAAACTCTGTCTTGGTACTGTTTCTTTAGTTTTTATATGAGTTTGAAAAGTATTTTTCCAGAATTTTTCCAGAAAAGTTTAAGCATTTGTCGATATATATAATTTCAATATTATTTATATACCTTGCTGTGTGCGAAGACGAATGGTAGTTAAAGTGCACCTCGAGAGTTGGTAATATGGAAATTTAATATTACTCCGAGGGGAGACAAACGAGTAAGTGCCAGTGCAGTTTCGACTACTGATGCCAGTCTCGCTCTTCTTCAAAAACTACTTTTTTAAAAACAATTCCTTATATGCAGTAACCACCACTCTGACCCTCGTAGCAGAGTACTGCTCAGTGGACCAATATACGAATATAGCATATTATTATACGGCACAAGTTACTTCCGTTGAAGTCGTGTGTTCTCATTGGCTCACTTGAGACGCGTCATGTGCCGGTCGATTATTTTACATATTCGACCGTGGTCGATTACGGATTTTGCGAGCCATTTTGTTTACACAAGAAAACCACAAAAAGTTTGTAAATTCAATAACCTAAGGACTAAATCATGTATGAGTTGGACGATAAACAATCTAGAAGTGAGTTTTAGGCTTCCGAAAGCGATAACAACAAGAACAATAACATCGAAAATCACGAGTCTATGTCACACGCTCGAGGTGACACTATATAAGCACGTGTCATGTAAGGTAATAAGGAAGTATGTTGTTTCAAAAAAACATATAATAAACTTCTTAACCTCAACTGCTTGATCATTACATATGTACTCCGTATCAGACCTCGTTCTAGTATTTCTCTGTAATGACCGCACTCTCGGTTATAGCCTGCTGGCAGGCTATCTCGGTTAATAAGAAGTTGTTAAAGGTTAGTACGTACGTGTGATACTATGCAAAGATTTACATTTCCCAGCCATGTTTCAAGTCGAGAGAGCTCTGTGTTTAGTCTATTATCAACCTTTGAAAATAAGATAGAATGTGATATAGCTGGAAAAGATAGACATTCTACCAACGGTAACCCTTTAAGTTATACAAAGAAAAATGTTTTAAAACTTGCCTGGTTTTGAGTGTCAAGTCTTTTTTCAAATTCATTCAGCTTGGGTTCAACCATTTCTGATGCCTTTTTAAGAACCTTATAATTAGTAGTTCAAATTCAAAATTAAGAAAACGCACCTAAGCTCTGCTTATTCTCAATAGGTAAGTGGTAAAAACTACAAGAAATTGTTTACTATGAACTCATTCTGGGATATGCCAAACACCAAACGCATATAGAACATCATTTTACATAAATCATTTACATGCATCATTCACAAAAATTTTGATCTATTCATCCACTTTATATAGTATTAAAACCTAATGCTTCTATATTACCTTGTTCTGTTGTGCAACTACGTTCCAAGTTTTATTTGCTCTTACATAAAGTTTCTTGTTATCTTTACGATACCCCATCAGTCCAGAAACAGATGGTATTTTTTTGGCAGCAGCGCTATCAGAAACAACGACAATCTAGAAAAAATAGGCTTCGGTTTTGATTCAAAGAGGAAACTTTATAGAAAGCGGGATGTGTATTGGAAATCAAATTTCGTGTAGCAATAGTTATTAGTTTATATTGTGGAATTTATTTGCGATAATATATAATATTTGTAATAATAACGAACATTTAATTAAGAACATTTATTCATATAAGACTTATAATTTAGTACAAGTATCTGATTGTTATATGTATTAAGTAATCCGATTTTACGTTGTCATTAATGCGTGATTGTTTGTACAAGAATGTCGGTAAAATGTCAGTTATTTCCCGCATGTCAATCAATGGGTAGATAATATTATTTTGTAAGTGCATGCTTAAAAGGTTTTGTAGTGTAGGATTAGACAGAGATTGATACGAACCGTGATTGTAAACGATTGTAAGTGAAAGGAAAGTAAGAATTAAACTAGAGAAATCTCCTCAACCCATATATCGTATAAAAAAGTAGAGTGCTGTGCAGTGTGCAAGTAGTGTTAAAGAGCTCCGCTTGAAACGACTGTATTTCGTTATCAGCAATCTCGTGTTTATATCGTATATATTATTCTTATACAAAGCTATATGAGTTAACTATTGACAACTATTTAATTGACTTTCAATTAACGGATACTTAAAAATAATAGAATAACGAAATCTCTCAATTTTTCAATTGTGGCTGCAACTGAATTTAAATTAATATCATAATTTGCCGTGAGTGTATTAAAAAGTCATCCTATTTAGTTTAAAAACTTACTCCATCATTCAGAAGAGCTTCGTTTTTGGCACAACGACCCTAAGAAAATAATATATAGCATTATGCTATTTGCACTGCAAGGTCACAGACTGTCTGATCGATAAAACAAAATTATTTATTAAATTAGAGAAAGTTAATTCTGTAAATGTTTCCCCCTGTATATATATATATATATATATATATATATATATATATATATTAAATACACACTTAAAAGTATTTAAAAATTGGATTCTTTATTAACTAAAAAGAATATATATATATATATATATATTATTAGATGTTTTGGTGTGTAGTATCGCTGTATATTTTTACGAGTTGTGCGCAGGGCTCGTCAAAATACGGCACAACTCGTAAAAATATACAGCGATACTACACACCAAAACATCTTATAAGAGATTTATTATACAACTGCTCTGATCAGGGGCGGATTCAGGAATTTTCATACATTAGTCAAAATTTTAGTTGTCAACACTCAGGGGGGGGGGAATTTTTTTTTGGGGGGGTTGTATGATTCATCAGAGAACAGACCACGTATTCAGTATTAAATTAAAAATTAACTGGCTTAAAGCAGGAGTTTACAGTTCATTTCACATGATCGTATTACACCACACCTAGCCTGCGTAGCCAGGCGTTACTGGGGGGGACTGGGGAGAGGGCTGAGAAGTAACGCCTGCAGTGGAGCTCTTTGGTTTTGTCAAACACCCCCAAATGAAATATGATCTCGAGCAGCCAATGTCTGAAGCCTAAATTAACTGTTTGTATTAATTGTAATATTTCAAAATCCATGGCATTTAATTCAGTAACATTTCGCGTAAATTATTATTTCAATAATTCTCTTTGTATAAAAAACAATTATAGTACAAGGGAGTTAAAAGACTGAGAGTTGGTCGCAAATCTGTGGAAGGGATAAATTAATATTAACGGAATATGTCTGCAGTGTTCGACCGGGTGTCTGCTGACAAATATTTCTAAAACTGTGGACTGGAAATGTATGAAATTAGGTGTGAATGGTAGAGTAATCCTGTTTCTATCAATGGCAACGAATATTCATGAAAAAACAGTAATGACAGCGAGTGTTTACCGAAATAAAACAGTTGTGAAAGGTATATAAATAGTAGTGATTATTTAACGGAAATGTCTGCGGCGTCCCACGGTATCTGCTCACAAATATTTCTCAAACTGTGGCCTGAAAATTTATAAAATTAGGTGTGAATGGTAGAGTAACCCCGTTTCTATCAAAGGCAACGAATATTCATGAAGAGAACAGTAATGACAGCGAGTGTTTACCAAAATAAAACAGTTGAGTGAAAGGTATACCATTATTGAACGGAAATGTCTGCGGCGTCCCACGGTGTTCGCTCGCAAATATTTTCAGAAATTTTATGACTGACAGAGACATATGAAAGCAAAGCGTCTCACGGTGTTCGCTTTCAAAATCAAATTCAGGAACTTCCTATATATTATTAAGATATATTCCAAACTCTTGCATGGAGGTTTTAAATATAAAACTTACGGTTGAATGGTATGGGAGTCGAGGAGGCTGACACTCAGCATTTTCATTTGATCAAATCGCAAAAGCCTGCAAGAGATGTTTAGATATTTCCTTTGATATAAATCGTTTCAGCTTTGTTTGAAAATTAAAATTGAAATTATTAATTTTACTTACTAAACCTTCTTGATTGACAGATTATGGGCGCTAAGCGAATCACATTCGGCGTAATCAATAATTAAAATCCCGTTCGTCAGCGAACGGGTTTCACAAAACCAAAGAGCTCCACTGCAGGCGTTACATCTCAGCCCTCTCCCCAGTCCCCCCAGTAACGCCTGGCTACGCAGGCTACACCACACCATGCTGTCCGCTCAATTGATAGTCTAACATTAGCAACAAAATAGACTATAAAATACAATGCCACATATTTAGTTCGATGAATAAATATATAGAATGATAGATAATATATATTTATGACACTAGTCAATATGCCCATCAGTTAAAGCATTTTCTCCTGCAAAGCCGAAGGCAATTTTGGCAGCCTGGCAGGTTATGATCGTATTACACCAGACCATGCTGTCGGTCTATTGATAGCCTAACAAAATAGACTAAATACAAATATACAATGCCACTTATTTTGTTCGGTCACTTCGGTGAATAAATATATAGAATAATCGATACGTAAGTCGAAATCTTTAGCTGATATTAATTGATATAATGCTGCTTTTATAATGCATTTATATGATTTAGATATTAATAACCTTTTGACCGCAAAAATATGCTAATTTGGGTAAATTCCATCGAGATTATCATATACAAGCCTAAATATTAAAATAGGCGCACAGCTTGTTCTGTTAATAGACATTCTAAAACAAGACAAAATATGTTTAATTTACCTTATAGCAGTACAGGACTTGTTCTTTTGATCTCGAACACACTTCGGGATTAAACTCTCGGCACCAAAAGTTCTACTGAGGCAGAAGTTCGCGTGCTGTTTATCGCACTCAAAGGCTCTTCAACAGAACTCTTCGGCGAAGCGTCGATTCGCTTCATCAGATCAGCATAAATTTCTTGTAGACATTTTTTATCGTTCCCCGCAAACGCAGACTGAACAGTATCGTAAATACTACAAGACATTGCTGTTTAAATTCTTTCTACTCTAACGTGGGACTTCGAATTGAACCTCAGTGGCCAAGCAGCGATCAGAAAGGCTGGATTCGTCAGCCCTTGAGTGTATACAGCAAGATCATATTATCCCACGCTGCGAATCGGTCAAGATCGGTCAAAAAATGTGACCAATAAGAATACGAATATTTTTTGAATTAGCCAATCAGATAGCTTGTATACCAGCCCCTGATTCCTAAATCGGTCAGAACTCCCCACAGATCGGTCAAAATTGCTGATCTCCATGGAGATGAGGATATTGAGGAATCAGATGGCTAGAATCTGACTCAGATCGGTCAAAACTCACGCGTAAGTCCGCTGTTCGTTGACTTGATAATATTACTTTACAGAAACTCATCCGCAGCATGAAACTTGATAACTGGACTACAATGGTGCCGCTGCTTGAAATTTGAAAATAGATAACTCATCATAACTGGACTATCATTCGAATTTTAATTAATTAACTTTTTAACTCCGCAATTTTTACGTTAGTCGCGTGACTGGTTTGACGACCCCTAGATCCGCCCCTGAAGTTTTCATATTGGAAAACTGAAGAGCGAAGGAGGGTAATTATAATTACGGATGATTAATTAATATTATGCACATAAAATATCATCATTTGTTAACAAGGTTGTTGGAGTTCAGTTTTGCAACAAGCCTGCAAAAAATTTGTAGAATACTGTACTGCTCAGTAATAGCCTAAGAAAAACCAAAGTCAAACCACAGGCAGCCCATTCAAGCGACTTGTCTGACTGATATTATATTATTATTAAAATGTATTAAATATGTCATCACAAGCACTATTAAAAATGCATTTAAATATAAAATACCTGGTGTTGTGTTGTTCCCTTTTGTATTTCAGTCTCATATCGAGCAGTATTGCTCCGACGCTTTGCAAGGGTGAGCAAGCATACCGCAAAGCGTCGGAGCAATACTGCTCGAAATGAGACTGAAATACAAAAGGGAACAACACAACACCAGGTATTTTATATTTAAATGCATTTTTAATAGTGGTTGTGATGACATATTTAATACATTTTAATAATAATATAATATCAGTCAGACAAGTCACTTGAATGGGCTGCCTGCCTATGGTCAAACCTACAGTATATGTAGTTAATTGATTCAAACGTCGAACTCATCATGTGCCTAACACTTAGCGCGACGATAAGCGCGACGTTTGAACCGGGCCTAACTCAATGGGACCCCGTCCAGTCCTTTCGCGGCTTTTCCAAAATATTTCGTCAATTTGTTTTCCAAATTTGTCGTCAGGCTTCAGTGCCTCGAAAGGCTAGACTAGACGGATTCTTTATAGAGGGCCGGCCAAGGCTTCAAAATATTACTTTTGATGGCATTTTTTGTTACAAGCAGGCAACCATGCTAAATCATATCGCATAGTGTATACTTTGAAGGTGAGGGGTGTTGGCAGCCGTAATTATTGATTTATATACTAATTGTCTTGAAAGCACAATGTGATGGATGGGATATCTGTAAAGCGATGCCTACTTACGTTTGTGTATTATTTGAATTACAAATTCAGAATGCTATCCAATCAGCGTGTCTGAAGTTCTGATTATTCTAATTCGCATTGCTCACAATTATAAACAAGCAAGAAACATGGCGCAAATTCGCCTAAATATAACACTTAGAAGAACAGCCACAGCAATCTGAAATTTTTTTGTTACAAGCAGGCAACCAGCATAGAAATGTAGCTTAGACATTGATCAAGATGACTAGGCCGGTTGCCTTCCGTGTATCACAAGATAGTACTGTTGAACCGGTGAGTTAAATGTCTAAGGATATTATGAGCAATACTATAGTACAAAAGCTCAGCTTTATAACAGTAGATAGATGGCGGTATCGGCAAATTACCAAAATAAAACGAAGTAATTTACGAATATGAGACTTTCCTGTAGCTACCAGATCTAATAAATTTCTGATTCTTGGCAAGCTTACCTTTTTGTGGCCTTTCTTCGAAGTATTATATTTAGGTGTATTTGCGCCATATTTCTTGTTTGTTTATGATTGTGAGTTATGCCAATTAGGTTAAGCAAAACTAGAGGCACGCTGATTGGATAGCATTCTGAAGTTTAGCTAATTCAAATAAAACACAAACGTAAATAGTGCTTTCAAAAAGCTCTAAATTTTAGTATATAAATCAATAATTACGGCTGCCAACACCCCTCACCTTCAAAGTATACACTATCCGATACGATTTAGCATGGTTGCCTGCTTGTAACAAAAAATGCCATCAACGGTGTTTTTGAGACACTTTTATCGAGGTTGGCCGTCCGTCTAAAATCTAATAATGTAATTTTTGGCCTATGAAAAACTGCAAACTGTAAGACAAACGCTTTAATAATATTTTTCAAACAAAGTTTGTTGGTTGTGTTGGATAGCTCTTCATTGCATCTATCTCTATTGATTGTATGATTGCATCTCACCACTATATGTTCTCCCATAGCGGTTTGACCAGTGGTGAATGTATTGCTGCATTGCATAAAGAGTCACAGGGAATCGTTTTCACAACAGTTTTTGATTAAGATTACTATAAAAAGTACAATTTAAGACTTGGAATGGAATTCTTATATATTTTACAGTCTGTTTTTCAGTTTATATTATCGTGAAGTTTCTTCGTTGTCGGCGCTGGAGAAAAACAAGGAAATTTAAATGTTTTACAGCTCAGTAACAGAAACAAATGCAAGAAATTAGCGTCTTAAACCTTATTAAGTACTTCTTGTATCCTTACATTCGTTTAAATTTTCTTAAAATAATTCTTTTTGTCTGTTTTCAATCTATGATAGCTATGAACTTCAGTGGCAGCCATCTTGGGTAGTGGTCACGTCATCATACAACTGGCACGCTAAATCCGGCCTCATGCCCCATCCAGTTTTATTGAGATCCGGCAGTGCTCCCGACTCGATGTTCGCCTGAAATTCTTCTTCGAATGGCTGAGAAACCGCAACAACTGACTCTAAATCACTTTCCATGCTTCCCTGAATCCAAAATTCTTACTTAGGGGGCGATTACATGGACCGGGATGGCCCGGTTAACCGAGCTGGCCCGGTTAACCGGGATGAGTTTACGAAACGATTACATGGAGCGGGCTATAGCCCGGTAAGCCGGGATGATTTCAGGCCGAAATTCGCAATTATCAAGTAAATAAGGGCAAAGTTACGTTAGTTTTACTTCAGTTTTACACTAATTATAGTCTATTATTTATTTTGTAAGCCCATCGTTAATAAAAAGATTGTTAAAGTCTTAGCTAACCCAGGAAAGCGTCTTCACGATGACTAATTAATTTATCAAATCTTCACTTTGATCACGAAACACACAAACAACGTTGATGTTCTATTTCAGTTCCTTTCAGCACTATTTATTCACACAGTCAAGCAAACGAACGCGTATCGAAGCGAGTTCAACAGTTTTTCAGCCCGGTTTGCCGGGATGAAAACGATTACATGGACATTTTCATCCCGGTTAACCGAGCTAGCTCGGTCCATGTAATCGCCCCCTTAGGCTGTCGGCTTTTATTCTCCAGAAAATTTTGCTTTACTTCATACACTAACGACGCACTATATATTGCTTAAAATGAATTTCTGTTGATGCACTATACTCGTCACGTGATATATTTTCCCTTTGAGCCTCAGCGCGATTTGCCGCCGCCTGACTAGTCACTTTGAAGTTTGCCGGCGCTAGCCAAACCATATTATTTTATTTTATTAACTGTGCCAAGACTGAAGTGAAAAGTCGGTAAAGTAACACCACTTTTTAAATCGGGAAACCACTCAGACATGTCAAACTACAAAGCTATATTACCGTCTTGTAAAATCCACACAGGTTTACAATTATTTAACTGAACACGAAATCCCAAAACAAATTCGTGAAAACAGAAACTTACCTATCATGCTTGTCAAGAGTATAACGCTTTGAACTTCAATATATAAGATCAATTAAACAATTGCAGACTATACTTTTACTCAAAATGAATTTCCCATTTCTCATAATTTTACGTTATAGCTTTCTCTATATACTCTAGCTCTTTGTAATATAACTATATAGATAATTAAAAGGTATATTCTTACTTCGTAGTTTTATAAAGGGGATATTACACGGTGGCGAGAAGATATGGATTTTATGTTCGAGTGGCGAGGACATATTGGCGAGATATTGCTCTTGCCACGAGAACATAAAATCCATATCTTTGAGCAAACCGTGTAATGTTCTATTTATTATATGGACAATGAAATTATGCGTGGAAGTGATGTTGATAAACTGAGTTTAATGCAAAAACTATATACAACCACTTGACCAAAAACTATTAGAAAACACAAATTAAAAATACAACAGCTTCTTCGAATACGTCATTTTACGTGAAAAACTGAATTAAGAGAAGTTACTGGCTCAAATTTACTTGATTTGAAACTTATGGCAAAACGCGAAATTTTTAATTGTCGATATGTCACTCGGTTCCGGGATGTAGTGAAATATGGATTCTACGAGTGTTTTAGTTGCTAGTAAAATACCCTTCTCCATATAATAAAATGTATTATGTTATTTCCTTATATATTTTGGACTTTAAAGTTTCTCGGGAACCTTCAATTCTGCATGAAAAACACTATTTTGTAATGTCGGTTTCCTGAATAAATATTTATTTATCATCAATCAATCAGTCAATCAATCAATCAACCAATCAAGTGCACAGTTATATTGTAAATACTAGAAAAGCCTATATAATACAACAAATAAAACTAAGGAGATAAAAGTCTATATGTTAATTTGAAGTTAAGTGCAGAAGATGACATATTTGGCACTTATTAAAACGGTCTATATAAAGCTTGAATTAAATGACATTTGGCACAAAACACTGTGTTGGATTCTAACCGTGACTGTATACGCGTTACGTATCGTTATAAAGCAATTTCATTCAAGAAATTCTATCTGGGAATATACAAGTACATTGATCAGTGCGAGTGTATCCTTTACTTAAATTGTGAGTATATCTTTAATTTTTATCGATCAATTTTGGTATCTTAACGTGTTTTTAGTAGTCTGAGTATACAGAACAGACTTTTTTTCTTGAAAATTCAAACGCAACACTCGTGTATAAATAATGCTAAATTCATTAAACACAGTCCTGTTTGGACAGTTTAGTTTAAACGCATCAAAATACATCATAACACGTTCTATACGCCTTTCATTCGCATTGTTGCTGTGGATCAACTTTATTTTATTAATTTGCACGTCTAAGGCCAGGCCATTTCACTCGTCAAGGAGAGACGTCTCGGAAAGTTACGCAGTAAAAGGGGTTAAACCCACTGTTGATTAAGCCTTTTAATTTCATTTGCATTGTTGTGGAACACCTTTATATTTTTGACTCTGTCATAACGCCAGATAATTTTACTCGTTCTGGGGGGACATCTCGGAAAGTCATGCCGCACAGGGTTAAATTGCACTGTTTATTGAGCCTTTCATATATATTACAGAGTTACCGAGGCGTATATATTTATGAAATGTGGTAATAGTAAACGCCCATAAATTAAGACAAGTTTTACCTCAAATTTCTCTTTAAATACTAATTTGTTGGAGAAGCTATACCATACACTCGAAAGCCGTTTATTATCTGATTGAAAAACACCTCGAAGTGAGTTAAAATCTCGGCTATATCACCTCGTTTTTCAACACACTTCTCGGTGTTTTCAAATCAGATAATAAACGGCTTCTCGTGTGTGATATATTACATACATATATATATATATATATATATATATATATATATATATATATATATATATATATATAAAAGTGAGTTTTGGTTCACGAAATGTTAGAGAGTGCTCAATACCATATATAGATAGAGCAAAATACAAATCATATATATATATATATATATATTAATTATATATATATATATATATATATATATATATATATATATATATATATAATTTCAGATACTTTTCTTGTCCGTAAAGCCTCCATTTGGTCGCTACGACCGCAACGGTGTCGTAGCCGTCGCGAAAGCAAACCGATCATTAGAAGGTTTCAGGTTCGAACCCTGGCTGGGGTCTCAGAAATCTTTTCTGAGTAATTGAGCTTGACGAACGTCCACGGAACGTCTGTTACATATTACACCAAGCTCGCAAACGTACCACATGCACTACATGTATACGTACAACCTATCATGTGTTACGGAGTGTCGCACATCTGTCGCGAAATATTGTTCTGCCTGATTCCACTTGGTCGCAGCAGTCGCGAGCGGCAGAATTCAGAGGCTCGTTTTTCTAAGCCATCTGCACCAGACCTCGAGGGGTTGCTTTGTATTCTTATCAGATATCGTGAGGTACGAAGAACGAAGATTTTTGAACTTTGTTTCTGCTGAGACCAAACACTTCGCCTATACGTTTTTCCAGCAATTGATCTTTTTGTATTTGTCTTTAAACGGCTCTGCTAAACTTGTTGAACAAACAATCGTACTTCTGTACTTCGGCCAGGAATTCGTCTTGATTAAAATTAACGAACTTTTATTTCAAGATTATCAACCACTTCTTGTCTTCTTGCCTTCCGCCATTTTGAAATATAAAAATATGACTAAAAAGCGATCAATCTGAGTCGCAAAAATGTCGCCGGACTGTTTCCATTAAAGAAATCGTGTTGCCAGATGTCTTTACTTATGTCTTGACGGTCGCCGACATAGAACCCGATTCTATTTCTATACGGCCTTGCATGTCGCTAACAGTCTTTACAGTCGCCGACAGTCGCAACCAAATTTTGTCAAGTGTTCCATTTGTTTGCCACCGCTTTTTCCATTACCGCTACGGCACAGTCGCCAGACTTTAAGGCTGTTTTGTTGACTTTTTTTCAAGCAAAGCGACATTTTCCTTATGTCTTGGCTGATTAGTTCCACCAAAAAGCTTACGAGACAAAAGAAAACGTCGCTTCGCGCGACATTTTTTGCCAAGTGGAAATTCAGAAATTTTGTCAGAACATTTTCGTAGTTAATAAGTAAAATGTACTTATTAACAGTGGGTGTTTTTCTGTGCTATATTTTCGACACCGTAATATTAAAAATTGCGTTATATTTTGTCAAGCATGCGTTGTATCAGGCGACATATAAAAGTATTTATACATACCAAAAACTTACAAGAAACTTTTTTGAATTTGAAACAACTCAGCTCTCTTGTCAAAGTTTTTGAAAAGTGCCGTTTCGCTATCGTTATTGTGACTTTTGTCATTTACGTGTGGACAGCAAACCTAACATTAAAAAAATCCGTAATGTGACTTCATATTCAAGTTTAAAAAAAACAAGATAAGACAAAATGACAGCTAAAGTATTTATTACCTTTAAAGAGGTCTTTATATCATTTTTTGAGTAGAAATATAATAACACTTTTAATATAATAACAGTTTTTAGTACGCATCTTACATACGTCTCGATGCGTTTACAAAGTTTAAAAAGAGCTAAATACATGTATGTCAATAATCTAAATTACAAGTGTGAAGAATGATTAAAAGAAAATCCTACTACTACTAATAGTACAGATATGATAAAAGAAGGGGTCAACAGCAGAAAGCTTCCTTAAATAAATATGTTTTGACTTGACATTTGAATGATATTACAGAGCTAGCATTTCTAATGGTAGCTGAAATATTACCTCTCATTTTGTCTTTTCTTGTTTAACTTGAATATCAAGTCACAAGATGACAATTTTCAGACTATGTTTTCTTTATCTTTTTAAATGTTGGCTGCAGGGTTTTGTGATGACAATTAAGACTTTTAACCAATTTGCTTCATGATGTTGCATTCTAGTTTGTGCGTTTACGTTACAAGTTAAATGTTTGTAATTGACAAATTACGAATCGCATATATAGAAATACATCGTGACACGCCGATTATTGAACTCATGCATGGACTGATGGAATCATATATGTAGCAAAGTTATACATTATATTATAGCCTGGTTTGATAAAAGACTTTTTATATCCGCAACTGTGCAGATTGTAAAGCATTATATCTTTATATATCGATGTTGAGAAGTGTGACAAAAAAAGTGTAAAAGGTAAACGCTGGTTAAAAAGGAGCAGCTAATGAAAGCTGATAAAAAAGAAATCCCTTTTAAATAAGAAATGTAAAATTGTTTTGAAACGCCGCTAGAAAAACAAAGTTTACACAAGCAACATAAGCCCTATAAGTACAGAATGAAATAAGCATATAAAACCCATTTACTTTTCAGGACTTTCAGTTGCTTTTTCATTTGTCTTCAGCCCACAAATTGTAAATACATGTATTTAGAAATTGTTTCTACATGTCGCGTTACACACGCTCCAAACTGATGTCAATATAATGATCGTATCTACATTAATTCATAATTTATGGTAAATACAAAATTTTTGATATATATTTTTCATTCGCCAAATGCATTTAAAAGGTTTTTTGAATGAACAAGCTAAACAAAAATGCTAAAATAAAGAGATTTTGAATGAGGAACCAAAACGAAAATGCTTTTTGAACTTGAGATAATTTTGCTTTGATTACTTAGCTGCGTTCATAATTATGGAAATTCATGTACCTCTTAATTGTTTCTCAACTCCCAAATGCAGTAATTAAAAAATATGTTCACTGAATTATATATAAGTTTGACAATAAAGCTAAAATAAATAGGTTTGAGTGAAGAACCGAAACGAAAATTGTTTTCAACGCTTTTCACCGAAAATATATAGAAAATATTCTCCTCGTAATCACATTGTTGTCAAACGTACCAAAAAGTAGCAAAAACAGCGCAAAAAAGAATAATGAAGTTTAAGTTTCCATGACTAAAACTTCAAAATAAACAAACAAAAAAATGGCAGTCAGACTTTGATGTTCGGTTGGCTTAGCAGTGACGCACTGCATAATTCGTTGTTCCAGCTGTTCACACGAGCAAGTTTAAAACTCCGCGGCACGAGCAACGTTAGTTCCTTATCACAAGAAAACTAAACTTTTGAAGAAAAATATGCATAGTCGTATGTGCGAAGCTTAACCATTTTCCATCTTTGAATTTTTAATTGACGAGCGCAAAAACACCTGGTGTTCGCCAAAGTAAAACGCATCAAGATGTGCGAGAGTCTATAACGCCGCAAGTAGTGTCAAAAGGCCGATCCTGGGACATACCTTAATGGCCGCCAAAAATTTTTTGAAAAGTTTGCGACCCCCTCCTTGAAATTTTGTTTGACGATCCTGGGACATGTTTGAAAAGCTTACCCACCCCCTTTAAAAATTTGTTTGCGACCCCCCCTTCTGTAATCCCGTTTGACGATCCTGGGACATGTTGCAAAATGGTTGCCAAGTTTTTGGGAATTTTTGGGGTTTTGGGGGATATTTGATCTCCGATCCTGGGACAATTTCTTAAGTTTTTTTGGGTTTTGGGGGATTTTGAAATTGTTGTTTTTTAACTCCAAAATTAAAACAAATAAAAATGCCTAAATATCATTCTGTCATATTTCAACCCATGCAAAAAAATTCTTACTATGATTGTAAGCTGTGTACATTTAAAGCTAAGACAATAACAGCAGCTAGATTGCATACAAAGGTTGTCCACAAAAAAAAGATAAGGGTAACATGGAATTGCTCAAAATGTTTAAAAACTTTTGCAACAGAGGAGGAATCAAACCACCATATTGAATCTCATCACATAAGAGTTAAGGGAAACAAAGTTTGAACCTTTTTAAAATCTGTATTCCTATTTGAATACAAATTTTGAACTTAACTTACCTAGTTTTGTAATGGCCAATTGCCAAAGTTGAAATTTTGTCATCCATAATAACCCTTTTGTCGTCCTCAGAATTCAAGGCTATTTTGTTGACATGAATGGTGTGGATGGTGTGGCCTGTACTTCTAAAAGTGTTCATCCCCTTTAGTATGTTTTTCCCTGTAAACAGACAGTTAAAATAGTCGTCAAATTTGATATTGTTGTTAATGACAGCCTTTGCGATCCCTTTGCACTTTTTGTCCTCCCTTTCTTCCCATAACCCAGTTATAGGATTTCTTTTTCTGGCCATTTTGACGACATATGCTTTGGAACGTATTCCAACAAATTTTGATATTTGGTCAGCACCTGTTTCTGACTTCATTCTACCAAGGACTTTTTTACCAACACCACACTCTATTCCACTTGGGTGGGTTTTAGGGAAGTTAGAAGTGTCAAACATGGTTTTGACATCTGGCGAAATATCTACAAAAATATCGTTAGTTTTAATTTCGTAGCACAAGGAATCCGTGTCTGTAAATAACAGTTTTGCCTTGTCTCCATATTTTGGTTTAATATATTTGTAATGAAACTCATACATGGTTATCTTACTTTTGTCAAGGATGGCAGCTCCACAATATATGGGTTTGTTTAATTTAACTCTACTTTTCCGCATATGTACAGCAGCCAAACAATCATCAAATATACTGATGCCTTTGTAGTTTGGTTTTTTTGCTAATTTTTCAACCTGATCATCAAATGAAACCAGTCTGATGTCAACCCTGTTCCTAACATTTTCCATGGTCTTTCCAAAAGGAGCGTTATTCATAAGCTTGAAGAAGTCTTTTTCAAAGTCGTTCTTGGCTGCTGTTCTTAACTTTGTGTTGAGTTCGATATATGACTTCATCCAAGCTTTTTCATTAAATGAAACCCCACGATGAATTTTTGTTAGGATTAAACCATGCTCCAACATTTGTTCCAAGGCTTCATAATGTACCACATAATTTTCCTTATCATTCAAATTTGGTACCAACTTTTCAACCTTGTCGATCATCATTCTTTCGGCTGCAAATGGCATTTCGTTGTGGAGGTCATGAAGTTTTTCTGGATACTTTAGATCCACTTCCAAAAAACAACCCTTCCCCTCTGTTGTCAAATATTTTTTCCAGTCCTCCAACTCCTCTTTGGGAACCCATTTAAAACCACCAACTGGTAATGGTTGGATCATTGAATGACCATATAAGTTGTTCTTGTCCAAATATGGAATGTAAACACTTTCTTTTTCTGGATTGTACTCTTCCATGTACTTGTTGTTAGCTTCTGAATATCGGTGGGTAATTGTAGAGATTCCACCACGAATGCCTTTTTCAATCATTAAATACATATCTGGGTCTGTTAGGAGCTCCAACTTTTGACCCGTCATTTTTAGTAGGGCATCCCAAGCCAATCCAGGGGTTGTGTAGTGCCACATAGGATCCAAACCATAAGTTTTTTTGCACATCTTTCTGAAGCTTTGGATGACGTCAGAGAGTCCCAACACATCTGTTTTTTGGTATAGTTCCATGTAATCCTTTAAAGTTTTGCACTCAAACTTTTCCCAAACATTTTTACCATGTTCGTAATCTTCAATGTCAACATTTTTCCCTGTTAACCTCGAATGAAATTCTTTGTGTGGTGGTAATTCTGTACAGTTCAACTTTTTCAAGGAATTTACATACTCATAGGGGAACACCCCTTTTTGTTTCAACAGGTCCACATTTTCTTTTGGATGATCTTTAAAACCATTTTCAGTGTAATGGAACTCATCATTTGGTAAGTTGGTCATTAGTGTTGCTAAAGAACTAGACATGAACTTTAACGAATCCAAAAATCGTAACTCCAAAGGAACCCATTTTTTAACTGTTACCCCGTTAGCATCCTTCTTCCAACCACCATCCATCCAAAATGTTTTGTTGACACTGATGTACTCCTCGGTTTTTGCAATACAACCAAGTTTCCCATTTGAGATACCTAAATATTTTGCTATCAAATGGCTATCATAACCACTAAAATTATGAAACAAAACTGGTATATGTTTTGCTGATCCCATTGCAAAATTACAGTCGTTATGAGCTGCTCCACGGTATTTACCATTTAAATGGTCATGGTCTCTAACTTTGGATTTTGGAGTGTTTTTACTTGACTTCCACAGACTTTTTGGGTTCAAATCTTTAAGTTTTTTGTTAACAAACATTCCACCACAAACATAACAAGTAGTTGCATTTTGGAAGTTTTTCTCATTCTCTGCTGACATAATAATTTTCTTTGGATCTTTAAGATATGTGTTCCAAATCTTTTTTGCTTCTCTTTCCAGACTCTCTACAAACATCTTACCAATATCTTCAAACTCATACTGTTTTGTGTGGCTAACATACTTACCAGGAAACACAGTTGGGTCGGAGCATATGATATTGAAACCATAGCTGATCGGAATGTGTTCTTGATACTTTTGGGTATAACTTTTTTCTTCGTCATTAACCCCTGTTTTTAAAGTTTTAAGCATGCACTCAGAATCTGCCACTATAATGAATGGCACATCTTGAGTCTTTTTGAAATCTTTGCCACCCCATCCCATGATATTGTCGACACCTTTTTTTGGGTATTCTTGGATCTGTGCGTCATGGGTTCTACAAATTTCTTCATGCTTATTTAATATTTCTTCTGTCTCAAAAGGATTTAAACAAAAGTCGCAAAAGAACTTTTTGTGTTGGTGTTTGTCATTTTGGTCTGTTAGGAGTTTCCCCTTGTCCTTGATGCAACTAAAATGGTCATTCCACCAAAATAGGTTAACTCTTTTGTCATGTTCAGACCTTGAAATTTGCATTTGGAAAACCTTTTTAATTTCATCATCATAGGACAAAACATTTACACCTATTTTGTTAAGCTTTTCAAACTTGGAAATTTCTTTAATTTTGACAGGAAATGTTAGGCCCGTGACGTCATAGTCTTCAACCATTAACTGGATTGATACTGGAATTCTTTCAAGTTTTTGAGCATTTGGAGTTTCCTTTAGAGTTTCGGCAATGGCAACTGCGTACAGAAAACAATAGTCATCCTTGACATTTTGTGGGTTGATGATGGCCTTTTTGTTCTTAATAATTTTTGGTAGTTGTTGGTATCTCTTACCATTTAAAGGTTTGTACTTTGTTATTGAGATATGCAAGGACTCGACCGATCTTATGGACCACCCCGAACCTTTTTTCTGATGTGCAGCCAAATTTTCTAGCATTTCTCTTTTTGCTTCTTTGTATAGCTCCGTGACGTCTTCCTCAGTCGTCATGGCTTTCATGTTTGAAGTAAAGTAGAAAAGATCCACTTCTTCAAGGTTTTCAACATAATCATAATGGACAAGTTTACAAATTAATGTTGTTTTGACCTTTTTGGTGTTCTCAACCCCATTGATAAGTTTTTCAACTGTTGATGTTGTTTGTTCCAAAAATATTGTTGGGTCTTTGTAATTTTGTCCTGAGATTTCGTACAGAGCTGCCTTTCCATTTGCGAAATCTTTAATCATAATGGGCTCCGTTTGACGAATTTTCTTGTTAATTTTGGTTTTTCTTTTGAAATGTTTTGTAAGTTTGTTACCAAGAACCTGACGAATTTTCTTAAGTTTTTTGTTTGTTCCTTTCCACTTCCTGTCCCATTTGAATTTGTCTTGTCTTGCTTCCTCTTGTCTGATCTCTCGGGTCCATTTTGCTCGTTCCTTTGTCTGTAATTTTCTCTCTGTTTTTTGTTGGAATTTTTTCAGATCATCTTGTAATCTATCTTGTTGGTTAACGAGTTTTTGCTCATTCTTTAACTCCTTTGCCTTTTGTTTTTCTTGAAGCTTGGCAAGTCTTTCAGGTTTAAATGGTTTCATCTCCTTATCTCTCTGCAGCTGCCTTTGTTTTCTGAGACGTGCGTTTTCCCTAATCTTTAATAATTTAGGGTCATTAGTTTGTTTCGTCATTCCTTTATTAGTTAGTGTATGAAAAAAAATTTTAAATTATTTCTTTAAACCAAAAACTTCTTTTTCTGAAAACTTCATGAAAAAAATTCTATCCAACTTTGGATAGAAATTTCAAAAAGGAATGACAAGAAGAAAACAGTATAGAGTCCTGTTTATTGTATGTGGTTTTTTTTTTAAAGTTTTTAACGACTTATTGACCATAGTTTTCCATTGTACGAAACTTCCTTGTTTTTTTTAATGTAATAAGGAATGAAACTTGGGTTTTTGTTTAAACTTAGACCCGCTTTGTAAATGCTTGGGAACTCTATTGTTTCGCCAGCAGCAGAAGTAAATGTTATTTTGACTGGTGTTCTTATTACATTTCTGTGGTACTTATCGTAAACTTCATTTTTAACTAGTGGGATGTTCATTTTTTCGCACAGTGTTTGTGTGTTGAGTTTGTAGGAGCCTTTGACACCCATTTTACTACCTATTTGTTTTAGTTCTTTGAGGGATGGTTGTGGTAGTGTTTCTTCCCGAATTGTTTGAAGTCTTTTGTTTGCACTTTCTCTAAGTTGCATTCGTATTTGGAAAAGTTTTTTGAGTTCTTCAGGGTTTTTTGTATATGTCATTGTTTATTATAGTGGTTTTCTTTTAAAATTTCTTATTTTTGGAATAAGAGATTTTGGTTTTGTGTTTGTTTAATAATAATGTTCATTTCTAACATCATTGTGCACCCAACGATCTTTTTCTTTTTGAACCCATTTTTTCCTAAGAATTAGTTTCCTTCTGTCCTTCCTTTGTCGTCGGATTTGTTGGTACCAGTTTTGAATTCTTGTCAATATCATCATTTATTTTATTTTGTTTTAAAGATTTTGTAGAAGTTGATTTTTTACAACTTGGAACCCTTGTGTAATTTTTTACTGTTTTGTTTGTCCACCCTATTTGAACATTTCCTTCCATTGTTAAATCTTCCCTACCAAAACTTAAACCAAACTGAAAACCTTTTTTGGTAATATGGTTTTTATTATATTTTTCTTTTGGCTTTGACTTTGAATTTCCCATTTTTATTTTCGTTTTACAGACCAATATTTCCCATTGTACCAAACAATTATTTTGTTTTTAATGTAATAATTAATACTGGAATGGGTTTTTAACCCTATTGCCAAAGCAGCCTGTACCAAACTTGGAAACTCAATTGTCTCACTTTTGAATGGAACTACTGCTGTAAACAAAACTTTAACAGGTTTTGTTTTTTTGTTAACATATAATTTAGGTTTAACATATTGTAACCCAAGTTTGTAACATAGGTTTTTGTTGGTAAAGCTGGTTGGAGCTATGATTCCGTTTTTAATGGCTATTTTAAGCAACTCTGGTCTTGCAATTGGTTTTAAACTAACATGTTCATTTTTTGAATATTCTAAATTTTTTTTATAAAGATCTTCCTGTAAAAGCTCAACCTCAACTTCATTTTCTGTTTTTTGTATGTAACAACGACTGACTGTCCAAAATTTTTTGTTATACTCGATGGTGGTCCCATTTTTAATACGGTAATCAATTTTTTTATGATTTTGTTTTCCACCAAGGCATAGGGAAGCATCAAACATACTTGGAAATTTTACTTCATCACCTCCACCAACCTCTGTAAAGGTTACTTCAACAGGACCCAAATCATGGTAATCTGGGTTACCTGGGTTTTCATGTGGTTGAAATTCCGTTCCAAGCATTTCAGAAATTGTTTTTCGCGTTAAGTGTTCCAAACATTTGATTCCATTTTCATGACCTAAATATAGCAACTCTGCTCTTGATAAATATGAGTCTGATTCTGATTTTGGATTATGAAGTTCCTTTAGTTTTTCATACAACTCATATTGCATAAGTCTTATTTCTAATTTTAATTCTTTTAACTGATCTTTACTTTCCATTTATTATACTTTTAAAAACATTCTTTTAAATTCAATTTTTTTCATAACCTAACAAGATTATGAAAGAAGTAAAAATTTAAGTAAAATTAACTCAACTGTTATCGGGATTAACAAAACTGCCACCACTGCTATTTTCAGAAGAATTTTCATCATTTTGTACTGTAACATTTTTATTTTGGGGTTTCCTATCCCACACATGTTTGGCAATAATGATGCCACCAGTGAGCAAACCAATCATTGGAATATAGGGTGAGATTTTTCTGACCATTGATTTAACATCATCGCAAAATAGTTTGTTTGAAGATAATTCGGCATCAAGTTTTTCGTCATCTTGTACCAAATCCAGTTGCTCCAATAACTCCGAAAATTTGGTTACAAGTGTTTCTGTTAACAGAGAAGTTGTTTTGTCAAGTTGGGTTCTCTCATAGTTTAACTTAATTTTTTCAAGTTGGTTCATCGAAGCCTTTTTCAGATATGCTTCCGAATATTTGATCTCCTTTGCAAAGGATAGGCGAATTAAATCTTCTCGAAGTGTCAAATTTTGCGGTTCTTCAGTTTTTTCGTTGTCCATTGTTGCGTATTCTGTATTCATTTATTATATGTTTATTTTTTCTTATAGTTTTTGTATTCTGTGTAAACAAAATATGTCAAAGCTATTGCAAGGACCCACAGATTTTTTGCCAACCATGCTAATCCTTTTGCACCCCAGGATAATGCAGTTGCCAATATGCTAAGAATTGGTGCCAATACAGGCCAAGCGGCTTTTGCAAGTTTTGCCAATGCTTTCCCTAATGCTCCTGTTGCCTTTGCAGTCGTTACAACAGCAGCTTTTCCAGCCATTATTATGGTTACTATAATTCCAGCAACGGTAATGCTAATCCCAGCCAAAGCTCCCATGTTATTTTTGGTCCATTCTTTAAATTTTTCAAATTTTACTAGAACATTGTTTTTTATTCTTTCTTTAACATAATCTGTTCTGGGTTCCAAGCCTTTCATAAGCCTAAGTTGTTCAGCTCTTAGTTCGCACACAATCTCAACCTTTCTGAACGCTTTTTTCATTTCTGGGTCCTTTTCTTCATTTTTTTTGTCTTTCCAAAACTTTTGGTTAATTTCAACGGCATCCAAATCTGTTGATTTTACTGTTCCTATAATGTTACGGAGTGCACCATCGCCAGTGACTTCATCAATTTCTCCGTTATCGTTTACTTCAATGTCATCCATTTCTATTGTTACTTCATTACCTAATTCCTTGGCAACTGTGTCTTGGACTTCGGCTGCAGCTCTGGGGCTTATGTTTAGGTCTTTTTCTATGCGACCGACTCCCGTTTTAAGATGTTCGACCTTTGCTTTCTTTAACAGATCCTTAAATTTAATAATTTTCTCTTCAACTTTTTCTCCTTTCCCTTTTGAAAAGTCAAACTCATCGGTGTTTGCATCTCTAACAAGAACTAGTACTTTTTCAAACTTGATCCCATCAACCTCAAATGTTTTTGGGTCATATGAAAACGCACTTTCCCTTAGCAGTTTTTTACTGTTTGGACCATCGCGACCAACTACTGTTTGTTTTAATTTTTCATAAAAAAATTCTTTTTTTAGCTTTGTAACATCCAAACTTTGTCTTCTTGACTCATTTGCTATGAAGTCTTTCATTCTTTTTCGGAATAGTTTTTCTGACTCCCCTTTAAATCGTACAGGTCTTTTGGTAATTCTTTCAATGATTTTTTCTCTTTCATTTTCTTCAACCTGTCTGGGGTCCTTACCAAAAATTTCATCATATTTACCAAAAAGTTCGTTAAGTTCATCAAAATATGATTGGTTAAAAGAGTCTTCAAAGGTTCCACCAAAATTTGTTTCTGCTGTTCCTGTCTCATCTTCTGGTATGTCAGGCATTCCAAAATTATCCAATCCAATGTTTTCTGTCATTATTTATTTATGTCTGACCCCCAATAACTTTAACCAACTCCTCACCATAAAATTTTCCCATAATGTCCTCCTCCTTATCCCGAATTCTATACATAACTGGAACTCCTCTGAAAACCGCTGACACAGTAAAAATTTCATTTGTAAAATTTGGATCATATCCTTTTGCAAAGTTTTTTCTGTATTTTTGGATTCTGACATGATCCCCAATTTTGAATTTTGGGTTTACTTGGGATTCAAGAGGAGGAATTCCGTACAGAGTAAAGAAAACTTGGGATTGGTTGTCATTATTGACATCTTTGGGTTTCATTTTAATAGTGCTGTGGATCGTGTTGTTGTAACTTCCCACAAACTTGTCAAGACTATCCAACCACTCCTTGTTTCCATTATAAGTAAAAAATTTCCACATCCTGGTTTTCAAAGTTCTGTTAAATCTTTCCACAAGTGCAGCCTTTCTGTGGGATCTGGATGAAAAATATTCTATGTTTAAAGATTTCAAAAGAGTTTTTACTCCAACATTGTAAAACTCCTTCCCCTCGTCAAACTGGACTGTTTCTGGATATTTGCCAAATCTTTTCTTAAATTCTTCCAACATTTTTGAAACACCTGGCACCATAGCAACAGTACTTTTTCTATGGACAGGAACTGCAAAACCAAATCTTGACAAAATTTCAATACCTGTCAGAATCCATTTTTGGTCATTATTTTCAGAACCAAATTTCGCCATATCCACCAAGTCCATTTGCATTTGGTCGGCAAGATTTTTAACGAATGTTTTTTGGTATTTTTTTGGTTTTTTGATGGGTTTGTGCAATGTAAAAACTTTTTGGCTGTGTAACCACTCCTTAACTTGTTTTCGGGTTATTGAAGGATTTTCTTTTACAGCAGCTTGGTAAAGTTTTTCCATGGATTGGTACCCTGTTACAGGATTGTAGTAAATATCTCGAAGTTCAAGGTCAATGAGTAAAAGTTTATCTTCCATTTATTTCCAAAAAGTTTTAAAAGATTTGCCAAGATTTTTTACCAAGTGTTACCAACATTTTTTATCAAAAGTCCCCAAAATAAACAATGACAGAACTCAAAAAATGGCCAGAAGAGTGGGACGTTTTTGGGACAGTCCAGAAATTTTCCAAACAGAAAAAGGCTTTTGTAAACATAAACACAATTACCATATTTGCAAACGAAAGAGAAAACTTCATTGTAAATTTGAACCCCATCGATTTAACATTTCAACAACCAATGAAAACAAGGAATCCAAACATAAATGATTTCCTCACTATTCCATATTTTACAGCTATTGCTGCCAGTTATGTTGCAAGCTACTTGTGTGGTATTTCTAACAAGCATTTTAAGAATAATTTTACAAGATTTCGGTCTTCTTTTTTAACAAGCATTGTTCAATATCATTATGTTTTTCAGGTTAGAAGATTTTTAAAACATCCAGAAAAACTTAGAAGGTTTTTGACAGAAGATGTCATAAAAATTTTGCAACACAATCCTAATGACGTTTGGGAAAAGAAAATAAGTAACTCAACACAAAGTGCGAAAGAATTTACACAAGACATGAAAGATCTTGGTTATGAAGTTAGATATGTAAATTTGACAAAAGAGAGTTATGGAAGAGTCAACACATATGAAGAACTGGTTTCAGCTGGTTCTAGACATTCGGATGATTTCAAACATTTTGTTCCAAAAGATTCCAATGGTCTTACACTGCTTGGTCAAAAGTTATTCCAACAATCTTTAGAATCTTTTGTTTACTGTGTTTTGGGAGCACAAGCAAAAACAAGGTGGGTCATTGTTGGCGAAGGTGCAAAAAGTTTACAAACACAAGAAGTGTTTAAAAAGTTAATGGAGGACACAATAGCCCAGGATGACGTCACCGTTTCAATTTCAAATATGAGACAAGCAATTAAGTCCACAAATGTTGTTTTAAATTTTGCCATATCGCCTGGTTTAATTTTAATTCCGTCAGACATGAGAATTCTTATTAACCCAATTAAAGGATTCAACAATGTTCTTACCCTGGCTACAGATGGAATGGTTCTTGGACTTAACAGACATCTCAATATTGGCAAAGATATTGACAAACCCATTGTAAAATTTCCTGAAAAAACTGTTGAAATTAGTGGTAGCAAATATAAACCAGGAATATTTACACCTGAAACCACTGAAAAAAGCGACAACAGATTGCCAGAAGTTTTTGGGGCTTCAATCGGAACTGTTTTCTTGGTATTTAAAGGGATAGCGAGATTAATTTAATAAAAAGAGAGCAATGTCATTTCGAAAATTAAATATTTCAAACTTTCCAATCATTGAAACCCCCGAAGAAGAACAACCAAAAGATTTCAACAAAAGTCTTTTAGATCTTGAAACATACAAAAACAAAACCAGTTGTTGTAAGGCAAAAAGGGATGAAATTGAAGGATTTATAATTTGTGGGAAATGTGGTTTGGTTTTGGAGAAGTTACATGGTTTTAACCACAGAGAAAAAAACTTACCACTTCCCCTTAAAAATTATACCAAAATGTTTTGGAAACTATTCCCAAAGGAGGATGAAATCGTTGGTTACGAAATTATGAAATTTTTCTTAAAAACAAAAGATCGTCTTAAAGGTTTGGGTTTGGTTTCAGAAAAAACTTTTAGTGTAAAATTCATCATGTTCATTATTTTGGGAATTTGTCAAAGAGATGATCTTATGAAAAAAATGAAGAAACCAACTCTGGCAGAACTAAGAACATTTGATGAGATTAAATATATTTTAAATTATTCTCCGAAAGATAATGCTTACATACCTTACCAAACAGGATTCAAAGTTTTTGGGACTGCTCTTAGTGTTGAAAATGTTTTGAAAATAGAGGAGATGAGTGGTATCAGAAAGTGCAAAGAAATCCTAAAATTGATCAAAGAAGGAAAGACAAGTCTTTAAGAAACTTTTCTGAAAACTTATAACAAAAAATGTTATAATTTTTTACCAATATTTTAAAAATCAAACAACAACCGCCAACAACCAACCAGCACCAGCCCCTAAAAGTGTTACAGTAATGGTCATATATTTTTCCATTTCATCGTTTGGTTGGTAATAGTCATCAAGTTTCGGCTCCACTGGTTTTTCTTCTTTCTGAATTTCATGAAGTTGTTGAAAGGCTTTTGAAGTGTCTTGCATGTTGTAATTTGCATTCCGGATTTCATCTTGTAGTTCCCTGACTTTGTCCTTTCTTTTAATTTCATTTTCAAAAAACTTTTCTTTGTCTTTTTGAAGTTTTTCTGTTGCCAAATTATGTCTTTTTGCTTCGTCAGCATAACCATGTTTGTTAAATGATTGAAACAAATAACCAGCACCAGCAAAGGCAACTGCATTGAACAACCCTCCTGCTATCATTGATGCCATTTATTTAAAAAAAAGAAGTTTGGAATTGCAGTTCAAATTTTACCAAGTCTTTTCTCTATGATTTTTTTGGGTCCACATTTTTTGGGATGTATCCCTTATCCTGTGCCATTTTTACAGCAAACAATCCACCAGCAACTGCAACTCCAAGTTTGGCTGTTTCTTTAATACTTGCTGGCGCTGCAAGGGATTGTCCTGTTAACTTTTTAACAACCATACTTACTCCAACAGCTGCAACTGTTATCAAAGCTGCTTCATACAAATCATTTAAAACCTCGTTCTTATTCATTTATTAATATAGTAGAAAAAAATTATAACAAAATTTTGTTATAAGTTTTCAGAAAAGTTTTAGAATATTTTCAAAATTTCAATTACTTTTACATAATTCTTTAAAGCTAATATCAAATCATTTACAGCCACCTTTAAGTTTGTCAGGTTTTGGTTATTTTCTTTTTTTAAATCTGTTTTCAAATTTTTCATGTCTTTTAACACCCCTTTAATGGTTTCTAAATTTTGGTCAATCATCTTTTTTATTTATGGAGTCTCATAATTCTGTGGACATAAGAAAATTTCAAGAAGAATGTCGCCAACATTGTGGTCAACTTTAAATTTGAGTTCATTGTAAACGCCATTGTCCAACATAGCCTCAGAATTAATGTTTGCAAATTTTTCAACTGACCCCTTCAATAATTGTCTTGTTGTAATTGGAAGAACTGCAGCTGTTCTGTCCCTTTTTCCTGAAAATGATGTTCTAGTTCCATCAATCATTTCGCAAGATATACAAACAAATTTCATTCCAAGATTTATGTTAACTGTTTTTGGGCTGACAAGGTTTGCTCCTGCTCTAATTACTGTTGTTTCTGGATATCCTAGCAATGGTCCAAGTTTCAGCAACGAAAGATTTTGTGTTGGGTATAGTCTGATTTTACAGCTGTAAGGAAGTAATTCTGACTTTATTTCGTTTTCCTTTAAAACCCTCATAATCATACCAACAGTCCAATAGCCATTGTCGAAACTAATTTTTTTTGTTCCATGCATGACGTAAGTTGGACTTGTTAAATTGTTGTAATCCCAAAAAACTGTTGCATCCTTAACCATCAATTTTGTATCTTCAATGATCAAAGGATCTTCAAATTTAATTGTTGTTTCTCCGTTTTTCAACAAAATTCTTAGGTTCCTCATTTATCTTAAAGGTTTGTTAAAGTTCAAAGTGTCATGAAAAAGACGTCGCAAAATCTTCATTAAAGCTTCAAAAATTTATTAAATTTTCCCCAAATGGTTCAACTATTTTGTGGTCATAGGGGTGGATTAAATTAATCTCTAATTTTGAATATTTTTTGGATTTTAATGTTTCTTTAATTTTCTTCTCTTCTTCTTTTGGTATGTCTAAATAATCATCCAAAATAACTTGCATATCTTTTCTGTTTGGATTGTAAAAGGTAACCAGTTTTGAAATATTTTCTCTGTATGGTTTCGCAATGCTTGTCAACTGCTGGGTAACAACTATTGTACTAATATTCATATGTCTGGCACCAAAACCAAGTTTTACCAACTCGCTGGTCCTGTTTTTAACACTCTGTCCAGAAGCACAGTCATCCAAAATAATTAAACTTGGGGTTCCTTTGCAATAATCAACTACATATTTTAGAAAATCTTCAGACTCATCTTGATCGCAAGGGATGACAAAAAATCTTGGATCATGTAAATGTTCCCATTCCAAATATGTTTTGTTCCATACAAAAGTAGGACAGATTAGAACTATGTTTTCAAATTTTTTTTTGTAATTTTCTTCTAAGTTTTTTAAAAGATAATGAGTCTTTCCACAACTCGTCATTCCAACAATAATTATATTGAATGGTTTTGGGTCTTCGTTTTCCATTTATTTCTTGGGGCTCTCAATAGTTTACACTCTGAAATGCTCCTCCTTGAACTTTCAATAAGCCATCTGAGAGAATGAAAACATGACATCTGAGATCTGTTGCTGTCGCTTTTTTCTTGATTTCCAGCATAATCCCTGACTGGGTGGTCAAAAGTTTTGTACCATCTCCATAGACAGCATTGTCATTAATTGACCGAAGATCCACAACAAGTGCAAACTGGTTTTCTGTAAAGAATTCATCAGCTTGAATTGTTGGATAGTTGGTATGTCTGAAAAGTCGCTCAGCCTCTTCAAACAATCTTCGTTTTGGGATGCCTTGAGAGTAAATGCTATTCGGTACCCCTTCAATAGTAATTTTTACTCTTTCGATATTGGGATACACAAATTCTTCAGACCCACTTCTTGTTGCCTTTGTAAACAACATTACAACCGCCTTCATGCTCTTTCTTGGCAGATTAATGGTTTCGTTAATTAATGTTGTTGCAGCAGCCCATGGTGTGGTTTTCATCAAAGTTACATGTTCAAATGAAAGGGCTCGACCTGCTTGGTAAGAAGATTCGATTTCCTGGACCAATGAAAAGTTGGTAATGGTTTCATACTCCAACTCAATATTTTCCAAAGAATAGCCAGCCACAGATTGACTGCTTTGAGCCTTCATGATAGAAGTAGCTTTTGGCAGTGTAATAATATATTGCAAATCATTCGCCATACTGTGGGGTGCATATAACCCATGATCCTTCAAAATCTTATCCAACTTAATTCTCTGTTTGGTACCATATACAGCCGCATATGTGTCAGAAGAGGCATCGTCAGATTTTGAAATAAGTTTTCTTTGGTTTTCTGTTGCGATGCCATCCTCAATCATGTTAGCTCTCTCATGTTTGTCCATCCACAAGTCTTTGTAAGTCCCCAAAAGACTCTCTCCCGTGTTGTCGTAAACCTTCTCACCTGCAAATCTGACTTCCAAACGTTCTTGGAGTTGTTTCGCAAGATTGTTGTTAAACCACGACTTTGTGTTTTTGTTTTTAAAGTCGAACAGGAGGAACATTTTGTCAGGAACTAATGTTGTCCCTGGTTTGAGTTTTGGGATGTGTATGTAAATTACTTCTCCCTCATTAGCAGAATTGGGGTTGAAAGTAATTACATTCCGGGCTCGTTCTCCAGTTATTGAACTTCGGTGTAACCGGTTATAACCGGGTTCTAATTCAACTTCTCTCTCTGTATTCATTTATTAATATATTAAAAATTTATATTTTAAAAAAAATATATAACATTATTTTGTTATATATTTTGTAAAGTTTTTGTTATAAGTTTCAAAAGTTTCAATAATTATTAAAAAATTCATCTTCGGATTCAAAATCATCTGGCATTAAAACATCAAAATCTGCCCATAAATGATAACAATGGTTTTCATTATAATTTTTGGAATCATATTTGCTGTACAGTAACCAAAGTTTGTAACCCTCAAAACTTCCTTTTGAAATTAAAAAAATAAGTTTTCCAATATTGAACCAGTTTTTACTTCCAAAAACACATTCTGTTGCATAACTGTTGACGATCATTTATTGAATTTCTTTCCAATTGTGGAAAGAATTTCGTTTTAAATTTTTTGGGTTTCGTTTGCCACCCCTAAAGATCATATTTCGAAAGATCCTTGAAGATTGTTTTTGACTTTTGGGGTTTGTCTTTGCTTTCTTCAGGTTCTTTTTTCCATTTTGAGTAAGTAATGTAGGTGGTAAGTAGGGCAGCTATTGTTCCAAGTATTGCACAAGTTGTTGAAATGCTGACACCACTTTCTTCTTTTGGTTCTTCCTCTCTCTCCTTTTCCATCCTAGCTTTTTTTCTTAGTTTTGCCTCCTTACTTATTGCAGCAAGTTTTTTCCCTTGTGCGACCCTTTTTGGATTTTTGACATGGACAGGTGGAGGAGTTTTTGTAATGGTTTGCTCCTGTTTTTGTTCTGGTTCTGGTTTTTGTTCTGGTTCCATTTATTATGGTTTTGTTGGATTTGTTTGGTAGCTAGTTGTTAAGCTAGTTGAAATTTGTTTGAAATCTAGTTGTTAAGTTGGTTTAAACAGCTCTCAAATATTTTTTTAAAGTTACTGTTTGCCTTTTCCTTTTTTCTTTGGAAATTAAACTCGCATAATGGATTATTGTTCCCATTGAAAAACTGGTTTCAACAGGGTTTTCCCATAATTTATCGCACTCACTTTCGTCATATTTTTCTGGACATTTTTGGGAGAATAGGTGCCAAAGATTTTTGCCATAATCTTCTCCATGGGTTTCATTGTAAAGTGCAAAACCAACAGACCTCCAAGATGTGTAATCTTCAGAAACATAATCTGGAATCTGTTCAATATAGTTTTGTAGTTCTTTTTCATCTTTTTGTTTGTGGTTATCAAAGTCAATAATAATACCACTTTTTTCTTTCTGTTCAATCTCTGGTAAAAAAGATAGTTTGTTAACTGGTGTGTACTCCTTTTTTCTAACGGATAGTAAAAATATTAGCTCATGGTCAGAATATTGACTTGCCACATGGTCCCTTTTTTCCTCAATAATGTAACTCAAAAGATATGGGTCTGACTCGGGACTCTTTTTGGAACCATACAAAAACCAGTTGCCAGCAATGACAGCATTGTCAAGTTGGATGGTTGTTTTTTCTTGTACAAGTTTATTTATGTACAATCTTTCCCTTTGTGTTAACCAAACATGTGGAAAATGAAGGTGGAAACCATTTTTGTAAGTTTTTCCATCTTTAAAATATCCTGGCTTTTCCAGAACAAAACAGTTCAAGTTTGTTTGGTTTACAAGGAATTCTTTCAATATTTTTTGGAAAAGTTTTGCCAATTTCAAGACTTTCTTTTCAGAATATAATGGTTTTGGTTCCTTAAGTTTTTTACTAAGATCAATGTCAACAATGACAGGACCAATTTCTGTTGTTCTTTCTAGAAGGTATCTGTTAAAATTTCCGGATCTTGACAAATATGTGTAGGCTTTTGTATATTTATTTAGAAGATTCTCCTCATCTTTAACAGAATATGATCGTTTGTTGAAAATATCCATATGTGTAATGTTTTCTTTGCTATAACTTTCGTACAACAAAGACGATAAGGTGTTTGTTTTAAACTTGAACATTCTTTTATTATTCTCTTTAACTAATTCTAAGCAGGTTGATTTCAACATCCCAAACATTGAAAAACAGGAAGGTATAGTCATCTCCAACAGAACCAGAATAAGAGTGTAAAGTCACTTGGGTTCCTTTTTTTATGGTTGCAATCCCCTGACAGAAAACATTGTGTGGAGCATTTTCGTTGTATGTTTTCCCCATGGTCAGGGTTTCCAGTCCTGAAAGTTTGTTTGATCTGTCTGTAACACTTCCATGGTAAAGGTTTGTTTTTAAATCAAAATATGATCTATAGGAAGAAGCATACCAACCAGTTTGCTTAGATTGTTGATCAATTTTGAGGCCATCAGGTTGTAGTGTAAACCAATATGAGACTAAATATTTTCCAGTATCATGGATTGCTGTAAATGAAAGTAGGGTGCTAATGTTGTTTGTGTTGTCCCACGCTCCTCCTTTATGGTTTGTTTTTCCACTATCTTTTTTGTATTTTACCAACTGCGAAAAAGTTCCAGCAGGTCCTGTAATTCCTGTAACTCCTCTCAAACCTCTCAAACCTCTTAATCCAGTTGATCCTTTTCCTCCAGGTAATCCTCGAACTCCTTGGTCGCCTTGGTCACCCTTGGGTCCTGGATCTCCCTTGTCCCCTTTTGTTCCTTGGGGTCCTTGTGGGCCTTGCGATCCTGTGGAACCTGTGGTACCTTTTGACCCTTGGGATCCTTGGCTTCCTTGTGGGCCTTGGGCGCCCTGTGGGCCTTGGGGTCCTGTTGCCCCTGTGTTGCCCTTGTTCCCTTTCGCACCATCATCACCAGGATCTCCTTTGTCTCCTTTTTGTGCAGCTGTTCCTGCCATACCTTTGTCTCCCTTGTCACCCTTGTCTCCTTTGGATCCCGTTGCACCTGTTGTTCCATGGTCACCTTTGTCTCCTTTTTGACCTTGTGGTCCTGTTGCACCTGCTGTTCCAAAGCTACCTCTGTCGCCTTTGTTTCCTTGGGGACCTCTAATGCCAGTATCCCCTTTGTCTCCTTTGGTTCCTTGCAAACCTCGATCGCCTTTGTCTCCTTTTGGTCCAGTGTTACCAGCATCTCCCTTATCCCCTTTGTCACCTTTTTTATGAGCATCTGTACCAGCCATACCTGTCAAACCTCTGTCACCCTTGTCACCCTTGTCACCTTTAGAACCTTGTGGTCCTGGATCTCCTTTTTGTGCAGCTGTTCCTGTTGAACCTTTTGGTCCTGTTGGTCCTATTGCACCTCTGTCTCCACTATTTCCTTTGTCACCTGTTAATCCTCTTTGTCCTTCCAAACCTTCATCACCTCTATCACCCTTGTTTCCTGTCAAACCTCTGTCACCTTTTGGTCCTGTTGGTCCTGTGGATCCTGTTGGACCTGTTGCACCTGTCAAACCTTGGTCACCTTTTGATCCTTTTGGTCCTGTGGATCCTGTTGCACCTGTCAAACCTCTGTCCCCCTTGTCGCCTTTGGCACCTGTGTCACCTTGTGGTCCTGGTTCTCCGTCAGCACCACCACCACCTCCATAAGAATAATCTGGGTCATCATATCCATAGTAATAACTCATTATTTATCTTGGTAAAGATTTTAAAAGTTTTTGCCAAGCTTTTCAAATGAAGTTTCCATATTCCTTCATCATATCCTTGTTAATTTTAACAATCTCGGGAGGTAATAATGGTCCATGAACAATTTTGATCCCATAAATTTTTCCTTTTAGTTGGGTACTATTTGAGGGGGTTCCAGACAATCTTTTGTTTAGAAATACAGACCCAAATGGACTACCTATATCTGCTAAATCCGAAATGAATTCTGATCCTGCCAACTTTTTAGCATTCATGTACACACATGATCCAGTTCCCAACCAATGACAGGAAATTATGTGTTTGTGGGTGATGCTATGGGGGCCAACAATGTTTACTATTTTTTTAGTGCTTTGCATTTGACCACCAACTATTAATTTGGAGTAAGAGTAGGATTTGAAACTTAAATACTTGTCATAATTACCATTATCATTCCCAATAAGATAACACCAATCATCAGGAACAGATGTGTCAACAACAGTGCAAACAACAAAAACAGAAACATCATTAAACTGCATTTCAGTGTTGCAAAATAACATATAGTTTCCTCCTGTGTTTTCAATGTAATCTATCCCTGGACCAATAGCATCCGAACCAAATGTTGGGGCAACGGCTTTGTCATCTTGCCACAAAACAGAGTTACCTTGCCGTGCTTGCATCAGTCTTCTCTCTCCACTGTATGTTTCAAATGTTTTAACAGCTTTTGTTATGTTAAGATCAAAAACTGTTTTGTAATTTTCGTTATGCAATGAAAGATTTTTTAATTTTTTTTCAATTTCTTTAATTTTCTTTTCCATGTCAGAACCATCTTCCAATGATCTTCTTGGTCTACCATATCCATAATAATAACTCATTATTTATCTTACAAAATTTTTAACATTTTTGTTAAAGATTTTTATTTTTATGTTATTTACATTTACCTGACTTTACTCTTTTTTCATGTATTTTAATATGATCTAGTGCTTCTATTTCAGTATTAAATGTTCTGGGACATACTGTACACCTATGGGTCATACTGAAATTTTTTGTTATTTCATGAGAGACCTTTAAATGCAACCTTAATGCTGTTTTGCTATGTGTTCCAAACTTACACCCAACACTTTTACACGAATAGCGGTTTTTTTCTATATGTATGTAACACCTGTTTTCCAGTTTTTTAACCATTTTTATTTATGTGTTTGATAAAATTTTTAACATTTTTTTTGTTAAAGATTTTGATTTTTTTTTTAAAAAGATGTGTTTCAGTATTTCCATGGTGTTGTGTTGTAAAAGGGTTTCTTGTTGGTTTTCCTTTTGGGTTTCTGTTTGATTGTGGTTTCGCACATAATTTTTTGCATTGCCTCACCTCTTTCTTCTTTGTAATCATTGAAATCAAAAAACCCAGCTTTTTCTTCAAGAATATTAATGTCAATTTCTTGTTGGCGGTTTTCTTCTTCAAGTTTTCTGTTTAATTCTTCCAATTCTTCAATGCGTTCTCTGTTGTATGCCGCCCACCCAAGGTGCTGGTCATAGTCAGCGGTTAGCTTTTTGTTTTCTTGTTCAAGCATCATTGAGTTGGTTCTTATTCTTGAAATTTTTTCATTTTTGTCAGCAATCTCTTCTTTAATCATTTCTTTAAGTTCAACAATTTCTTTGGTTAAACTTTTAATTGTTTCATTTGAGTTCATTCTTATTCTTTTAATTTTTTTCAGAAAAAATAGTTCAATTCAAAAAACTGTATCGTAAACCCCCGTTCTAACCAACATTTGGGTTTTTGTTTCGCCTGGATGTATGTAGTTGCAAACTGTTCCTGGATGTGTACTTTTGTTATGGTATATAATATTTGGTGGTTTGCCTGGATATGTTGTAAAACCTACCCACATACATTTCTCTCTGTCTGGACATAAGTTACTCCTTTTGCTATTCATCTTTATTTAATCCCCCAAACCCCAAGTCCCAAAAACTTGGCAACCATCTTTAAAACCCAATCCAGAAATTGTCCCAGGATCGGAGATCAAATATCCCCCAAAACCCCCAAAATTCCCAAAAACTTGGCAACCATTTTGCAACATGTCCCAGGATCGTCAAACGGGATTACAGAAGGGGGGGTCGCAAACAAATTTTTAAAGGGGGTGGGTAAGCTTTTCAAACATGTCCCAGGATCGTCAAACAAAATTTCAAGGAGGGGGTCGCAAACTTTTCAAAAAATTTTTGGCGGCCATTAAGGTATGTCCCAGGATCGGCCTTTTGACACTACTGCCGCATATAAAAATTAAAACTTAGTTTTTTAACTCGTTTTTAAGATATAGATTTGTCTAACGAGAAAAATCGTCTAGCGTTAGCCAGAGGAAAATACACTTATAAATAAGTGGCAGATGCCGTCTAGAAATTAAAGTATAGCTTTACAATCAACAAATTGAATTCGCAACGCAGCCAGGTGAATAATCCGACATGTAGTTTAATGCTACTCTGGCTTAAATGTTTTTGAACGTAAAGTACGTTAATGCAAACGTAAAGTAGGTTTTCTTTCCCATTATTGGATTTTTCCTGTGACGAGCGGTAAAATCACCTAGCATTAGCCATTTAGCTGGAAATATACATAAGATTTGAGGGTTTAATCAGCGGTCTACAATTGAGGCATTAATGCGCTCAATGCCTCTGCAAAATAAATACTTTAATGACGAGAATTATAGACAAGAATAAACTATATAACCTATATATATAGTATATAGTATCGCTGGGCGAATTGAAAAAAAAAATTGTAAATTTGTACGATTAAGCCGGTTTTCCACTTGTAATTTTTTTCGCGCGAATCGACATTTCTATTGTAAATATTCATGAATATATTTCTAAAGCCCAGAGCTCATAAGACAAAAGAAAAATTCGATTCGCGTGGAATACCAGCTTTAAGCACTCAACTCTAATCATTCGCTATACCATTTGGTTTCAGTTTTCAAAGTTCAATCTAATATAATGGCCCTTATCTAGCAGATGCAACTACTTTAAATTGCATTTACGAAAGTAAAAAAGCACACAGTAAATAAAATTACCTGTCAAAAAATATTGTTAGAAAAAAACATTTCATTAATTTAATCCCGCAAAATAAAAAAAAATACAATGTCATCAATTAATGAGGTTACTAATCACCTAAAATTATATTACTCAACTTTTAAAAACGTATACTAACTTATAAGATCTCTTAACTAAAATTTAAATATACTTGCCGATTTTAATTGTATTTCTTTCTTGCCTTGCCTTGAGTTTTGAAGATGACAACTGCAGCATCATCAGTTCAACTGAAACGTTACCCAAACTTCAAGTTCCAAAGATGTTTTCTCTTCTTCTATCTGGTTCTTTTGCAATTCACAGCTGCCAAAAACGCCTCTGTGACAAATATTGTACTTATGCTTTCAGAAAAAGGTATATAAAAATAAAGGTTTTATAATTGTCATATTATTAACTTTAGCAATATATCAAAAATACTACACAGCACGGTGTAAATTATAAGTTCTTATTCACTGTCCAGACGTGTTCCTCTACAGATCATCCATAAGATTTTCCATAAACAAGACATTATCAATCTTATCAAAGAAAACTTTACGTCGCCTCGGCGATTTTGAATGTATAATATATATTTTCATTGCTAACGCTTCATCAATTGTTATACTAAATCGCCTGGCTCTTTAACCCTTTACCGCCCAGCGACGTCTTCAGTATTTTACTCTGGCTAACGCCAGACGATTTTACTCGTCAATGGGGTAGTGGCCACTGGGCGATATAGGGTTAACAGTTAAACTACAGTTTTCTCGCATTTGTACATTATTTTATAAAAATAAGTAAGGGAGCGTGAATTATTTATGGCAGAACGTAGTACTGTTCAAAAGGAAATTGGATCCAAGAAAAAAGTTTGATACTTTTCTTCAACACAACCACTGCTATCATAACGTTGTAGTTTTGCCTGTTAAACAATTGTATAATTGCTAATTGGATACAGCCTTTAGCAACTATTTTTGAAAAGCCATTTTATAAGCAAAAACTCAAAAATAGTTCTTGTAGAAAAAGTACTGGTGCTGCTATAGAGGAATATGGTTTAGCTAGCATTTAATATAGATCTATTTGTGGAGGACTATATAATTTAAACAATAAACTTTCGTTTTTCTTTGTAATAGATCTTCCAAACTTTGCTATGAATTCGGGCCTTTTAGACACAAAGTAAGTATAAATATGTCCCTTAAGTTCCTGCATGATACGGTATTTTGGCTTACTTCAAAAGTTGAATTAACATTACAATAACTAGGAATATTCGTATTATAATCTTTCACCTTTACTTTAATAGTACTGTTTAATACTGTTTCCTTTTCCTTACAACAAATACCGTCCTTGTTCGTGCAACGTAACTCAGAAAAGCGGTGTTTATATTTCTCTAAAACTGGAAAGAATGTATATTGCATGAGTTTCATTAGTTTTTGAACGGAGCTTAAAAAAAAACATGCTCGTGACACAACGCTTCGACACTCGGATAGGACCAATGTTTATACCCTCACAGAACCGCTGATGACGCTACATCCATCTACAAGATGCAAATATATATATAGGCTTCTGGTAATTGATCACATTAATCATCAAAATTTAAAAGAGTAAGCGCGCTATTAATATGTCAGCCATTCCTTTCCTTATATTCTTTTCTTTTCGATCGTTCCTTATGTACTTGCAAAGTTGTTCTTGACGTTGCATCTGATCTTTCAACTCGCAACTTTTACTGAGAGGGTTATCCATTTGAATTTAAAGCAAATAACCATGAAGTAAATGTACTTTATTCTTTATTAGGTTGTGCCCAATATATCATATACACGCTTGCTATATAAAGGTATACTATACGGTATAACAATATAATTAAAATAAGAAAACCCTTTAATTCCCTATCTTCCAGGAATGGTATAAGGTCAAAAATGCCGAAAGGTCAACTGAAATGTTTGAAAAGGACTTTGAGAAAGTCTAGGAATGGTGTTGAAAAGGTGGATCGTACGATCTCTTCGACAGAAAGGAATGCCAAAGAAAGCAAGAATCTCCATGATTATATAGAAAACCAGATTGTAAAGTATTTTGCCCAAGAGGTATAAATATATATCATATAATGCTAATCATTTAATATATATATAAATAATTGTTCCGCTTGTCTATACGTACATATAATGTAAAATTTAACATATAAAAATGCCTGATTCAATAACGTTGTAAAATGATGAATATTACTCTCATATCTTCCAATCCTGCATGATCCTCCTTAAAAAATGCGAATACAAATGCTCTACAGCTATACGTCTCTGGTCCTTACCAAATATATTAAGACTACCCCTATATTTAATGATGTTATAATACTCCCAACACATATCTTTTAAGTATAGAAAAGTATCACTTTTGCATATAAAAATATATACTTTTTATCATCGTTTAACCTCTTTCTTTGCGTACATAAACTAGAAATAGCTTTTTTCCCGCTTGGTTGACAACTAAGCAGATTTGGGTTTGTTTTTTTTAGAAATTACGGCTCAAGGAATATCTTTTAGCCAAACGCACTGAAACGAAGCTGAAGAAATCGACTGAAAACAATCTTAAAAAGTTCTGTTTCGATATTGATGCTAAGCTATTAAAAGATGTCAGTGCAATGGAAATCGATGAAGAGGTTAGTCCTTATATAGCTGAAATTTTAACAAATTGAGTTGGATACATGATTTGGCTATGAAGTAGGGTGCTTCCATAGTTTCTTAAGCCGTTACTGTCTTTAGGCAGAGCAAAATAATAAAATGCCTGTTTTTTTTCCTGACTCATGTTGGAATGGATTGATGACTTCTTAGCCCATTGTTGACGGATTCTTCCTTTGACAAGTAAAATCGTCCGACGGTAAACAGAATAAAATATATAAAGTGATTGTTTTAACTGACAGGAATGGGTTAAAAACCTGCATATACTGAAAAATACTGATGTCAACGCTCTATATCTTTAACTGAACTTTAATCGTCAACCCAATTCAAAGACAAACCTCAAAGACAATGTTACTAAACAATCAAGTTGTTATTAATTTGTTTCAACCTGAGAATAATGTAGTATTTATAAACAATTTTTTACACGTCATGTTATTCAATTTTATAGGATAAATATTAATTTCCGTTAACAGTCAGTAAAAATTGCAATCAATATAGGAACTCAGAGGAGGAACACTTAATAATGTAGTTTAGCTGTAACGCCCAGTAAAATACACGACACAAAGCCATAAGTAGGTTAAATAAATAAGATACTAATAATAATAATTATTACAAGTTATGCAAGGTAAGAGGTAAGGACCAAAAAAGCTCAAAATTCTTAAAACTGCCGTAATATTAAGAGACAAAACACTTCAAAATATTTTTAAAAACATGTTTGCTAACGTTTCATTGCATCTCGCCACATCATCACAGTGTTTTTTTTTAATATTTAGACTTGTTTTGTCTCTTATTATGTCAGTTTTAAGAATGTTGAGCTATATAGGCTTTTATTTTTATTTTACGATTACGCTTTCCGCCCGCAAAATGGATTGCCAATATAGCATTGTATTGCATGAAGTATATATTCGTGTCTAGTTTTGTATGTTTGGCATTCATATATTTTAGATAATTTTGGTATTTGAAATCGCTCGGCATATTTTAGTGTAGGTCTATAGCAATCGGCGTGTGCGGTTTGGAATTCTTTTTTCATTTTTTTATTGTAAGCATTGTGAGGGTATATATAAAGTATTTGAATGCGCCATTTAATATACTGACCAATAACATATACGTCTGTGAACACACTGATCATGTCCAAGAAAATACATTTGACTCTGAATATCTTGATAAGACATCAGGCAGGCGGAGAAAGAAAGCACATGAAGATTGGCATTTGCACGCATCTGTTTCGCAGAACCTGACGAGACGTTGCAATAATTGCCATTTCGCGACATCGACAAAGTGATAACGCGGAGCAAAACCTAGACTATATATAATAGATACTTGTTCTAGGGATTTTTGGTGAAGGAAAATTCGAGTGTAGAATATATACATTTTAAGACCAAACCGGGACCAGTTGCGAAAAATGCAACTACACAGGCGTTCCGGCAGGAATTGAACCCACGACCTTGCGATTCTAGTGCAATGCTCTGACCACTGAGCCACGGAGGCTGTGGCCGAGAGCTTGATCGCTCGTTCTGTATACATTAAGGTGGTAATGCCAGGAGAGAATTGGGTTTATTAGAAGTAACATTGGGCATTTCACTCGATTACATAGCATGTTCCAGGGATTTTTGGTGAAGGAAAATTCGAGTGTTAATATTCATCTTAAGCTTACGATACCCTTCCTGGATCATTATTTGTATGTTATTTAAAATCTATTATAAAATTATGGACATTTAAAGTGATTCTGTGCTTTACTGCTTTTATCTTTCCAGAAAATTAAGCAAAAGAAAAAATCAGCAATAGAGTTAGTAATGGACACAGTTATTTATGTTGTCTGTGCACTATCCTTGGCTAGTATACTGGTGCTGAACAGTTTGTACCTGTAAGGTTTTACCAATTGCGTTCTCTGTTATTGTTATCATTGTTGATATTACTAATTTTTGTTCTTTGTATTAATAATTATAATCAAAACAGAGACTGTAATAAACTCTTGTAAAAATATTTCTAGGTTATATCTGCTAGAAAATAATGGTCTTTCGAAAGTCACGTCACAAAACTGGTCTAATTCTTCAAGTTTGTCACAAATGACCATTATGGCTCTGACTTTGCTTCTATTCCATGTACCAGTTGGAGGGGATGTTACTGTGTCACAAGGAACTTACTTTCAAAACCAAGCACAAGGACGTAAGTATATATATATATATATATATATATATATATATATATATATATATATATATATATGTATGTACTATTTACAGAATGAGTGGCCGTTCTGTATCGGGGTATACAGACACGAGGCGAAGCCGAGTGCCTGTATCCCGATACAGAACGGACACGAATTCTGTAAATGACTTCTAAAACGCCTATTAAGGTAACTAAACAAAAATAAATCATGTTAACAGCTGGTAAACCTTCGAGGTAAGGTTTAATAGGCTACGATTATTAAATTAGTGATACGAGCATGCGCTTTAATTTAATATTAGTCCCACATTTTCTATTCTAAGTGACGTGGCATAAATGGCCTTACTGGTCATCATTTGTTATTGAACAAATGTTGTTGGGCAACAAATGTTTTCATCTTCATCTTGTATGAGGACGCTACCAGCGTACCTCACTCAAGATAGTTGAATGCGAAGTGTCTGCACACTTGCTACAGAACTGATATGATCAGTGTCTGTAAATGTGATACAGAACTGATGTTTTTTTAAACAGTTCTGTATCACATTTACAGACGCTGATATCAGTTCTGTACCGGGGTAAACAGACATTGATTAAACCTTAATTTCTTTTGAATTTTCCTTATAACGATAATAAACTAAGGGTTAGGTGCTTAAGACATTGATAACATTTATATATATATATATGGGGGATTTATAACGATAATAAACTAAGGGTTAGGTGCTTAAGACATTGATAACATGATCAAGGAGGTTTTCTAAATAATTCAATAGGAAAATAGCTTGTGACGAGGTTCTATTTTTATTGGGAGGTTTATATATGGTTGGGAGGTCTATATAACCCGTATATATAATCCGTGGTATATCAAAGAAAACCGATTTGATCATATTATAGTATAAATTATGGCTTATCAAATTTTCACAATCCAGTATTTTATTTTTTTATATAACAGTTTTGACATGTTTAAACGTAGTAGATATTTGTATTATTTATTCATTTTCAAAACTATGATTACCTTTCATTTTAGGGTATCTTCAAGGTTACGTCATCGAAAGCTTCACTGACATATCAATCTTTCAATGCCAAATCCAGTGCGTCAATCGCCTCCCAAAATGCAGGTCCATGAACTACATCGAAAATGAAGACAGGTCGAGTATTTGCGAAATAAACAAGGAAAGCCAAAATTGTGCACTGCCTGGGGAATATATTTTAAGAGAAAAATCATTCTATTTGGAAACAATGCCAGAAACTGATGATGCAGTGAGTAAATTTGCTGTCTATTTTATTTAGTATTGTAGCACACTGATTGCTTCTTATCAAATAATAATAATTTTATACGTTTCTTAAGAATAAGAACACCAGCTTACCACCTTTCACTTACTTAGTTTAAACTATTAAAACAATTAGACTGACGTGTTAGTTAGCGTTAGTTACATAATAAGAAATTAAAATGAAAAAATAATTGAACACAATAGTAATCCGATTGCCTGAACCAGATATCGAACACGAATGAATATTTTCGAATTGATGCATCAGGATAGTGAGCGATTTTTAGGAGAATTATATAGTTCCTACTAGAAATACATAAATGCTGTAACCCCTCGCCGCTTTTACACGAATTCAGTTTTGTAAATATCCCCTGATAAGACTGAACATTAATGCAATCCCCCTTGCCTCTTTTTTATTGGGCCCCAGGAAATAGGCTGCTGAGGCAGGCGTAAAAAGTTTGTCAAAATATTAAGGTTATATTTTACAGTTCTTTCATTGCTATGTTTACAAAAATCATCACTCATCATCTGAAAACATTTTTCAAAAACATTGAATTGGTAGAAAACTACTCAAACAACTGCCTGGCATTTCAAAATCCTTTAAGCTATTAACAAAAACAATTTTTCATTTCGAAATCTGAAGTGCTGAAACTGTTTTCACCTACATGTTAATAAATATTTCAACAGTATTTGTACGTTTTACAAAAGAATAATTGCTCCTTTTCCGTGTTTTATGTCAAATTATGGACAAGCTACGTTAAGTCACAAGTGGTTTTACAATATTAAGAAAACTATTTAAAAGAAGATAAGACGGCAGCCACAGATAAAAAAATACAACAGGCAAGCAAACTGACATGCAATGGTTAAAATACTTTAAGGACACACACAAAAAGAAAACAAAATTAATTAAAAATTTAAAAATTAACAAAATTACGTAGACGTTGATTTGGTTCTGTTTTTTCAAAAGTGATATACGTTACCCAAAAACTCTTTTCTCAAGTCTTTTTGTCAAGAATAAATTATGTTGTTAGTTCAAATCATTTTGTCAACAACTATATATTGTCCCCAGTGCCCCACAATCTTAACCGCGCATGGTCCATCCACACATATATATATATATATATATATATACAAATAAATATTCAGATCAGGGCGCTTATATAAGTGCCCTGATTCAGATCACAGAAATTCGTTCGCATATCACGTTTGGCCACGCGTGTAAAATGACTCCACGCGTGTCGAGATTAGCACCCTCACCGGACTCCGGGCCTTCGGCCCTACGCCCGGGCTCGGGGACTACTGCACTTTCCACTCGAGTTTGGAACTGGGCCTACGTCTGTTCTTATGTATATAGTGACAAGACGTAGCGCACTAACAGTACACGCTGCCGGAGCTTCGCCCGATTTATTCACGGTTCTTCTGTTACAGGTTTGGTGTTCCACTTGTAGTTACCGTGGTGTTATCGTGAACACAAATGAACAACCTGGTTTTGCGTGTTCGTGTAAAGAAGGATTTTACGGGGGGAAATGTCAGGACGGTAAATACCATTGCAACTTGTCATTTTCATTTCGGGATAAAATTTTATAACCAGTATTAGAATGCAAAAATAATTACTCCTTAAAACAGAGTTCGTGCTGGTCTTAAAAAGTTAAATTCAAGGAGTAATTCAGGAGTTTTCAAGGAGTAAAATAGCATTTTTCAAGGAGTAATTAGGGTATTTTCGTTCAACAAAGACGAGACGTGATACTCCAAAAATTGAACAATTCCTCACGTTCATGCTAATGTATACTATGGATTTTACGTTTAGCGAAAACATTAATTTAATCTATGTTTGACAAAAAAATTCAAGGAGTATTTAAGGAGTATTTAAAAAACTGTAATTTTCAAGGGCTTTTCAAGCGCCCTTGAAAGTCAGAAATAAATTCAAGTAGTATTCAAGGACTTCAAGGAGTAGCACGAACTCTGTTAAAACCAGCAGTGAAGAAAATATTTCTAAATACTACTTGTAGCACGTTACATCTTTCGCATCCTGTTTCTAATTCGGAATATTATACCGTTAAATGTAACTGTAATATATTGAAAGTTTAATTGGCTAATAAATGCATGTTTAAATAATCACTTGCTGCATAGTTTCCTCTTGTTGTTGTTATGTCTTAAGTTTAATAAAAAATACCACTTTATTCGCAATGCTTTACTTACAACAACAGCTCTTCACTCACACAGTGAACGACACTACCATTGTCTTTGTTTGTTTGTTTGTTTGTTTGTTTGTTTGTTTGTTTGTTTGTTTGTTTGTTTGTTTGTTTGTTTGTTTGTTTGTTTGTTTGTCTGTCTGTCTGTTTGTTTGTCTCTGTCTGTCTGTCTGTCTGTCTGATCAATTATCTGTCTGTTTGTCTGCATATAAATAACGTGCATAATTATATATTACATTTAGAGTGGTTGGTAATCGATAAACAAAGATATCTTAATATAGTACTGTATAAAATGTTTTTAAAAACGGCTGTATATTCATCAAGAATAGAAAAAGCCGTAAGTTTTTAGAAAAAAAGTCCATGTACGGTGATTACTTTTCTCTGGCTAACTACGTCTTGCCTTATACTTGCTATTCAGATGGGTCAGGTATCTTAAACAAAGATATCTTAATATAGTACTGTATGTTTTAAAAAATTTAGACGTGAACGAGTGCGCTACCAACCCTTGTCATGCAAATGCAACTTGTAACAACACCTTGGGATCTTTTTCATGTGCTTGTAATACTGGATTTATTGGCGATGGATTGAACTGTGCAGGTACGAATACATGCAGAAAAATCACACTTTTGATATGAGATATGACTGGGTTTAGTCCAAATGAAAACATTGAGAAGATCGTTAATTACTCTAAAATTGTTGTAAGATCTATATTGTATAATAATAACATTTTAAAATTTTTTTTAAAACGGCTGTATATTCATCAAGAATAGAAAAAGCCGTACGTTTTTAGAAAAAAAGTCCATGTACGGTGATTACTTTTCTCTGGCTAACTACGTCTTGCCTTATACTTGCTATTCAGATGGGTCATGTATCTTAAAAGAAAACCCCGAATTTCTTGAACGTACACTGAAATTAAACAATGGCTTCCTGTCAAGACTCCTTGGTATCTTTGTTACGAAACACTGTTGTTACCAAAGAACCAAACACTGACGTTTCTATATCGAAAGCTCTAGCTTTATTAGGATAAATTGTCATTTTTCTATTATTTTTTATAAGTCTTGCCATATAATACTATATAAGATGGTCTCAAAATAAAGAAATAAACAAGTTAACAAGTTAACTGGACAATATACACCTATAAAGTTACTCGTACAGATACCAAGTTAAATCAGTAACATGAAAAGAGTGGAGAGAAGTTACGTGCGTGACGCAATATATAATTGTGTATTTTTAATATTCTAACTTTCTTCGCCTTACAACGCTTTTTAGATGACCCTTTGTCGGTTATCCTATTTGGAAAACCCATGTTTCGCCAACAAATTGAGCAGTGGCTTCCTGTCAAGACTGATTGGCTTCTTTGTTACCGTGCTACAAAAGATGGTTGGGCAGCGTCTGACTTTCACTCAAATTGTAATAATGAAGGAGCCACTGTAACCATTGTTCGTGTTGGAAAATACATCTTTGGAGGTTATAATGACCTCTCATGGACAGGTATGTAACACTGTTTTGGTTATGTTTTTTTTTTGAATGAAAAGAGTTCACGTTCTTTAAAACTGAATGCAGCTTGCTAAAAAGGTTACCTCAAAAATGTTACTGAATACAAAAGCTTTCTCAAGATCTAGCTTTGGAAAATTCCTAACACAACAAACTTAATATTTAGTTTGTTAGGACAGGCATTTTAGCAATTAATAAAAACCTGGAAAGAGACAGAGTTTTGGCGTAATATCTCTAAAAGCTATTTTAAGTGTATTTCGCTAAAACCATTTATCTGTCCCCTTGTTTTGTTTGTCTTCGAAATTTCTAAAGCATATCTCGGACATGTTTACTTTGTTTGGTTTCCAAGTTTCTTATTTTCAACGTCGGGCGGCCCTTGACTTATGAGACGCCTGGTCGAAAATGTTTTTGACCCGGCAAAACTGCCTCCAAATTTTACCCCAAGCCAGCTTCCCCAGCGTAACCCCCGAAATCCCCCCCCCCCCCCCTAGCGCCGGCTAAAGTTATACTACAATCGTACCTTCGACAGTCAAACACCCTAATTTAATACTGTGTAAAGTTAAATACATTTTACTTGAAGATAAACCAGTAGCATCGTTTGCACCAACTTAAAGAAACTTACGTAATGAAACTTACGTATGAACATAAATAAACTTTCTCGTTTGTCGCTCTTAAAAAGCAGTTTGTCTGGAACCTTCATCATCTTTTGTTAGAATCTTATAGACGAGCAAGAGAAATCTCGTCTCCACAGTCAAGGCTCTCTGAGAACGAGTATGTATTTTCCGCTAGTCCCCCCTCGATTATCCTATTTTGTGAAGTCAACAAAATAAGTTATCAAAAAAAAAGAGGACTGGGAACTAGTCTGATGTTTTCCTGTGCCATAAACCTCGAATCCGAACAACACCACTTTAATACACCTATCGCAAAATACACCCAATCCCGCGATATTTGTTTTACTGCACTTTCGCGCTGAATCTTGAAAGATGATTGCGAGAAAGCACGGTAAAGTGAGTGAAGTCGCCGGATTTGCCATCGGTCTATTATATAGATCAGCAAATTATATTTTTTCAATATTTTTCAATTTGATATGCAAATGAGCTAATACGCAAGACCACCTTAACAAAGTTATTGAATTTTAACAAACGGATTTATTGGCCACTCAGGCCTCGTTTACACTATTACGATACAGCAAGTCTTCCGCTCAAAAATCTCAACGTTTCTTTGTTGTGGTTACACTGTTCCGGAGTGGTTTGCCGTAGCGTAGTCACTACGCTTAGCACTCCGGACGCAAATCATGCTACGGTAAATAGGAGAACTACGCGTTGTTCGTTATAATGTAAACAGAGGTAAATTTCGCTCCCTACCGTAATAGTGTAAACGTACCCTTAGGGGTCACGTGACGTCAGTCTTCTCTAAAATAGCACTTATTGATTTATAAGAAAGGAAAATGCGGGGGTGTTTAACGTAAATTTTTGTTTAGTTTTCAAACTGTACATTTTATCAGGTCAAATGACAAATTTCTTTTAAAATCATCTTTTTACACTGAAACAACAAGAAACAAGTAACTTTGACATGTACACTGAAACATGTACACTTTTAGACATTGTTCATGTCAAGTTTCAGACGGAATTATAACGTTTCCAGTTATCTAAGTACATTCTATTTTTGGCCGCCATGTTGAATGACAAATTTGTGTCCTAGATGCTATAGTCAGGCAGGTAGGTGCATGAAAACTTACGGTAGCGTGGGACAATTATCAATTTTGTCGTAATACCATAGTAGAAAGTCTAAATAACTTATTTCTGAATTGTTGGATCCAGGTGAAAAAGGAATGAGCCCGCGAGATTTCGGCCAACACAGCCAATATTTGTACTTCAAGTAGCCTTAATTAATTTTGTTAACCGAGGGGGCCCTTGGGATTTTCTGTATTGTGGTTTTATGGTGTTTTTTATACAATATTTCGGTAATTGCGCATTCGCACCCCCTAAAGACAAGTCTCCCACCCACCCTTCCTCCCTAACTTCGAACTGCCCGATTTCCTGATTTGAACAGTAAATGCTATAATACAACATACTTTGAATAAAATAATTGTTACCTTGATAACATACTGTGTTTAAATTTCTGTATGTTTTCGTTTAAATTAGCGTATTGAAGAGTAGCTGCCATAACCAACCCCTATTGCTCACCTGTCACAACAGGATATTCATACACCATTAGATGAATGACCAGAAGGGTTAATTAGTTAGTTTAATCACTGGACTCAAGCGTTATAACTGATACAGCAACATAATGGAATATATTTAACAGGTCTAGTAGGCAGTTTAATTTAATAACGCTTTAATCACTGCAAATTTTAACAGTGTTTCAGTGATAGGCACAATATTATATGAAAATACATCCAGGAGAGTCGCAGCAATCTGCGCGTTTGAGACTGTTCCAAGCCGATAAGATTCCAAGAGAGTCAGATCTATATCTTAGCCTCCTTTGCAGACGTTCTCTTAAAATCTTAGGGTCGTACCGACGACTTGAAGAACGGCTGCGAAGAAGGCTAGTCTGGGTGGTTATATAACGCACGTCGACATATTGACACGCGCCACAAGGCCATTGGAGCGATTGTTAGCTTTCCCAGATGCTGTTGTTATCATTGTATAGCCAGCGCATACTTATTCGAAAATGGCGGCTGAACAGTCTAACTGAATACTTTGTTTTCCAGTTAATATGTTCCCGCACAAGCGATTTTCTTGCATTAGCGCGCGACCGCCGCGACGCAACTTTTTTATCAAACTGTCGACTTTCTGGCGCACGGTATAGCGGCTAGATAAGGCAACAAACCTTGGCAAAAATATCATTTGTGACTACATAGGGCACTAGGCTAAACAATATGAAAAATAGGTTTTGTACTCGTTTCTCAAAAGAAATCCACAAATGCTCTACAAACTAATTAGATTTTTCAGAACTTCTTGTGCATCTTTAACTGCTGTCGCGTCGTCTTTGCAACCTCCACATGCGATTTTCACCCATGTTTTATGTGCCATTTTTACCAGCCGCCGTGTACGTGCGATTTTTAATGACCTTGCTTCTCGTGCAATTAGTAATAGACTGCACGTCAGAGATTTTTACGGGTGGTGTTCCATGTGCGATTTTTACGGACCGCGCTCCACATTTTAAAATTATTCCATCACTTGCAGTTGTGCATTCAAAAATCGTTCGTCGAGTTGCGGCTTCAACTGAGATGGAGCCGAAACATGACTCACACCCAATTCATTACTTCCTGGAACAAAAAAGACTGGAGTTATACCTATTCTATTTGCAAAATTCACGCGCGCAAAGTTATGCGCTTGGTAGAAACGATATAGTTATAGTATCATTTTAACTATTTGCGCTAAAGTTGTCGATTTGAGTCGAGCAGCTACACGCAATCGACTTGAGCACTAAGCGATTGCAACGATTATATAAAAATAGAATATAGCTTTGAATGATTGTTCGGACTGTTCAGTTTTAATTTTAGGTCGCTGCATAAAATATGGAGACGACCTTATACGAAAACCGAGCTTTGTGAATAAGCAGCAGAACGGCGCACTATTGTGAAGGGGACATTGGTACTCCGAACCGTAATACCGCCAAAAGCTGAAATCGTAAAAAACCGCAGTAGCGTCAAAAATTGAAGGAATACCAAAACTGCTTGAATGGATAAAACAAAATACCCCACTGAAGCTGCAAAATTACCGAAATATAGTATGAAAAACAGCATTGATACCGCAATAGCAAAAATCCCAATGTCCCCCTCTATATTATAGGCACTTAAAACAGTTTATACACGAGATAGATGAGATTAAGTATGTTAGATCAGTTGATAGACATAATTAATTTCACGTGATTGTTACTATTTTTGTAATATTTCTCAAAAAAACAACCCTTGTTTGACTGCGTGCATGCAAGCCGGCATTTTAGTTATACTACTTGAAGTCCTTTCACCGCACTGGTCAGAACACTGAGGGCTCACCTTTTTCGGTAATATTTCTCTTCGAAATTTATTGACTACAATGCCTACGGAAAATGCTGTTGGATTAATCACTCAAGTAATTTCAGCATGTCCAACATTCAGAAATTGTTTAATTATGTTTTAAACTACAGTTCTACCATAAAATTGAATTGTCCCACGTTACCGTAAGTATTCACATATTTTGGTACGTCTATAAAAACGTCCGTGCAACATGACACTAGTAGTAGTACAGACCTCACGCTCTGTCATTAACTAGTGAACATTGTATTTCTTTCTCGGGATGCTCCAAAGATCACAATGGTCTAAAAACCTCACTGCGGTAATGGGTCATTTAAGACGTCAGGGTTGTTCGATAAAAGGATAAAAAAAGGATATTGCAAAGGGATTTCTTTTATTATATGGCACAGGTTACTACAGTTGAAATCGACCAACAAAATCCTAAAAAAACTTTTATTACCTCAATACAATAAAAAATATCTGAAATAGATGACTACTGACATTCTAAAAGTAAATTTTAATATTGAGATGAAAACAAGTTCAGGATTTTGACGAAGTTAAAGGAAGCGGAGACCATAAAATACATGATTGATTTTTGAGTAAAATGTGCCATATAATAAACTACTTAATAACCTTGACCGTAATTTGGTCTTTACTGTAAAGTATCAAACCTCGGCCTTGAGCGTATTAACCTCGCTATCGCTCAATCTAGACAACAAGACCTCAGTTTCATATTGTAATGCAATGACCTCGCTCTCCGTTAAGTAGTTCCTAATTTGGTATGAGAGTATTATTGTTCAACGTTTGGTTTGTAAAAATATTTCGATAATCTAAAGTGGCTCACCCTATTTTTAGCAATCCTTACAAAAACCTAAAATTGCACAAAATTTTGTAATAATGGATATATATTATATAAAAGATATAAGAGATACTAGAAACCTACACAGAAGTACAGGTAATCAAAATTAAGGCGAGATTGAAGGGTATTACAAATGTGACATCTTGATTTCTGTTCGTCTGGCAGTAACCAAGTTTAGAACAATTTGTGTAAAAACTTCATCTTAAAGATTTCAAAATCTTCCATAGTTGTTGGGTAACTCATATTTCATAATCGAATTAATGTACAGCTTTAATTTTGAAGTTTGCAGCTCTTCAGAATTTCAACATAAGACAATCGTGGCTAAAAATAGCGTGACATAACCTCCTTTCATATTAGTATTTGAAAACAGTTTGCAACTATTTGTTATTTTCTTTTGTTTTTAGGATCAAATAGTTTTAAATCAAGCTCGAATGCGTTTCTTTTCTCTCTCCGAAATAAAGACAATTTGAAGCCATTTAAAGCTCCAGTCTACCGAAACAGTCCGTGGGCAATTTACGACAATTCTAGTTATGGACCCATCTTTGGAGGAGGTTTTGATCTCAAGATCGCCAACAACGCTCACTCGTCAACAAGCTCTTACACACATTTTGGTAAAACATACCAACCTCCATCTGGCTACAGCTATCTCAGCAGCAACACTCAAGCTCTCTTGGCTGGCAGTTATCATTTCACTCCATCTGAAGTAGAAGTCTTTTACTTTGGTTAAACTGTCATCGTTCTTTTAAAGCATTACTAAAATTAAAGTAGAACATGCATTGTGTTAATTAAACAAATAAAGTTTGACTTAAAACAAGAAAAGTTGAATAATCCGCACAATACTGCACACGTAAAAACGCGCAAGCTGTTACATACCTGCAAGCAAGCTGTTAATACAAGACTGTTCCAACAGGCTGTCACCGTCATGTGTTCGCACTGGCTGTCCCAGGTTGTTGACAACAAGTTGTTGTCAGACTTGTTACAAGGCTGTTGTGACAGAGCTGTAACAGCTTGTTGTTAACAACTTGGTACAAGGCTGTTGAGAACGATGCCAGATTGTTATAAAACATGGCGGATACGTGTAAACCCACGAGAAGCCCACTTTTCCCGCGTCCCGCGTGGTTATGATGGCGTGGGCAGAGGTTATTTTTCTCATTGTAATGACCGCTGACCACTATATATAACTTGACTGTTGGCGATTATTATTTGACGGCAATTGTTTTTCTCCAGCAAAAATGCCAAAAAAAAACACGGCAAAAACTAAAAATATCTTGCTCTTCAATGGTTTTCAAACAAGGGATTCAGCAACCGTCAGTGGTTGTAACCACTGATCTCAAATAATATACTCATTATACTGGATAGAGCATCCGGTGTTCGCAGTGAAGTCGGAATAGATTAGCGGCGACCATTTCCGGTGGGACCCACTTGGGTCCCATACAATATGGCGTAAATAGGAGTGGAAGCAGTTGAACGGCGTTTTTCGCCAAATTCTGGGATGTTACGAAGAGTTACCACCGAATTGAGGTTTGTAATCTTATTTTAAGTAATAGTTTAGTGTTTTGAACTATTTTTTTGTTTAGAAAGTGGTTTTCTTTACAAAATACGCTTACCTGTTTATTTGCTTCAGAGCTAGCAAGTAGCAAAGTCGGTAAACAAATGTCTGGAAGTGACTGCCTGTGTATTTGTTTCTTTCTAGTAACGCGTATTATTTGATGATTTACGATGATGTGTTTGTTTAACTTTTGATTTATTTCATGCCGATTAAACCCCAAGAAGTCATAACTGTGTCTGTTTAAACTAATAAACTTACCCGCTGTTGATACTGTTCACATGAAATATTCGAACTTTATAGTTTTGTCGAATTTGGGCTAATGTTCAACCAGTTCAGATGGTTTTATTATGGTTACACTACAGTATGTATTTTGCCCAAGCCCATGTCCCTTGATAGTATTTCATTTTGTCTACAGTATATCTCAAACAAAATATGTACATACTGTATAACATTTTGAGTTAGTGGTCCATTAAGAAGTTACACCCAAGTTTGATTCCTACTCGATCAATGCAGTTTTACTGTGCATTTAGCAGATTAAAATTTTATCTAGTTTGCTGAAAGCAAGAAAAGTCTTTCCAGTTACATGCATCCAGGATTACTGTAGATCTAAGGATGTTACTCTCTGCAATCTGGGTTTAACTCCTATTTGATGCACTTATCAGATTAAAATTTCACCTTGGATGTACATTAGAGGAGTGCTTCTAGTTTGACTCTACCAAACACCAGAGATTTCTTCTGGGTACTCCGGTTTCCTCCTGTAGTAACACTGACCAATGAGGGATGACTCTTGCTGGACCTCTAGGAAGAACAGTTTAGATATGACTGATAGAGTTATCAGTATCCAGAATAAATAAAGTTAGTTTACTTCAATTTTCTTTTGTAGTAACATTGACTAATGAGGGGTGACCCTTACTAGATCTCTAGAAAGGACAGTTTAGATATGACTGATAAGGTTATCCAGTGTAAAGACTGTTTAACTGTTACAGTAGTTTAGTTCAGTTTCCTTTGGATGCATGTGACTTGAGTGCTTCCAGTTTGACTCTACCAAACAGCACAGGTTCCCTCCGGGTACTCCGGTTTCCTCCTGTAGTAACATTGGTCCTTAGATAAAGTTATGGTATATCCAGTGTAAATACAGTTACCTGTAGTTTACTTTCCTTTTTTGTTTAGATTAGTTTTGTTTTGATTCTTACTGATGCTGGAAGAGGACAAGCTTATTCAATTTTTTTCTTATTTATGTACAAGAAAGGTTAGCTGTGGTTTCCTTTCCAAGATGGTAAAAACGAATTTTGCTGTAGCTTTTTGCAATGGACTTGATAAGAGCAAAAACATGATTTTCATCAACAAGAGAATCTACCATATGGTTGTCAAGCTCTGTGAAGATTGTGCCAGTGCTCCACTGAGCCACCACTGGCGCTAGATAGTATTTACATTTTTTTTGACATTTTAGTCCTTTGTGGCTTTGCCTTTGTACTGTATTAGAGAAAACTTAAATTAATTTCAATACAATTGTTTGTACTATCCAGAGCAGCTTACACTAGCTTCAATTAAACTAAAATCTTATAAACATCTATATGCATTGTTATGATCACTCATCTCAAAAAAAATAAATTAATGACTGATCTTGTCTTCTGCCAAGATCAGCTAGTGATAATTTCTGCATAAAAAAGTTGTGTGGATCTAATAAGGAAAAGACATATAGATGGGTATGAAACCTAAAAAGTTGTATGATGCAAGATATTGAGGTATGATAAATGTAGTAAAGATTGAAACTTTTTCAAAAATAGCTTGAAATGAAAACACTTCTGTAGTAAATAATAGTTTGGAATCATCCTTCTCTTTGTTTATTTTAGAAAAAAGCTCATGACTTATTATCTGTTTCAAATATAAGTCTACACAAAGTACAGTAGTGTCAGTACACTGAAGTATATAAAATATAAAAGAATATAGTAGATTATAACCAATAAATAATTATTTCTGTGTGTAAATCAGAGCTGGCCAAACCATGCCCCTTTATTATAATTTTACTTCAATCTCAGATGATTCTACTCTTTCAAATACCAGACAATTTGACTTTGTCAAGTAGAAAACCCTTGGCAAGTCTCTCCAGCAAGCCTAGGCAGCCATGAGTTCATCACAGATATAATATATATATATAGACAGGGTAAAATAAAGCAAGAACACACAGGTAACATGTAAAAAATTAGCCAATAGGCAAAAATATATTTTTTTATACAAGAGGACAAATGGACAATTAATGTATTACAAATATTGAAAATGCACACCATAAATGCTAGGTGAACAGGAATTATCTTCGTCAATATTATAGTAACAGGACTTCATCCGACTTCATCAATAATAGTAAAACAGTGAGTTAAATGCTTTAAATTTGCCTGTTTAATAAATAAAGTATAACTACAAACTTCCAATAAACATCTTCAGTTGTATAAAACCCTCAGATCGTCTGATCCAATATACGTTGAAAAAGACGGATATAGAAACGGTAATATTTTTACTTTGTCATGAAGTCACTGTCAAACTGCTAAAGTGAATACAAGATGTTATTTGTTCCTTACTTTAGTCCTTTAATAATTCTTCAAACTGTAGCCTGGTGGCCGGTGCTGATTTTCGTTCAGTAAAATCGTGAAATTTCGGCTGATTTTCCATGATCCCAGCCACTTTTAAGTTGTCCCATAGCGACAGGTACATTTTCTTGTTAAGGATGTAAAATTTAGCTGGTTTTCGTTAAAAATCCGATGATTTAAAGCGAAAACTATGATTCAGCAATAGTGATATAACTACGAAGTGGGTCCCACCGGATATGGCTGCCGCGAGATTTTTAGTCTCACTTCCGACTTCAATTTTTGGAAGGCGCGAACCAATAGATGCTCTATCCAGTATAATGAGTATATTATTTGAGATCAGTGGTTGTAACAGACTGTCACAAGGATGTTCCAACAGAGCTGTAACAGCATTATTTCAACAACTTGGCAACAGGTTGTTATTAACAAACTGTATCAGGTCTGTTGGTATCAAACCCGTTATCAACCTGCAGAAAAATGTTTTTAAAAGCAGGAAAAAACACGCGCGAAATTCTATAAATATATTCTCACGAGGACCACGTGAGCAAATCGATCGAGAAGAACCACGAGAACATACAAGGAGATGAAATGCAAGAAATTGGAGAAGAATCACAAGATACAACCATATTCGACAAGATTAACTATTTAATAAAATATTGCGGTAGGTACTAAACGTTTTATATACACTTTACAACATCACAAAACTATAAATTAAATTTGTTTAAATATACAGTAAAAACCCGCTAACAAGAACCTACTTTTTACCAAATCAGCCTGGGATAGGTTCTTATATTTCTTATATACATTCTTATATAAATAAATTCTTAATTTCAGCCTTAGGTTCCTAATAGTGGTAGGTTCTTGTTAGTGGGTTTTTACTGTATATAATATTAAAACGAGTCCTGTCGAAAAGTAGTAAAACAGTATTTTACAACTACAACAATTTAATCAAAGTTTTGTGATACGTTTGCCATGGGCTTTCTTACACTATAACCTATGAAACTTTATTGTTATTTATTTAACAATTACTAATTGTCTTTGACGAATTTTACTTTCATTACTTTTAATCTTTTATTGCTATTTGGTACAGGTAAGCTTATATTATATTAAAATAATGTCAAGAACTTTCATTATTATTGTGTCTGATTAATATAAATACTGTAGATAGGTCAATCAGTTCTTAAACATTTCCATAGGGACGGACCGGTTGTTCAACTGTCGATTAGCTTAATCCAGGATAAGTGGAAATTTTTTGAATGAAATAATGAAGATGCAGACAAAGATGTTCAAAGTTTTCAGTTCAGACATCGTACAAACTTTAAAATGTCTTGCCCTAGGAAGTTTGAACTGAAGTTATCAAACCGAACATACCAAAATAAACAGCCGATTAAATTTTAACCCAGGATTAGCACTAATCGTCCATTGAACAACCGTGCAGCTATATAAATACAGTGTTTTCACTTTACATTTTATAATTTAGTTGGAGCTTTATTTATTGATTAAATGTAAATTTGCAATTTAGAAAAACTTTGGTACCACTTTTCTAGCAAGAGTTAATTTCTATTATCCAGGCTCTGCAGCTGTTTTATAACTAGCTGCTATTACCTGTATGTACAGTACCTCATATAAATTCTGAGCATTTAATGCTCAGAATTTAATCTAATAGTACATGTATATACATTATATAATTATACCATCAATTGCATCTAAGGATGGACACCGTTGATAAAAAACATTACCTCCACCAACATCAAAAAATTAATATTAAACATTTCCCAGGAGCACCTGACGAGTCTTAACCAGTCTTACCCAGTTTTACAGTGATTGGTTGAGGTAAAAGAAACCTGTCAAATGCTCCTGGGAAATATTGAAGTTTGATGTTAGTGGAGGTAATGTCCATATCTGTATGTACAGTACAATAGTATACAACAAATTACAATTGTGTACATACTTGTACATTGCTGCTGTCATATACAATAATGTCTCCTTCTTTGACCAGGTTATTATCTTGGGCAATACATCCTCTGAACTTCTTACAGCTGTCATATAGATTGATTTGATGTAAAGCTAGCTCATCTTCAATAATGGGTGTTGGAAGTCGACTGATGAGACAATTGTGTTTTGCAGTCTTCCGTTCAAGTAAGTACCCTACACATACAAAAAAGAAATACAAAGTATTTATAATAATTGTGATTACATGTACATGTATCTTAATAAAGAGGTTTGATACTGGATATTTGTTTTAAAAAAGACAATTCAGCTAAAATACTATAGCCTTCTTCAGCAATTGATTTTTTGAAGAAGGCTTTAGACAATTTTAGCTGAGCTGTCCATTTTAAAAAAATTATTTATCCAATGTCAAACCTTTTTATTAAAACATTTTGTTTTTCAAAATGCCTGGCTGCAATTATAACATAAAAATGACTGCCTGTTTTTATACGGTATAGCCTGAAGCAAACATAAGAGACTGCATGGAGTTGGGAGAATTTACAGGGCATACATTTTCTACTATAATATATAATTATATACTGTACTTCACCAATCTGAGAGTCCCAGGTTTGTAAATGTCTTTATGACTGTTTGATCGTGACTCTTTTTCAAACATAAATTTTTTAAATAATGGGTAACTTGCATATTACCATTACTTCGTTAGATGCATGTAATCTAAAAATTGAAAAAAAAAAATTGTTTGATATCAAATATTGAACATCAAATAATAGTAGCAGTGTAAGGGTTCCTGCTAATACAGTTCTGACTCGCCTTACTTACCGATTGACCTCCATAATTTATAAGGCAACTTACTGTAAAACCTATCCATGACCAGTCATTTTTCTTTTATACATGTACTGCATGCATTTGTTATGGAGCTGCAGTTATTATACAGTATATATACTGTACTACTAGCTTTGAAGTGTGTACTGGTACCTGTGATTATTTCCCCACTGTCCACCAGCAATTATAAATTGAAGGACCTGGTTTTTGACAAAACGATCAGCAATGTCTCTACTTGATGCATGCCGGTTAGAAAAAATATTCAAATTACGTATCACTGAATTGAATGCTGCAAACCTATTAAAAATTTAAAGTTTGAGTGAATTAAGTAAATTTGAGGCTTGGTACATATGTTAAAATAAAGTTTCCAGTTTTGTAGTGAAACTGTAAGTACAGTGTACTTGGGAAAATTACTGTACTCCCAACACCAAGTGCAACTACATGTACTGTAAATATCTAAAATAAACTTGGTCTGCTATCTGAGCCTCACTGAGTTGATCATAGAGTACTTTATATAACTTAAAGTATGTACTGTAATTTTCACAAGGTTATCATGGCATCCTTCCTTGTTAGGGGGTTAATTTGTCTGAGTCAGTGAATTCCATTTCTTATATTCATCCCTATACCTGGAATGTTAACTTCAGTCATTATCACGCTTCAAAAGTGAAGTCATAATTTTGAACTTTTGAAGCTTCCAGTCCCTTGACGCGAACCGCGCGTCTTGACCATGTATATAGGGGGACTGAAGGCAATGTAATAGCTCTTAGACTCCACTTTTTGACCCGAAGTTAGTGTTCCAGATATGAGCAGAGAATGGGAGGAAGTTCACTGGTCTGAGTGCAGTACTTGCATCTTGACTAGCAAACTGAAAACATGAGAAATTGAAAAACTGAAAAGATGTTTTAAAATAATTATCGATTTTCTTACTATATTGCAGGTTACTATTATTTCATTACCGTACCTTTCAGTTGCAAAACCAACTGGTGGACCAAAGTTAAGCATGTCTTCTTGAAGATGGAGCAACATGTGAATTTTCTGCTTTCTTGCCAACTCGGGGTGGACTTCAATCCAACATTCCATTAATTGCTGAATTAATGCAACTACATTGTCGTCATCATCAATAGCAACTGCACTTCCGTATGCAACTGCAAAAATCTGCAATCAAAGCATACATGTACAGTATCAGGTAAGAATACAACTTTGTATGCTACATTTATTGTAATTTTATAGATAAGGTTAACCATAGGAAACATATAGGTTGCCTCTATATAATTATATACTGTAATATCCTATTTAATATCCTATATATATATATAATTATATAAGAAAAATAGAAAATGCCTGCCCATGTTTATTATAGCTTGATGCAAACGTGAGATTGGTGAGAATGAGTTGGGAGACTTTGGATGTTTACGTGAACTCGAGCCGTAGGTGAGGTCCCAACCATGACATCACAACCGTGTTTGCGTAGCCTGATATAGAAAAAGGTAACTGACTAATCACAGCATGAGCATGCGTATGATGCAACCTATTTTATAAATATATATGTACAGTACATATAGGCAAAACATATAGGATTGCCTATATGTTGTCTTACGGTATACACTGTAGACTAAATCCTTTAATAGGGAATGTAATGTGACTCTTACATCAGCAAGTTTGCTCCACACTTCAAGTTCTTCATTGGGTATTATCCCATCAAGAATAAAAACAGAGATTTGTGCCCATAATTTGAAGTCACGCCCAACACAAGATCCATAGATCTTTACAAAACTACTTGACAGTCGTCGAGGAAAGGCAGAGAAATGAAATGATTCAATTTTTGCTTTAACTTTTTTCTTATCAGCAGCGGATAGACTTTTCATTGTTTTACCAACGAGATACTTGACTGGACCAAGCAGAATTGTGTGCAAGATTTCCACTGGTGTTTGTCTACTGAAAACATGAAAGGTAAAAAGCAATGCAAATGTGACAGTACAATTAGTTGTCATCCAGCTGACATCAGTGAGAATGCATGTGCACAATTTCCTTCATTGATAATGAGACATTGTTACAAGTTTTTGTAACAAATTATTATGATACGCTTATCTCTCTATATACAATGCCATCATACGTCCCTACTTCGATTATTGTTCTGAAGTTTGGGATGTATTTGGCGAAACAAGTAGTGTCAAAAGGCCGATCCTGGGACATACCTTAATGGCCGCCAAAAATTTTTTGAAAATTTGTTCGCGACCCCCTCCCTGGAATTTTGTTTGCCGATCCTGGGACATGTTTGAAAAGATTACCCACCCCCCTTCTGAAAAAGGTTCGCGACCCCCCTTTCCCTGAAATTTTGTTTGACGATCCTGGGACATGTTTCGAAATGGTTGCCAAGTTTTTGGGATTGGGTTTTTGGGATATTTTTGGAATTGGGGTTTGCCAAGTTTTTTGGATTTTTTTTGGATTGGGGTTTTAAAGATGGTTGCCAAGTTTTTGGGAATCGTTCCACCCAAACTCCAAAATTTTAAAAAAATAAGAATAAAAAAGAATGCCCAAAATGAAGAGAGGAAACCCAGTATTTCAACCTGACCACCGTAAAACTTGGTTTGTTTGTGGAAAAGGGTGTAAATTTGAAACAAAGACAGAAACAGCACTAAGATTGCACATAAAGGTTGTTCATGGAGAAGAAAAAATGTACATTGCATGGGAATGTGTTAAATGTTCAAAAACCTTCAAAACAGAAAGGGAAAGAGATGATCATCAAAAATCCCATCTTAAAAAAATTAGAAAAAATAACAATAATTTCTAAACCCTTCCCAAAAATTTGTATTCTTATTTTGAATACAAATTTTGAACTTAATTTACAAAGTTTTGTAATGACCAATAGCCAAAGTACTGATTTTGTCATCTAGTATAACCCTTTTGTCATCCTCAGAATTCAAGGCTATTTTGTTAACATGAATGGTGTGGATGGTATGGTTAGTACTTCTAAAAGTGTTCATCCCCTTTAGTATGTTTTTTCCTGTAAACAGACAGTTAAAATAGTCGTCAAATTTGATATTGTTGTTAATGACAGCCTTTGCAATCCCTTTACACTTCTTGTCCTCCCTTTCTTCCCATAACCCAGTTACAGGATTTTTTTTCTTAGCCATTTTGACGACATATGCTTTGGAACGTATTCCAACAAATTTTGAGATTTGGTCAGCACCAGTTTCAGATTTCATTCTACCAAGCACCTTTTTGTATGCACCACACTCTATTCCACTTGGGTGAGTTGGTGGGAAGTTTGATGTGTCAAACATGGTTTTGACATCTGGCGAAATATCTACAAAAAAGTCATCAGTTTTGATTTCGTAACATAAGGAATCTGTGTCTGTAAATAACAGCTTTGCCTTATCCCCATATTTTGGTTTAATATATTTGTAATGAAACTCATACATGGTTATCTTACTTTTGTCAAGGATGGCAGCTCCACAATATATGGGTTTGTTTAATTTAACCCTGGTTTTTTTCATATGCACAGCAGCCAAACAATCATCAAATATACTGATGCCTTTGTAGTTTGGTTTTTTTGCTAATTTTTCAACCTGATCATCAAATGAAACCAGTCTGATGTCAACCCTGTTCCTAACATTTTCCATGGTCTTTCCAAACGGTGCATTATTCATAAGTTTAAAGAAATCGCGTTCAAAGTCATTCTTAGCTGCTGTTCTTAATTTTGTGTTTAACATGATGTATGGTTCCATCCAAGCTTTTTCATTAAATGAAACCCCACGATGAATTTTTGTTAGGATTAAACCATGCTCCAACATTTGTTCCAAGGCTTCGTAATGTACCACAAATTTTTCTTTGTTATTCAAATTTGGTACCAACTTTTCAACCTTGTTGATCATCATTCTTTCGGCTGCAAATGGCATCTCGTTATGAAGATCATGGAGTTCTTCTGGATATTCGAGATCCACTTCCAAAAAACATCCCTTGCCTTCTGTTGACAAATATTTTTTCCAGTTTGACAGCTCTTCTTTGGGAACCCATTTAAAACCACCAACTGGCAATGGTTGGATCATTGAATGACCATATAAGTTGTTCTTGTCCAAATATGGAATGAAAACACTTTCTTTTTCTGGGTCATACTCATCCATGTACTTGTTATTGGCTTCTGCATATCGATGAGTAATTGTAGAGATCCCACCACGAATGCCTTTTTCAATCATGAGGTACATGTCGGGGTCTGTTAAAAGCTCCAACTTTTGACCCGTCATTTTCAACAAGGCATCCCAAGCCAGTCCAGGAGTTGTGTAGTGCCACATAGGATCCAAACCATAAGTTTTTTTGCACATTTTTCTAAAACTTTGGATGACGTCCGAAAGTCCCAACACATCGGTTTTTTGATACAGTTCCATGTAATCCTTTAAATTTTTACATCCAAACTTCTCCCAAACATTTTTACCATGTTCGTAATCTTCAATGTCAACATTTTTCCCTGTAAGTCTTGAGTAAAATTCTTTGTGTGGTGGTAATTCTGTACAGTCCAACTTTTTCAAACTGGTCAAAAGCTCATATGGGAAGACTCCTTTTTGTTTCAACAGGTCCACATTTTCTTTTGGATGGTCTTTAAAACCGTTCTCAGTATAATGGAACTCGTCATTTGGTAAGTTTGACATTAATGTTGCCAAAGAACTTGACATAAATTTTAAAGAGTCCAAGAATCGTAACTCCAAAGGAACCCATTTTTTAACTGTTACCCCGTTAGCATCCTTCTTCCAACCACCATCCATCCAAAATGTTTTGTTGACACTGATGTACTCCTCTTCTGTTTTCGCAATGCAACCAAGTTTTCCATTTGAGATACCCAAATACTTTGCTATCAAATGGCTATCATAACCACTAAAATTATGAAACAAAACAGGAATGTGTCGCGCACTTGCCATAGAATAATTACAGTCGTTATGAGCTGCTCCTCTGTACTTACCATTTAAATGGTCATGATCTCTAACTTTGGATTTTGCAGTGTTTTTGCTTGTCTTCCACAAACTCCTTGGGTCCAAATCTTTAAGTTTTTTGTTAACAAACATTCCACCACAAACATAACAAGTAGTTGCATTTTGGAAGTTTTTCTCATTCTCTGCTGACATAATAATTTTCTTTGGTTTTTTAAGATATGTGTTCCAAATCTTTTTTGCTTCTCTTTCCAGACTCTCTACAAACATCTTACCAATATCTTCAAACTCATACTGTTTTGTGTGGCTAACATACTTACCAGGAAACACAGATGGGTCAGAGCATATGATATTGAAACCATAGCTGATCGGAATGTGTTCTTGGTATTTTTGGGTATAACTTTTTTCTTCGTCATTGTTCCCTGTTTTTAAAGTTTCCAGCTCGCACTCGAAGTCAGCCGCAATGATGAATGGAACATCTTGGGTTTTCTTAAAATCTTTTAAACTCCATCCCATAATGTCATCAACACCTTCTTTTGGGTATTCCTGGATTTGGGCGTCATGGGTTCTACAAATAGTTTCGTGCTCATTTAATATTTCTTTTGTCTCAAAAGGATTTAAACAAAAGTCGCAGAAGAACTTTTTGTGTTGGTGTTTGTCATTTTGGTCTGTTAGGAGCTTTCCCTTGTCTTTGATGCAACTAAAATGGTCATTCCACCAAAATAGGTTAACTCTTTTGTCATGTTCGGATCTGCTAATTTGCATTTGACAAACTTTTTTGATTTCGTCGTCATATGTCAAAACATTAACACCTATTTTGTTGTATTTTTCAAATTTTGAAATTTCTTTAATTTGGACGGGAAATGACAGGTCTCGCACATCATAGTCTTCTACCATTAACTGAATTGACACTGGAATTCTTTCAAGTTTTTGAGCATTTGGAGTTTCCTTTAAAGTTTCAGCAATGGCAACTGCGTACAGAAAGCAGTAGTCATCCTTGACATTTTGTGGGTTGATGATGGCCTTTTTGTTCTTAATAATTTTTGGTAGTTGTTGGTATCTCTTACCATTTAAAGGTTTGTACTTTGTTATTGAGATATGCAAGGACTCAACTGACCTTATTGACCAACCAGATCCTTTTTTCTGATGAGATGACAAATTTTCAAGCATCTCTCTTTTTGCCTCTTTGTAAAGTTCCATAACATCTTCCTTAGTCGTCATGGCTTTCATGTTTGAAGTAAAGTAAAAAAGATCCACTTCTTCAAGGTTTTCAACATAATCATAATGGACAAGTTTGCAGATCAAGGTTGTTTTGACCTTTTTGGTGTTCTCAACCCCATTGATAAGTTTTTCAACTGTTAATGTTGTTTGTTCCAAAAATATTGTTGGGTCTTTGTAATTTTGTCCTGAGATTTCGTACAGAGCTGCCTTTCCATTTGCGAAATCTTTAATCATAATGGGCTCCGTTTGACGAATTTTCTTGTTAATTTTGGTTTTTCTTTTGAAATGTTTTGTAAGTTTGTTACCAAGAACCTGACGAATTTTCTTAAGTTTTTTGTTTGTTCCTTTCCACTTCCTGTCCCATTTGAATTTGTCTTGTCTTGCTTCCTCTTGTCTGATCTCTCGGGTCCATTTTGCTCGTTCCTTTGTCTGTAATTTTCTCTCTGTTTTTTGTTGGAATTTTTTCAGATCATCTTGTAATCTATCTTGTTGGTTAACGAGTTTTTGCTCATTCTTTAACTCCTTTGCCTTCTGTTTTTCTTGAAGCATGGCAAGTCTTTCGGGTTTAAATGGTTTCATCTCCTTATCTCTCTGCAGCTGCCTCTGTTTTCTGAGACGAGCATTTTCGCGAATCTTTAATAATTTAGGATCATTTGTAAATTTTGTCATCCTTTATTAGTATATGAAAAAAATTTAAAATTATTTCTTTAAACCAAAAACTTCTTTTTCTTAAAAACTTCATAAAAAATTACTATCCAAATAAGGATAGAAATCTTTCAAAAAAAATGACAAGTTTACGAATTGAAAACCAATAGTTATTAAAAATTCAAACCTTAGAAAACAGTCGGTTACTGTTTATTAGTGTGGTTCCCAAAAAATTTAACGACTAACTGACCACCATATGCCATCATACATAACATCCCTGTTTTTTTTAATGCAATAAGGAATGTAACTTGGGTTTTTGTCCAAATTTTTGGCTGCATTGTAAATACTTGGAAACTCTATTGTTTCGTTAGCAGCAGAAGTAAATGTAATTTTGACTGGTGTTCTTATTACATTTTTGTGGTACTTATCGTAAACTTCATTTTTAACTAATGGTATGTTAAGTCGTTCGCAAATAGTTTTCAAGTTTTGTTTGTGGGTACCTCTAACACCAATTTTTTTAGATATTTCTCTGAGTTCTTTGAGGGATGTTGGGGAATTTTCTTCTTGTATTGTTTGAAGTCTTTTGGTTGCACTTTCCCTGAGTTGCATTCGGATTTGGAAAAGTTTTTTGAGTTCTTCGGGAGTTTTTGTAGTTGTCATTGTTTATTGTAGTGGTTTCTTTCAAAATATCTTATTTTTAAAATAAGAAATTTTTGTTTTTTTTGTTTAGTAGTAATGTTTATTTCGTACACCATTGTTGTACACCCATATGTCTTTTTCATTTTGGACCCACTTTTTTTTAAGAATCAAGTTTCTCCTGTCCACCCTTTTCTTCCGGATTTGTCGGTACCAATTTGAGATTCTTGTTAATATCATCATTTATTTTATTTTCAAAAGAATCCACAGATGTCGATTTTTTACAACTTGAAACCATGGTGTAGTTTTTAACTGTTTTGTTTGTCCAACCTATTTGGACATTACCTTCCATGACCAAATCTTCCCTTCCAAAACTTAGACCAAATTGGAAGCCCTTCTTTGTAATATGGTTTTTGTTAAATTTTTCTTTTGGTTTTGACTTTGAATTTCCCATTTGTTTTATTTTTTCCTAACCAGCAAGATTAGGAAAACTTTGTCAGCTTTGTAGAACACATGGTGGAACACTTAGTGAGAACAGTAAAAATTTTAGTAATATCAACTCAACTGTTATTGGGATCATCAGAACTGCCACCATTGCTGTTTTCAGAAGAATTTTCATTATTTTGTACTGTAACATTTTTATTTTGGGGTTTTCGGTCCCAAACATGTTTAGCGATAATGATGCCACCAGTGAGTAAACCAATCATTGGGATATAGGGCGAAATTTTTCTAACCAAGGACCTAACGTCATCGCAAAAAAGTTTGTTCGAAGATAATTCAGCATCAAGTTTTTCGTCATCTTGTACCAAATCCAGTTGCTCCAATAACTCTGAAAATTTGGTTACAAGGGTCTCAGTTAACAGGGAAGTTGTTTTGTCTAGTTGGGTTCTCTCATAATTTAACTTAATTTTTTCAAGTTGGGTCATTGAAGCTTTTTTCAGATATGCTTCTGTATATTTGATCTCCTTTGCAAAGGATAAGCGAATTAAATCTTCTCGAAGTGTCAAATTTTGCGGTTCTTCAGTTTTTTCGTCATTCATTGTTGCGTATTCTGTATTCATTTATTATATGTTTATTTTTTCTTATAGTTTTTGTATTCTGTGTAAACAAAATATGTTAAAGCTATTGCAAGTAACCACAGATTTTTTGCTAACCATGCTAATCCTTTTGCACCCCAAGACAAAGCAGTTGCAAGAATGCTCAAAATTGGTGCCAATACAGGCCAAGCAAGTTTTGCAAGTTTTGCTAGTGCTTTACCCAATGCTCCTGTTGCCTTTGCAGTAGTTACAACAGCAGCTTTTCCAGCCAGTGCCACAGTTGTTATGATTCCAGCAATGGAAATGGCAATTGCTGCTGATACCCCCATGTTTTCCTTTGCCCAATCTTTGAATTTTTCGAATCTTGTTCTAATATCATCTTTCATCATTTGTTTTGTTTTGGCATCCTTTGTTGCCTCATTATTTAGCATTCTGTATTTTTCAGCTGCTATCCTACACACATTTGCCATACCTTTGTAAAATTCTTTTACAAGTGGGTCTTGTTCTGCGGCAGCTTTGTTATTGTAAAGGTCTGCATTGGCTTCGGAAGCGACTTTGTTACCTTCTATGAAATCCCATCTCTCTTGTCCTGTTAGCTGTTTAATTTGAGCAGTTTTGTCTTTTACTGTCCCCATAAGGTTACTAAGATTGCTGTCAAATTCATTTTCTTTTGCATTGGCAAACAAGACATCAGTTATTTTGTTGTTGATATTTCCTTTTTGGAAATTTTCAATGTCAATGTTGTCCCTTAATATTGTCAATTCATCCGTTAACATGATTATTTCATTTTGCAAATCTTGTATAACATTCTCTTTAATTTCATTTGTTACAATTGTACCAGGTAGAGATCCTATTTCATCTTCAATGGGTTTGTTAGCTGTTTTGCTGTGTTCTATGGCTGCCAGTGCTCTAAGTCTGGTAAAATCAGAAACAATAGATCTACTAGCTTTTCCGGATATTCTGAATCCTCCTTGACCATCCGCAACCAAAACTTTTTTGTCCTTAAAGGTTAAACCGGTTAGTTTTCCTTTTTCGTTGTAAACCAAGAATGAATGTTTTAAAAGTTCTTTACTTGCATTGTCATAGTCTCCCTTTGCTTTTCCTTTTTGGATACCATCTTTTGCTAAAACTTCCTGATTTAGGTATCTTCTGTAAAACCTCTTAACCCCATTTAGAAGAATTCGTTGTTGTTTTTTGTAGTGTTTTATTTCTTCCTTTTTTTTCGCTTCTCGCATAGCATTTTCAGCTTCTATGGAATCCTGTTCCTCTTTGGCAATATTTTCTTTAAAATTTTTGATAAATTCATCAGCATCAAATGCTGGTCTGGAATCCATTCCTTCTGGAATTACATCTTCAATATCATCACCATCATCCGCATCGTCTTCATTCTCTATAAAAGATGACTCTGTAAAACCATCGTCAGCAGGGGAGTCTGTACCACCACCACCCATTCCATCCAGTTCTATTTCTTCTTTGGATTCATATTCGCCTCCAGGTCTGTTGTAATTATCCATTATTTATTTATGTTTGTTCCCCAACAACTTTAACCAACTCCTCACCATAAAATTTTCCCATAATGTCCTCCTCCTTATCCCGAATTCTATACATAACTGGAACTCCTCTGAAAACCGCTGACACAGTAAAAATTTCATTTGTAAAATTTGGGTCATAACCTTTTGCAAAGTTTTTTCTGTATTTTTGGATTCTTACATGGTCCCCAACTTTGAATTTTGGGTTTACTTGGAATTCAAGAGGAGGAATCCCATACAGTGTAAAGAAAACTTGGGATTGGTTGCCATCATTAACATCTTTGGGTTTCATTTTAATAGTACTGTGGATTGTGTTGTTGTAACTATTTGTAAATTTTTCAAGATTATTTAACCACTTTTTGTTCCCCTTAAAAGTAAAAAATTTCCACATTCTGGTTTTCAAAGTTCTGTTGAACCTTTCCACAAGTGCAGCCTTTCTGTGGGATCTGGATGAAAAATATTCTATGTTTAGAGATTTCAAAAGAGTTTTTACCCCAACATTGTAAAATTCCTTCCCCTCGTCAAACTGGACTGTTTCTGGATATTTACCAAATCTTTTCTTAAATTCTTCCAACATTTTGCTAACGCCAGGCACCATAGCGACAGTACTTTTTCTTTTAACAGGAACAGCGAAACCAAACCTGCTCAAAATTTCAATACCTGTCAATATCCACTTTTGGTCATTATTTTCAGAACCAAATTTCGCCATATCCACCAAGTCCATTTGCATCTGGTCAGCAAGATTTTTGACAAATGTTTTCTGATATTTTTTTGGTTTTTTGATGGGTTTGTGCAATGTAAATACCTTCTGGCTGTGTAACCACTCCTTAACTTGTTTTCGGGTTATTGAAGGATTTTCTTTTACAGCAGCTTGGTAAAGTTTTTCCATAGATTGGTAACCAGTTACAGGATTGTAGTAAATATCTCGAAGTTCAAGATCAATAAGTAAAAGTTTATCTTCCATTTATTTTCAAAAGATTTGCCAACATTTGTCAATATTTTTTTACCAAAAGTCCCCAAAATAAACAATGACAGAATCTAAAGAATGGCCAAAGGAGTGGGACGTTTTTGGGACAGTCCAGAAATTTTCCAAACAGAAAAAGGCTTCTGTAAACATAAACACAATTACCATATTTGCAAACGAAAGAGAAAACTTCATTGTAAATTTGAACCCCATCGATTTAACTTTTCAACAGCCAACAAAAATAAGAAATCCAAGCATAAATGATTTCCTCACTATTCCATATTTTACAGCTATTGCTGCCAGTTATGTTGCAAGCTACTTGTGCGGTATTTCTAACAAGCATTTTAAGAATGGTTTTAAGAGATTTCGGTCTTCTTTTTTGACAAGTATTGTCCATTACCACTATGTTTTTCAGGTGAGGAGGTTCCTAAAACATCCTGACAAACTTAGAAGGTTTTTGACAGCAGATGTCATAAAAATTTTGCAACACAATCCCAATGACGTTTGGATAAGGAAGATAAGTAACTCAACACAAAGTGCGAAAGAATTTACACAAGACATGAAAGACCTCGGATATGAAGTTAGATATGTAAATTTAGCAAAAGAAAGTTATGGAAGGGTAAACACATATGAGGAACTGGTTTCAGCTGGTTCAAGGCATCCCAATGATTTTAAACATTTTGTGCCTGAAGATTCCAATGGGTTGACACTATTGGGTCAAAAGTTATTCCAACAATCCCTAGAATCTTTTGTTTACTGTGTTTTGGGAGCACAGGCAAAAACAAGATGGGTCATTGTTGGTGAAGGAGCTAAAAGTTTACAAACACAAGAAGTGTTTAAGAAGTTAATGGAGGACACAATAGCCCAGGATGACATTACTGTTTCCATTTCAAATATGAGGCAAGCTATTAAGTCCACAAATGTTGTTCTAAATTTTGCTATAAGTCCCGGTTTAATTTTGATCCCATCGGACATGAGAATTCTTATTAATCCAATTAGTGGATTCAACAATGTTCTTACGCTGGCCACAACAAGAATGACTCTTGGCCTTAACAGACATCTTAATATTGGGAAACCTTTAAAACCCATTGTAAAACCCATTGTAAAATTTCCTGAAAAAACTGTTGAAATTAGTGGAAGCAAATATAAGCCAGGAATATTTACATCTGAAAATGTTGAAAAAAGCGACATTAGATTGCCAGAAGTTTTTGGGGCTTCAATCGGAACTGTTTTCTTGGTATTTAAAGGAATAGCGAGATTAATTTAATAAAAAGAGAGCAATGTCATTTCGAAAATTTAATATTTCAAACTTTCCAATCATTGAAACCCCCGAAGAAGAACAACCCAAAGATTTCAACGAAAGTCTTTTGGAACTCGAAACATGTAAAAACAAAAGCAGTTGTTGTAAGGCAAAAAAGGAAGAAATTGAAGGGTTCATAATTTGTGGAAAATGTGGTTTGGAGTTATTAAAGTTACATGCATTTAACCACAGAGAGACAAACTTACCACTTCTCCTTAAAAATTATACCAAAATGTTTTGGAAACTGTTCCCAAAGGAAGAGAAAATTGTTGGGTACGAAATTATGAAATTTTTTTTTAAAACAAAAGAACTTCTTAAAGGTTTAGGTTTGATTTCAAATAAAAATTTTAGTATAAAATTCATCATGTTCATTATTTTGGGAATTTGTCAAAGAGATGATCTTATGAAAAAAATGAAGAAACCAACTCTTGCAGAATCAAAAACATTTGATGAGATTAGGTACATCTTAAACTATTCTCAAAAAAACAATGCTTACATACCATACCAAGTAGGATTCAAAGTTTTTGGAAATGCACTCAGTGTCGAAAATGTTTTGAAAATAGAGGAAATGAGTGGTATCAGAAAGTGTAAGGAAATTACGAAATTGATTAAAGAAGGAAAGACAAGTCTTTAAAAAAACTTGGGAAAACTTATAACAAAATCTTTTGAAAACTTATAACAAAAAATGTTATAAATTTTTTCTTAAATATAAATTTTTACTAAATATTTTTAAAAATCAAACAACAACCGCCAACAACCAACCAGCACCAGCCCCTAAAAGTGTTACAGTAATGGTCATATATTTTTCCATTTCATCGTTTGGTTGGTAATAATCTTCGAGTTTTGGTTCAACTGGTTTTTCTTTTTGAATTTCGTGGATTTGTTGGAAAGCTTTTGATGTTACTGCCATGTCATAGTTTGCATTCCGGATTTCGTCTTGTAGTTCCCTGACTTTGTCCTTTCTTTTAATTTCATTCTCAAAAAACTTTTCTTTGTCTTTTTGAAGTCTTTCTGTTGCCAAATTATGTCTTTTTGCTTCGTCAGCATAACCATGTTTGTTAAATGATTGAAACAAATAACCAGCACCTGCAAAGGCAACCGCATTGAACAACCCTCCTGCTATCATTGATGCCATTTATTTAAAAAAAAGAAGTTTGGGACTGCAGTTCAAATTTCATTTTAAAAAGTTTTGCCAAGTTTTGCCAAGTTTTGGCCCATGTTAGGATCCCCAATTTTACCAAGTCTTTTCTCTATGATTTCTTTGGATCCACATTTTTCGGGATGTATCCCTTGTCCTGTGCCATTTTTACAGCAAACAATCCACCAGCAACTGCAACCCCGAGTTTAGCTGTTTCTTTAATACTTGCTGGGGCTGCTAAGGATTGTCCTGTTAATTTTTTGACAACCATACTTACTCCAACGGAGGCAACAGTTATCAAAGCTGCCTCATACAAATCATTTAAAACCTCGTTCTTATTCATTTATTAATATAGTAGAAAAAAATTATAACAAAATTTTGTTATAAGTTTTCAGAAAAGTTTTCAAAAAAATTTCAAAATTTCAATTACTTTTACATAATTCTTTAAAGCTGGTATCAAATCGTTTATGGTTGTTTTTAGGTTTGTTAAATTTTGGTCTTTTTCATCTTTTAAAAATGCTTTCAGTCTTATCAAATAGTTTAGCATCTCTTTGGCATTTTTTATTTTGTCAATGTCTATTATCATTTATTTTCAAACCTTATGGAGTCTCATAATTCTGTGGACATAAGAAAATTTCGAGAAGGATGTCACCAACATTGTGGTCAACTTTAAATTTTAATTCATTGTAAACTCCATTGTCTAACATAGCCTCAGAATTAATGTTTGCAAATTTTTCAACTGATCCCTTCAATAGTTGTCTTGTTGTAATTGGAAGAACTGCAGCTGTTCTGTCCCGTTTTCCTGAAAATGATGTCCTAGTTCCATCAATCATTTCGCAAGATATACAAACAAATTTCATTCCAAGATTTATGTTGACTGTTTCTGGACTAACAAGGTTTGCTCCTCCCCTAATTACTGTTGTTTCTGGATATCCTAGCAAGGGACCAAGTTTATGCAGGTAAAGGTCTCTTGTTGGGTATAATCTGATTTTACAGCTGTAAGGAAGTAATTCTGACTTTATTTCGTTTTCCTTTAAAACCCTCATAATCATACCAACAGTCCAATAGCCATTGTCGAAACTAATTTTTTTTGTCCCATGCATAACGTAAGTTGGACTTGTTAAATTATTGTAATCCCAAAAAACTGTTGCATCTTTAACCATTAGTTTGGTATCTTCAATGATCAAAGGATCTTCAAATTTAATTGTTGTTTCTCCGTTTTTCAACAAAATTCTTAGGTTCCTCATTTATATTGGCAAAAACTTTTAGAATTCTTGGCCTTCAAAAATTTATTAAGTTTTCCCCAAATGGTTCAACTATTTTGTGGTCATAGGGATGGATTAAATTGATCTCTAATTTTGAATATTTTTTTGATTTTAATGTTTCTTTAATTTTTTTCTCTTCTTCTTTTGGTATGTCTAAATAATCATCTAAAATAACTTGCATATCTTTTCTATTTGGATTGTAAAATGTAACCAGTTTTGAAATATTTTCTCGGTATGGTTTTGCAATACTTGTCAGTTGCTGGGTAACAACTATTGTACTAATATTCATATGTCTGGCTCCAAAACCAAGTTTGACCAACTCGCTGGTTCTGTTTTTGACACTCTGTCCAGAAGCACAGTCATCCAAAATAATTAAACTTGGGGTTCCTTTGCAATAGTCAACTACATATTTTAGAAAATCTTCTGACTCATCTTGATCGCAAGGGATGACGAAGAATCTTGGATCATTAAGATGTTCCCATTCCAAATATGTTTTGTTCCATACAAAAGTTGGACATATTAAAACTATGTTTTCAAATTTTTTTTTGTAATTTTCTTCTAAGTTTTTCAACAAATAATGAGTCTTTCCACAACTCGTCATTCCAACAATAATCATGTTAAATGGTTTTGGGTCTTCGTTTTCCATTTATTTTGGAAAGTTTTCTGAAAGATTTTACCAAGTCTTGCCAATTCTCAAAAGTTCTCAATAATTGACACTCTGGAATGCTCCTCCTTGGACTTTCAATAAGCCATCCGAGAGAATGAAAACATGACATCTCAAATCTGTTGCTGTCGCCTTTTTCTTGATCTCCAACATAATCCCAGATTGTGTGGTCAAAAGTTTTGTACCATCTCCATAGACAGCATTGTCATTAATTGACCGAAGATCCACAACAAGTGCAAACTGGTTTTCTGTAAAGAATTCGTCAGCTTGGATTGTTGGATAGTTGGTATGTCTGAAAAGTCTCTCAGCCTCTTCAAACAATCTCCGTTTTGGGATGCCTTGGGAGTAAATGCTGTTCGGGACTCCTTCGATGGTAATTTTTACCCTTTCAATGTTTGGGTATACAAATTCTTCCGATCCTCCTCTGGTTGCTTTTGTAAACAGCATTACAACCGCCTTCATGCTTTTTCTTGGCAGATTGATGGTTTCGTTAATTAATGTTGTTGCAGCAGCCCATGGTGTGGTTTTCATTAGGGTTACATGTTCAAAGGAAAGGGCGCGACCCATTTGGTAAGAAGATTCGATTTCCTGGACCAGGGCAAAGTTGGTAATGGTTTCATACTCCAACTCAATATTTTCCAAAGAATAGCCAGCCACAGATTGACTACTTTGTGCCTTCATAATGGAAGTAGCTTTTGGTAGTGTAATAATGTACTGTAAATCATTCGCCATGCTGTGGGGTGCATAAAGACCATGATCCTTTAAAATCTTGTCCAACTTGATCCTCTGTTTTGTTCCATATACAGCCGCATATGTGTCAGAAGAGGCATCATCAGATTTCGAAATAAGTTTTCGCTGGTTTTCTGTCGCGATGCCATCCTCAATCATGTTGGCTCTCTCATGTTTGTCCATCCACAAGTCTTTGTAAGTTCCCAAAAGACTCTCTCCCGTGTTGTCGTAAACTTTTTCTCCTGCAAACCTGACTTCCAAACGTTCTTGGAGTTGTTTCGCAAGGTTGTTGTTAAACCACGACTTTGTGTTTTTGTTCTTAAAGTCGAACAGGAGAAACATCTTGTCAGGGACTAATGTTGTCCCTGGTTTGAGTTTTGGGATATGGATGTAAATTACTTCTCCCTCATTAGCAGAATTGGGGTTGAAAGTAATAACATTTCTAGCTCGTTCCCCAGTTATTGAACTTCTGTGTAACCGGTTATAACCGGGTTCTAATTCAACTTCTCTCTCTGTATTCATTTATTATAATAGTTGGTAAAAAATTTAATAATTATTAAAAAATTCATCTTCATCTTCATATTCTTCTTCAAAATCATCTGGCATTAAAACATCAAAATCTGCCCACAAATGATAACAATGGTTTTCGTTATAGTTTCTGGTATCGTATTTACTATACAACAACCAAAGTTTGTAACCATCATAACTTCCTTTTGAAATTAAAAAAATTAGTTTTCCAATATTAAACCAGTTTTTACTTCCAAAGACACATTCTGTTGCATAACTGTTGACAATCATTTATTGAATTTCTTTCCAATTGTGGAAAGAATTTCATTTTAAAAATTTAAAGATCATATTTAGAAAGATCCTTGAAAACTGTTTTTGACTTTTGGGGTTTGTCTTTACTTTCTTCTGGCTCTTTCTTCCATTTGGAGTAAGTAATGTAGGTGGTAATTAGGGCTGCCACTGCTCCAATTATTGCACAAGATGTTGAAATGCTTGGACTTTGAAAAGATTCAGTGACGTCATTTTCTGCTCTTTCCTTTTCCATCCTGGCTTTTTTTCTTAGTTTTGCCTCCTTACTTATTGCAGCGAGTTTTTTACCTTGTGCGACTCTTTTGGGATTTTTAACATGAACAGGTGGAGGAGTTTTTGTAATGGTTTGCTCCTGTTTTTGTTCTGGTTCTGTCTTTTGTTCTGGTTTTTGTTCTGGTTCCATTTATTAATTTGTTAAAATTTGTTCAACAACTAGTTAAAATTTGTTCAAAACAGCTAGCTGGAATTTGTCTTGAAGTTGCTTTCAACCAGTGTCCAGCTGGAAAAATAGCTGTTACAGTCATTGAAAAGTTGACTCTTGCTTGTTTTGGAAAAAATGTGTGGTTAATGAGCTTGGTTTGATCTGTAAAAACTTTGCCACATCTGCATACAAATTTTCCTGGAGATGTCCATTGAACAGATTTGAAATGGGGAGTAAAAACTGGGGTTTCAGTGGTTTCATATTTTACCATTCTTGATGTCATTTTTATTTTATTTTTAAAATGTTTTGTCCCTTCTCAATTTTTTTATAAATATTTTTTCAAAGTTATTGTTCTCTTTTTCTTTTTTTCTTTACAAATTAGACTCGCATAATGGATTAGTGTCCCAATTGAAAAAGATGTCTCAACAGGATTTTCCCAAAATTTGTCGCACTCACTTTCATCATATTTTTCTGGACATTTTTGAGAAAAGAGGTGCCAAAGATTTTTGCCATAATCTTTTCCATGGGTTTCATTGTATAGTGCAAACCCGACAGACCTCCAGGATGTGTAATCTTCGGCAATATCTTTTGGTATCTGTTCAATGTATTTTTCTAACTCTTCCTCATCTTTTTGTATGTGGTAATTAAAGTCAATGATGGTTTTTGTTTTTACTTTTTGTTCTGCTTCTGGAATGGGGAATATTTTGTTAACTTTTGTATACTCCTTTTTTCTAACGGATAGTAAAAATATTAGCTCATGGTCAGAATATTGGTTCGCCACATGGTCCCTCTTTTCCTCAATAATGTAACTCAAAAGGTATGGGTCTGACTCGGGACTCTTTTTGGAACCATACAAAAACCAGTTCCCAGCAATGACAGCATTGTCGAGTTGGATTTTTGTTTCCTTTTGTACAAGTTCATTTATGTACAATCTTTCCCTTTGTGTTAACCAAACATGTGGGAAATGTAGGTGGAACCCATTTTTGTAAGTTTTGTCATCTTTAAAATATCCTGGCTTTTCCAATACAAAACAGTCCAAGTTTGTTTGGTTTACAAGAAATTCTTTCAATATTTTTTGAAAAAGTTTTGCCAATTTAAGGACTTTCTTTTCAGAATATAATGGTTTGGGTTCCTTAAGTTTTTTGCTAAGATCAATGTCAACAATGACAGGCCCAATTTCTGTTGTTCTTTCTAGAAGGTATCTGTTAAAATTTCCAGACCTTGACAAATATGTGTAGGCTTCTGTATATTTATTTAGGAGATCCTCTTCATTTTTAACAGAATATGATCTTTTGTTGAAAATATCCATATGTGTAATGTTTTCTTTGCTATAACTTTCGTACAACAAAGATGATAATGTGTTTGTTTTGAACTTGAACATTCTTTTATTATTCTCTTTAACTAATTCTAAGAAGGTTGATTTCAACATCCCAAACATTGAAAAACAGGAAAGTATAGTCGTCACCAACAGAACCAGAATAGGAGTGTAAAGACATTTGGGTTCCTTTTTTAATAGTGGCAATCCCTTGACAAAAAATATGGTGAGGGTCCCTTTCGTTATATGTTCTTCCCATGGTTATAGTTTCCAAACCTGAAAGTTTGTTTGATCTGTCTGTAATATTTCCATGGTAAAGGTTTGTTTTAAGATCAAAATAAGCGTTGTAAGTTGAGCCATCAAACCATGAAGATTTCTTACTTTGTTGATCTATTTTATGTCCATCGGGTTGAAGTTTGAACCAATATGATACTAAATATTTTCCAGTATCATGGGTTGCTGTAAATGAAAGTAGGGTGCTAATGTTGTTTGTGTTGTCCCATGCTCCTCCCTTATGATTTGTTTTTCCACTATCTTTTTTATATTTTACCAACTGCGAAAAAGTTCCAGCAGGTCCTGTAATTCCTGTAACACCTCTCAAACCTCTTAGACCTCTTAACCCAGTTGATCCTTTTCCACCTGGTAGTCCTCGAACTCCCTGATCTCCTTGGTCACCTTTTGGTCCCTGGTCTCCCTTATCCCCTTTTGTTCCTTGGGGTCCTTGTGGTCCTTGGGAACCTGTGCTACCAGTATTTCCTTTGGCTCCTGTTGATCCTTGGCTCCCTTGTGGGCCTTGGGCACCCTGTGGGCCTTGGGGTCCTGTTGCCCCAGTGTTGCCCTTGTTACCTTTCGCACCATCGTCACCAGGATCCCCTTTGGCTCCTTTTTGTGCAGCTGTTCCTGCCATACCTTTGTCTCCCTTGTCGCCTTTGTCACCTTTGGATCCCGTTGCACCTGTTGTTCCATGGTCACCTTTGTCTCCTTTTTGACCTTGTGGTCCTGTTGCACCTGCTGTTCCAAAGCTACCTCTGTCGCCTTTGTTTCCTTGGGGACCTCTAATACCAGTATCTCCTTTGTCTCCTTTTGTTCCTTGCAAACCTCGATCGCCTTTGTCGCCTTTTGGTCCTGTGTTACCAACATCTCCCTTGTCCCCTTTTGGTCCTATTTTATGAGCATCTGTACCAGCCATGCCTGTCAAACCTCTGTCACCCTTGTCACCTTTGTCACCTTTAGAACCTTGTGGTCCTGGATCTCCTTTTTGTGCAGCTGTTCCTGTTGGACCTTTTGGTCCTGTTGGTCCTATTGCACCTCTGTCTCCACTGTTTCCTTTGTCACCTGTTAATCCTCTTTGTCCTTCCAAACCTTCGTCACCTCTATCACCCTTGTTTCCTGTCAAACCTCTGTCACCTTTTGGTCCTGTTGGTCCTGTTGGTCCTGTGGATCCTGTTGCACCTGTCAAACCTTGGTCACCTTTTGATCCTTTTGGTCCTGTGGATCCTGTTGGTCCTGTCAAACCTCTGTCCCCCTTGTCACCTTTTACACCTGTGTCACCTTGTGGTCCTGGTTCTCCGTCAGCACCACCACCCCCTCCATAAGAATAATCTGGGTCATCATATCCATAGTAATAACTCATTATTTATCTTGGTAAAGATTTTAAAAGTTTTTGCAAAGTTTTTTCAAATGAAGTTTCCATATTCCTTCATCATATCCTTATTAATTTTTACAATATCTGCTGGCAATAATGGTCCATGGATGACTTTGATTCCATAAATTTTTCCTTTTAAATTAGTGTTACTATTGCTGGATGCGGTTTTGTACCTCTCATTGAAAAATACAGAACAATATGGACTTCCTAAGAAGCTCAAATCCGTCGTAAAATCTGATCCAGCCAATTTTTTTGCATTTAGGTACACACACGACCCAGTCCCCAACCAATGGGTCGAAACGATGTGTTTGCTCAAAATACTATGGGATGCCCTCATTGGAAAACTCAGATAGTTGTGGCCTTGAATCCCACCAATTAACAGTTTTGTGTATGAGTATGATTTGAAGCTAACAAATTTGTCATAATCGCCATTGTCGTTCCCAATAAGATAACACCAGTCACCAGAAACAGATGTGTCAACAACAGTACAAACAACGAAAACTGAGACATCTCCCCAACCAAATTCTGGACAGACGAAACACATATAGTTGTTTCCAGTGTTTTCAATATAAACATTTCCTGGACCAATGGCATCTGTTCCATATGTGGGGGCAACATTTTCATTGTTTTGCCAAAGAACAGAACTACCATTTCGTGCTTGTGTTATTCTTGGTGTCCCACTAATTGTTTTGTAGGTTTTGGTGGCAGTTGTCAAATTAATATCAAAAACAGTTTTGTAATTTTCATTATGCAGGGAAAGATTTTTTAATTTTTTTTCAATTTCTTTAATTTTCTTTTCCATGTCAGAACCATCTTCAGATGATCTTCTCTGTCTACCATAACCATAATAATAACTCATTATTTATCTTGCAAAATTTTTAACATTTTTGTTAAAGATTTTTGTTTTTGTTTATGTTTTTTTTTAAATATTTTTAAAGTTCGTTTTCGCACCTTTCTTCTAACAACTGACGCTCGTCATGCTCTATGGGTCCAAGTTCGTCGGAAACTTCTTCTTCTTCTTCGTCATCGTCATCATTGAAATCTTCATCATCAAAAGAAGGACCTGATTCTGGGTATCCTTCTTCTCTCTCTCTTTCTATTCTTCCAATTCTTAGGTCATCAATTATTTCCATCACCCTCAAAATTTTTTGGGCCATTTCATTTAGAATTTCCTCACCAATGGTTTCAAAAACATCTTCTGTTAAAAATCTTATGTTAGTCAGATCTCTAAGCATTTTGTTAAGTCTGTTTTCTCTCGTATATTCATCAGTAATTTCTTGGAACACTAAAACAACCATTATGTCCAAAACTTTTTTCATTTCAGGAATGTTTGTTAAATTTGGATTTTCAACCAATATTTTGTATTGGTTATGATATTCTTCCCAATTTGTATTATTTTCAATATTTGAGTTCATTCTTGTTCTTTTATTTTTTTCCAAAAAAAATAGTTCAATTTAAAAAACTGTATCATATACTCCAGTTCTAACCAACATTTGGGTTTTTGTTTCGCCTGGATGTATGTAGTTGCAAACTGTTCCTGGATGTGTACTTTTGTTATGGTATATAATATTTGGTGGTTTGCCTGGATATGTTGTAAAACCCACCCACATACATTTTTCTCTGTCTGGACATAAGTTACTCCTTTTGGTGTTCATTTATTTTGGTTTTAAAAAAACCTCCAAATCCCAAAAACTTGGCGGCCATCTTTAAAACCCCAATCCAAAAAAAATCCAAAAAACTTGGCAAACCCCAATTCCAAAAATATCCCAAAAACCCAATCCCAAAAACTTGGCAACCATTTCGAAACATGTCCCAGGATCGTCAAACAAAATTTCAGGGAAAGGGGGGTCGCGAACCTTTTTCAGAAGGGGGGTGGGTAATCTTTTCAAACATGTCCCAGGATCGGCAAACAAAATTCCAGGGAGGGGGTCGCGAACAAATTTTCAAAAATTTTTTGGCGGCCATTAAGGTATGTCCCAGGATCGGCCTTTTGACACTACTGAAACACAATCTAAACGACTACAAAAACTCCAAAACAGAGCTGCTCGAATTATTTCAAATTTGAGCAATGATGTAGATCATTCTATTGCTTTATATGCCTTAGGCTGGGAGCCACTTGATATGATAAGAAAAAAGGCAAAAGCAAGAATGATGTACAAAACTTTAAATAAAATAGGCCCTGAGTCTCTCACAAACCTCTTCACGTATAAGAATAATATAACAAATTATAAGCTTCGGAGTATCTCAAGTGGTCTTTGTCTACCACAACCTTGCACCAATAATATGAAAAAGAGTTTTATGTATGATGGTGCTAAGCTATGGAACTCTATTCCAAACGAAATTAGGGAGAGCAAATCTCTATCATGTTTCCAAAAGAAAATTGCTGCTCACATATTTTAAACAAAAAAAATAAATTGTAAATAGATTGTTATGTTGCTTACTTACCAATAGCCTGCGTGCGATCTCGGCAGGCGGCGCAACCCGCATCCCTGTAGATGCGGGTTGCGGCGCCTGTCGAGGCTGCACGCAGACTAACTTACCAAGTACTATACTTTACCTATTTAATATTTAATACTATTTCTAATATTTTGTAAATAATTATTCTAAAGTTTATACTTCTGTAATTTCTTTTATACACGCCCCCTGTGGAAATCAGCTTCGGTTGACGGGGTTAGCGTGGTTAAATAAAGTTTTCTATCTATCTATCTATCTATCTATTAACAAGACTGAAGTCTGTTGTAAATTGTTTCGACAACTGCAGCATTGCATGTTTGTTGACAGGCTACCGGTATGTGAGTTTAATGTGTGTTATAGCCAGTCCTCCTTTGCCTCGGCACTCGGGAATTGCCGAGGCAAATGCAGAGGCAAGTTATGATTTTTCTGGTTTCCCTTTGCAAAAAAAAAATGCCGAAGCAATTCCACCCGTCATTGACATTGTTATACCTTTCCCAAAAAAAATCGTGTTCGTTCCGATCGTAACATCACGTTAAACGACTTAACGTAAATAAATTTATTTTTGTATTCGTAATCTTAATGGATCCTACAATCCAAGATCGGGGGCATGACATACAAGGAGCGGCTATTGGCTCTTAACTTATTACCCTTGTCTTACGACAGGGAAATTAAGGATTTAACTTTTTTCTATAAAGCTTTGTATGGACTTTCTGATCTGAATGTTTCTAACTTTGTTTCGTTTGTTAGTCATAGTCGTACCCGCATTTGTAAAAACCCTAATCTTATACTTAAAGTTCCGTCCTGTAAAACAAGTACTTTTCAAGCATCCTACTTTAACCGAATTGTCCCCCTCTGGAATTTTGTTTGTAAAATAGCAGCACCTAATAGTCTCTGTAGTCTAGCCACATTCAAATCATTTTTATCTGTTACATATTCATCTTTATTGACATCTACTTTTGACATTCACTCGACCTGTACATGGTCACTACATCGTAACCGTTCCTGTCACTAATGGCAGTTTTTTAATGCACCAACTACTAACCCCATGATACGTCACCTTGCGGGCCAACCGCCTTGGTTCCTTTTTTGAATTCTAATCAGTTATATTGTTCTTAGCTATGTTATTCTATGAGGTTATGTGCGCGTATGGTGGTGCATTTTGGTGTTTATGTAGTTGGTATAAGTCTAGTTGATTCATATATTTATGTATTTTTAATTTCTACGGGGGAGCGCCTCACATGGGTCCTCGAGTCTCGTTCGCGCTCTTCCCATGTGGATATTAGTATATTATTATACATCCATTAAAGTTGTTAAAAAAAATAAAAAAATAGATTTGACTCATTTTCGACATATAAAACATGCAGGTGCTTTGCAAAATTGAACTTCCATTGTAAACTTAAACTTCCATTGTAAACTTAAATTATTACACAAAACACAAAGTCCTACTGTGAGAAATTTGTCAAACAGAATCTACTTCCGCGATTGCCTTTAATCAGTTTCGTATGCATTTACATGTACAAGTGCCACGTGTGACAACAGTCTTTTACAACTGCCGACGTGCTTGCCGAAGCAATCTACAGTGATTTCATTATGTTCCTCGTCAGAAAGACTTATTACAAATTATCGAAAGACTCCGGCAATTAGTTTGCCGAGGCAAAAACAGTTCAGTGAATTACGAGGACTGGTAACTAAAACTAACTAAAACTTACTCTTTAGCTTGGAAAAATCGTAGCCTATCAAATTGTCCACCACGTTCTGTAATGCCAGTGTTTGTTCTGACTCTGGATTTCTCCCTTTCAGTTCTTAAATTAAAGAAAAAGAGTGTTAAATCAGAGAAACTTTTTAAAGACACAAAAAGGTACAGTACACATGACACATTGTCGTATTTCATTCATTTCAATCACACAATTTTTTGTTTGTTTGTCTGGTTAATAAGGATGTGGTTTAAGATGGTACAGTATGAGTATGTACCATTGCCTTCATGCACATACAAACCTCACCACCAAAAGTAATAACTGTGCATTTACATGAAATTAAATTAAAGTTTGTTACGTTATTACTTACACTGCATTGTTGATTTGAATAAGTGCATCATCTATGGTTTGTTGTGTGTGCATATTGCCAATAGTTGTGGCTGTTTCTTTAGTTGCCAGTTGTAAACCGGAAAATTATGAAAATCTACTGTATATAAAAATTATAGTTTTATGATACTCATCACAGAATTACGTGCTTTTTCGTTTATTTAGCTATCGAAGACTGTCAACTGACCAAGAGTTAATGAGATTTAATTTTGTTAAATTGTAGGCCCTATAGTGTAGCGTAATTTAAGTTTCAGTTGTTGTGGAAACCGAAAAAGTATAAACCAAAGAGTCTCTGGGTAGACTAAAGTGCATTTTCGTTGATTATTCCGGCCGAAAGTTGACAAAGTTCAACCGTAATTGCTTTTTTCAACAATTCCTTCATTTTAAAGCTAGGATTCGTATATCATAAGTCTTCAATGGCCTTCAAAATCTTCGGATATAGCCTGGCTATTAACAATGGTAGTTAAAGTTACGTTACACCATAGAAATTTAAAAATAGTAAAAAAAATTTTTTTGCGTAATTAGCTGGGTTTTGAAAAGTTTATTTTACAAAATTCATTAAGATATTAAGCGATGAAAATTGCAAGCAGCTCTGTTTTCCCGCTTGTTTCTTCAGCTTTAAATTTCAGCTAAACTGCCGTATTCAAAGACGTTTGTTGAACACGGGTTTTGGCCGATATTTTTCAAATTTTCACAATGTATCGGAGACAATAGGAGCTTCAAAAGTGTGTGTGGTAGCTATACGATTTTTTTTTCAGTTCTGAGTAATCGACTACGATTTATGGTATCCACGCAACTTAACTGAGGTTGCAAAAGAATGCGTTATATCTCAAAAATAACAAAAAAAAAACCAAACCCATACCTACCGCACACACTTTTGTAGAACAGCTAGTTGAGTTTTGATTTGATTGAAACTGTAGTTCAACAAAAGTCACGGCGCAAAGCGAATGCGCTCTCAAAATTTTCTCAAAACAAAACAAGTTTGAATACTTTTCAAAATTGTAAACCACTGTCCAATCGGCTACAATCGTTTTGCTATAAACTGTAAAAATTTGAATTTGATTGCTTTTAAACTCAACGCGCAGTTGCATTTTTCGCAAAGCACTACAGGATCTTGCAGGCCCTAAATTCGGCGTGTGTGACCTGTCCATGATGCAATGAGGGCCTGTGGAGGAGGCAGGGTTTTATGACTGCCTCCTCCACAGGCCCTATTGCATCATGGACAGGTCACACGCGCCGAATTTAGGGCCTGCAAGGTCCTGTAAATAATTTGGCAAAACTTGGCACGGAATAAATGTGCATAATTAACTACCATTGTTAATAGCCATGGCTATATACGAAGATTTTGAAGGCCATTGAAAACTTATGACATACGAATCCTAGCTTTAAAATGCAGGAATTGTTGAAGAAAGCAATTACGGTTGAACTTTGTCAACGTTCGGCCGGAATAATCAACGAAAATACACTTTAGTCTACCCAGAGACTCTTTGGTTTATACTTTTTCGGTTTCCACAACAACTGAAACTTGAATTACGCTACACTATAGCCTACAATTTAACAAAATTAAATCTCATTAAACTCTTGGTCAGTTGACAGTCTTCGATAGCTAAATAAACCAAAAAACAATACGAAAAACCTGTTACTTTCCTGACCGTCGAATTTGCTTTTGTTCGGCAGATATTTTCCCCTTCAATTCCTTTTTGTCGCTAAAAATATTATTGGCAGAAGGTCGGTAATTCTAAAACAGATTGGTTTCTTCATTGTCACGATCTGTAAGAAAGTTTAGACCGAATTTCCTGGTGGGTCACAGTGTTTAAAGAACTTGGACGTACGTTTGTCGAACAGCGGCCGGAAACAATTTGCAGGCCCTCTCAAAACTATCGCCTCCAGGGCCTAGTCTCGCTGTGCATAATGGGATCAGTCACCATTTTGTTTACATGATCTGGCAGGCCCAGTGAACTCTATATAAAGACTGGAACGATACCTCCATAAGGTCGGCCCTATGATTGGATGAAGCCAAACTTCCGGCTGCTGGGGGCAACACATGAACGTCTGACCAACGTCCAAGGAGCGGTAGAAAACAGACAATGGCCCAGCGAGAATTTTTTATTTTTTTGTAGTTGAACTTCATTTGAATTGATATAACGAAGCTAGTATGTATTAGAATCATTGTCCTTTCTGTCTGAGGTATGTTTGCTGGCAAAAATAGATTGAAGCAGGAAATATATTGTCAAACGAAAGCAAAATTTTGCTTGGATTGATGGAAACTCCTGACGAAAATTCAGGTTATATTTAGTATTTATTCGTCTTTATTTTATGAATTCTTGCAACCCTATCAAGCTGTGCCTTTGCTCTTATGAATAGTCTCCTCATACCTTTTGAATCATTGTAAGACCAGATATATTTTGATCTTTGATGCCTTTAAACACTGTCGGTTCGTATTCCTGTGTTTTGTTCGATTTTTTGACTGTTCAGAAAATTTAATATTTATGTTTTTTATTGATCATGTCAACATCCATATGCTCGACAGATTATAGCCACTAGATTTCAGTAGGCCTTAGCCCTGATTAATGCTATCTTTGTTTGATTCAAGATAGTTTATAGACTTTTTTCTGGACTTTTGATACCTCAACTGACTCAACACTTGGAGCTGCCCTACAAAAAATCAAGAGATCCGCGCGGTTTCGGACTCAAAATGTGTTTTTTGTCAAATATTCAAGCTACGTTTTTGCTGCTAAAAGCCTTTAGAAGAAGTATATATTACTGTAGCATGTTTGCATTTCTTTGTAATTGGTTCATAACAAAATATAACTTAAAAAATAAAGATCTTCTTGCATTAAAGAGGACTGGGGCCGCCCTGCATGTCAGCCTCCATGACGGCTTCAAAATTTGGTTTGTAGGTATCGTTCCAGTCTTTATATAGAGTTCACTGGGCAGGCCCTCTCAACAGCGTGACCTGTCCATGATGCAATAGGGCCTGTGGAGGAGGCAGGGTTTTATGACCGCGCGCGAGCTGGTTGCGAATGGGGGGAAAATTACTGATCATCGTGAAATATGACGTCAGCGCCCGTAAAAAAGCCCAAGAATTAACGCAAATTTTTTGCGATTGCTTTGGTGAAATTTTTTAAAAGTTTGGACAGTTCAAGAGGAAGCTCTTTCCTTTGTGATTCTCTTTTAAAAAATTATATGCAACGAATTTTGCTCAATGTCAAAAAACATTAAATTTGGTAATATTTACAAAACCATCCGAACAGTCCCACATTTATTTTTCAGTAAAGCGTTTCTCGAAGCAATTCCCATAAGACTGCGAAGTTTGAAAACATTTCACCGAAGAAAACTCGAGAAATGGCAGAAAAAAGATGAAAAATACAAAAAAAATTATATATTTTTTTGGACTCGTTTTCGCCATAGCAACGATCTTCATAAGGTAACTAACGGCGCGAAATTAATTGCGAGGCATGTTACTAATCTTACTGAAAAGTTTCATGAACATAAGTCACAGAAGAAGGGAACTGGGCTTCCATAAGTATTTTAGTCAAACATAGTTATGTATCATATAAAAACCCTAGGGAGCCACCTTAATGTAGATGGTAAGATATAGGCTTTATTTCATTCCTTGTGAAGCACTTGTTCTTTTCCGTATCCTGTGTAAAAATAGAAATTCCACTGTTTTTGGGGTGGTTCTTGACTTTTCGTAAACAAAATTTTCTGTATATGGCTGTAGGGGGAGAGGGTGGAACTGACGTCCAAAAATGGCTCATGTCCGCTTTTGCCTTACTGTTTGATTGTATAGTCAGCTTTCCAAGGTATATACAGTGTGTATAAAAAAAACGGAACCCCTAGAAAATTAATTAGTATTCTTTAAAACAACCTATTGTAGTAGTTTGGAAGCCCTAAAAGCGTTGCGTTATAAATTAATCAGAACATAAGTTAAACAGGAAGAGAAAAAGCTTTTAAATACTTTCACCATGCATACACTTCAAGTTATCTTAATTTCCCAGGTGTATAAGACCGTGTTTTTATGCATCCGTAGCTCAGAGGTGTTTAGGGCTTTCAAACTACTACAATAGGTTGTTTGAACAGAATAGTAATTCATTTTCTAAGGGTTCGGGTTTTTTTTTATACACACTATAGAATTCACTGATGACACCTACCACTTTAGCTAATTAATGTTCTATGTCCATGCATTAACTCAAAATCTTCTAGTGTATCCGTGGGATACCTAATAAACATGATCATTATAGTTCACAATCAGTAAACATTGTCAAGATGTCAAATAAAAGCATAGTCAACATGTATTGTAAGAACAACTGGTGGCAGACATTTTGCCGCCGAACATTTTATCGAAAGACAATTTGAACAATTGACAATATCCCAATGGGCATTTTTCTAACATGCATGGTCGCTATTGTGACAATATGATGTTTTGACAAATAAACTATCAGCTGTACCACATTTTGCAGTTTTACTCACGATCAAGTTTTTCTTGATAAGTTTCTTGGTAGTTTTACTTACAGGTATATGACGAACAAGTTTCTTTTTTTACAATTTTCATTTCACTTTTATTTGTGTAAAACTATAGATACATTTTCCTTGTTGACTAAAAATCAGTTCCATCACCTATATTATAATTTTACCTTACATCATTTACAAATGGTTGTGTTTTTTCACCGATAGCTTTTCTTAGACTTTTGTACTCGGGTGCTAGCTGTTACCGTTGACAACATCGGTGGCGTCACATCTGGATCACGTATAACTCCTTTCGTCAAATAATTATAATAAAGTTGTTAATACATCGTTGTAATATTACTGGATAGGAAGCTAACTGACGCCAAAAACAGATCTTTGTTTAAAACAACAAATGGAAAAATATAATAGAGCCTGCAGGCTGCACCGAATGGCATTTGACATAAGTACTGTTCGACGACGGACTGTAATCTTGGCTCAATACAGCAAGCTGCGCAAAAGGACTGAAAAGAAAACTTATTCTACGCTAGCAGCTTTTTGTGGAAAAGTGCACGTATATTTATTATTGTGAGTACCTTTGACTTTTATGTTAATTATTGTGTCTTAACTTGTCTTTACTATATATACGTATAGATTAATCAATGTGAGTAGATCTTTAACTTGTATATATTGATCATTGTGTATCTTAAAGCCCCAATCAAACGAGAACGCAAGTCATCGCAAGTTGGCAGTCAGAATGTCTGTGGCGGTCGTTCGAACACCCAAATTAACAATATAAAGGTTTCATGAGTGTTTTAAACAAGTTTTAACTTTGTCACGGTACATGATGTTTTCGGGAAATAATTTCCCGAATAATTTCCCGAAAATATCATGTACCGTGACAAAGTTAAAACTTGTTTAAAACACTCATGAAACCTTTATTTTGTTAATTTGGGTGTTCGAACGACCGCCACAGAAATTCTGACTGGCAACTTGCGATGACTTGCGTTCTCGTTTGATTAGGGCTTAACATTTCTTTATACAGTAAATCTATATTGACAGTCTGAGTAACTCTAAGTTATATTGATTATTGCATGCATATCTTAACTTGTCTTTAGTATACGTATATTCACAGTTGGAATCTTAAGCTGTCTTAGTAAATGTATATTGACAGTCTGAGAAACTTTGACATGCATATATTCATTATTGCATGAGTATCTTAACTTGTCTTTAGTATACGTATATACTGTATTGACAGTCTGAGTAACTTCAACTTTTAATGATCATTGCATGTGTATCTTTTAATCTTTCTTCAGTATACGTATGTATTATTACATAATTCCTATGAGTACGGAAGTCTTGATATTTAGGAAATGAACAATTCTATATCGAAACAGGTTAAATCTTTTCTCTCAATTTTTGAAAAATTTACTTAAACTGCTGAGGTGTCAACAGGTTTGACGATAAAAAGGTGTGTGATCAACATTCAGAGTAACGTAAAATTTTATGCTTGGTATAACAAGCAACAGATGGAATCACAAAATACAATTTTTACAAGTTTTGCTTGGATGATATTAGACCTGACACGAGTGAAATTGTTTAAAAATGTTTTCACAAGAACAAACTGGACAAACCAATCTAAGCCGTACGTTCAAGGCGAAAGAAAGCGGAAAATGCCAATCTTAAAAACCGGGACATCTTAACGGCAAAATGATGCTGCTCGCGGCCTTTTAGTACAGATCAAGCGACGAAGCAGCAAGATCAGTTGTGCAAATTAGACAAGGGCAGAAATATTTTGAAGTATAGAATGACCCAGAAAAGATAAGGTTTTTATTACATGGCCTTTTTGTAGTTTTATTTGAAATGTTTAGAATATACAAGCAACAATGGCAGAAGTAACCAATTTTTAACGAAAACACTTTATTACTATAACACTGTGGATCGTATTCAAATTTTCGTCGCAGTAAATCTATTTTTATGATATCAGAATATACCATTTTAGCCTGAATAATTATTTTCGATTTAGTCTTTCAATATTTGTAATAGCTGCATGGCGTATAACCCGGGACAGAGTCAAGTAATAAAAAGTTATACAATTCAGGAAAAGATAATCTCTCAACTATAATTATCTATAAAATTAAAAGCTTTAAGTTCATAAATTGTATTTATATCTCCCTTTGCTACTCAGAGTTTCACGCAGTTAGGTGATAATCAGACAACCGTGGAAGACTTTTCTACATTTGGTGACGTTATCTCGTTAATGGTGTGATGGCGTAATACTTTCTATATTGTTTGGTTGCATCATCCTATAGGCAAAAATATTTTTAGTTGTGGTATTTCGAAATAATTTCTGACATGTGTCTTGCACTTCTGAATTAATCCAGGTCTACAACTTTAGCTATTGTTCTATGCCTATGAACTTAAAATCTTCTAGTGTATCCGTGGGATACCTAATTAGAATGATCATTATAGTTCACAATTTGTTTTTAGTGAACATCGTCAAGATGTCAAATCAAAACATAGTCAACATGTATTGTAAGAACAACTGGTGGCAGACATTTTGCCGCCAAACATTTTATCGAAAAACAATTTGCACAATTGACAATATCCCGATTGACATTTTTCTAACAGAGCGCTATTGTGCTGAAAAGCAGACTATTAGCTAGCCAAACCACAGTTTACACTTTTACATATCAGATCAAAGTTTTTCTTGATAGTTCCTTTGTATGATGAACAAGTATGATCATTTTCTCATTTTAAACTTGTCTGAAGTTTCTTTTTTGAACACACACACTATATATATATATATATACTATAAGTGGGCTTACCTCAAATGTTGATGGTCGCTACTGTCAGTTTCACGCTGGGCGATCTTCAGGCGGCTGAAGAGTTTCGATTCGGCGCTGTCTTAAATAGGTTGAGTTGCTTACGTCATTGCTAATGGGTGTGTGGGTTGATGGCACGCTTCTGGGTGTGTGGGTTAATGGCGGTGTGTGGGTTGATGGCGGTGTGTGGGTTGATGGCGGTGTGTGGGTTGATGGCGGTGTGTGTGGGTTGATGGCGGTGTGTGGGTTGATGGCGGTGTGTGGGTTGATGGCGGTGTGTGGGTTGATGGCGGTGTGTGGGTTGATGGCGGTGTGTGGGTTGATGGCGGTGTGTGGGTTGATGGCGATGTGTGGGTCGATGGTGCGCTACCTACATTCCTACCTTTGTTCTTGCCTACACCTACGTTCTTTATCTTAAACTTGTTTTTGTGCCGACATGTTGAAAGGATTTCTGATTTTTTGTTAAGTAAAGTGGGTTTTTCGGATTTCATAATGCAAAGTTTTTCTTCCAAACATAAATTACATCGGTTAGACCCCCCTGAGTATGCTGCTGACCGTTTTAAAATTGACCCATTAATGTTAAAATTTTGTTTTTTGTTTTTCAAATTCCATATGTGTTTGGAGAGTTCGGTTTCGTTTGAATATTTTTTGTGTTGAAAATGTTTGGTGTGGTTTCTGTATCGCTCCTTAAAACTGTTTGCTGTCTTGCCTATGTAATGCTTAGTGTCATTAGTGTTGTTTCTCGAAATAGTTGCTTTATATATGATGTTGTTTGTCAAACATTGCCCACCAAGTGGGCATTGATCTTTATTTCTGCAGTTACAACCACTTGTGCTATTGTTTTTTCCTTCATTTTTCATGAGAATGTGTGTGTTGTGTTTCGTGATTGTGGATTTAATGTTGTTCATGCAGCTATAACTAACTTTTACTGTGGTTCTGTTGAAAATCTTGTGTAGCTTGTTGTGTGGTGGGAAATGTTTGTCAATTAAGGTTAAGAAACATCGTCCTATGTGTGTTCTAACGTTCTTGCTGTATGGTGGGTTAAACCAAATGTGATATATATATATATATATATATATATATATATATATATATATATATATATATATATCTGCATGGTACGGGATCTTAATTTTATCATCTCTCTCTTGCTTTAAGCTTTGAAGATGACAAGTGCAACTGCATCAGCTAAATTTAAACGTTACCCAAACTTAAAGTTCCAAGGATATTTTGTCTTCTTCTATTTGGTTCTTTTGCAAGTCACAGTTGCCAAAAACACTTCTGCAACAGATGACGTACTTACGCTTACGGCAAAAGGTAAGCTTTATAATGACCATATGCTAATTTAGATTTTAAGTGAGGCATGGGTGGCACAAGCCGTTAGCCTCTCATCATTAAAGTTAAGCCCGATCAAATGGGTTAGTACTCGGATGGGGCACATTTAAACCAACACTACATGGCCACCACGACCATCACCACAACCACCACTACAACAACAACAACCACCACTACCAAGACTATTACCACCACGACCGCCACAACCACAACTACTACAGAACATACGACTACCACCACCATCACCACCACCACCACCAGGACTACAAACACGACCACCACCACAAGAACAATTACAACCACCATCACCATCATGACCACCACCACCACCTCTACCACCATGACGAACACCACGACAAGGACCACTACAACCACAATGACCATAACCACGACCACCAATGACCACCACGACCATCACCACCTCCCCCACCACCACTACCACTACAACCACACCTATGACCACAACCACAATCATGACGATGACCACTGCCACAACCACCACAACTACAACTAACACTACCACGACCACCACCACCCCAACGAAGACGATCACAACCATGACCACAACCACATACCACGATGACCACCATCACCACGACCAAGACAACGACCACTACCACCACAATGACCACCCCCATCACCATGACCACCACCACCACCACCACCACTACAACCACACCCATGACCAGAACAACCACACACCACCGCGACCAACACCACGACAACGACCACTACAACCACAATGACAACCCCCATAACCACGACAATGACCACTACCACAATGACCACCCCATTACCACCACTATCACCACCACCACCACTACAACCACATCTATGACCACGAGCACCACCACATACCAGGACCATATCCACCACCACCAATACAACGACCTCCACAACAAAAACCGCAACTACAACCGCCACGACCATCACTACCACCACCACGGCCATCACGACACCTTGACGACCACCACCATAACTATCTCGACAACGACCATTACGACCACACCCATGATATTACAACCAGCAGGACAATCAGCACCACCACAACCACCACGATAACCACCACCGCTAACAAGAGAATCTCCACGACGACCACACTCACGACCACCACCGCCAACACAACCACTACTAGGAATATCTCCACCACGACCACAGCCACCACAACCACCACCACTACAACAACAACTATCACCACAATGACTACCATGACAACCACTACAACGACGACCACCACAACAACCCCGACCACCACCACCACCACCACAACTACCACCACCAAGACCACCACAACTACCACCACCACCAAGACCATGAGACCATGACCACCACCACTACAACTAAAACTACCACCACCACAACGAAGACGACTACAACCATGACCACCACCACCATGACCACCACCAGCATGACCACCGCCACCATGACCACCACCACCACGATCAATACCACTACCAAAACCACGACAACCATGATCACCACGACCATCACTGCCACTACCAAGACCACTAAAACTTCACCCATGACCACAACCACGAGCACCACCACATTCCACAACCACATCCACCACCATGACAACAAACACCACCACCATAACCACCGCCACTACAACAAGCACAACTACCACCACCACGGCCATCGCGACACCTTGACGAGCACCACCATAATTATCTCGACAACGATCACTACGACCACACCCATGACACCACAACCACCACCACCACCACCACCACCACCACGACAACCACTATAACCACAATCACAACAACCGCTACCAAGACAATGTCCACGACGACCATTACGACCACACCCATGACCACCAACACCAACACCACCACTACTATGAATATCTCCACCACGTCCACCACTACAACAACGACTACCATCGCAATGACTACCATGACAACCACTACAACGACGACCACCGCAACAACCAGCGCCACCCCGACCAGCCCCACCCCGACCAGCACCACCACGACGAACACAACCACGACCACAATCACCACCACAACCATGACCACCACGATGAACACCAAAACAACCACCACAATGATGACCACTCCCAACACGAACACGAACACCACCACAAAGAAAATGACCACAACCATGACCACAACCATGACCACAACTCTGACCACCACCGCCACCACCACCGCCACCACCACCGCCACCACCACCACCACCACCACGACCAACACAACGACCACTACCACTACAATGACCACCCCCACCACGATGATCACCACAACAACCACCACGACGATGACCACTACCACGAACACCACCACCACCACAAGTATCACCACCATGATCATGAGACCATGACCACCACCACTACAAATAACACCACGCCACTACCACCACAACAACGAAGACGACCACAACCATAACCATAACCACCACCATGACCACCACCAACACCACGACAACGACCACTCCCACCAAAATGACCACACCCATCACCATGACCGCCACCACGACGACAACCACAACCATGACTACGACGACCATCACCACCACGACCACTACAAGCACACCCATGACCCCAACCACGAGCACCACTACGTACCAAGACCACATCCACCACCCCACGACAAAAACCACCACAACAACAACCACAAGTACAACCACCACGACGAGGTCTACCACCTCCCCGGCCATCGCGACACCTTGACGAGCACCACCATAACTATCTCGAGAATGACCACTACGACCACACCCATGACACAACAACCGGGACCACAACCAACACCACAACAACCACCACCATGACAACCACGATAAAGACCAACACGACTACCTCTACCAAGACAATCTCCACGACGACCACTATGACCACACCCATGACCACCACCGCCAACACCACCACTACTAAAAATAACACCACCATGACCACAACTACCAGGACAACCACTACAACAACGACGACCACCACAACAACCAGCACCACCCCGACCAGCACCACTACGATGAACACCACCACCACGACAGCAACCACTACCACGACTACAATCACCACGATGACCGCCACAAAACACCACCGTTTGTATTATTTTAAAATATTGAGTTTAGAGTTCAAATCAGTTTATCCTACCTTTTTGTTTTCTGAGTTGCAGTATATACCCGTTTATATTAAGATTTTTGATATTTAGATCTTGGATTAGGGTTTAGCGATTAATAAGGATATATTTGACAAGGGCTTTAATTTAAACTATAATTCGTTTGCTCTATTATTTTATAGTTCAAGCAAACATTGCTATAAAATGGAACTTCTTAAAGAAAATGTAAGTGTGTTCTTTAGGCATTTTTTGACGCTACTCAATAGCATGAAAAGTCTTGAAAATAACTTAAAAAGTCAATAAGTCAGTGTTCATAATCAAACGTTTCGACACTCCAATCTAGTGTCGTTCATCAGGGGTGATCATTGTAAAGACATATCCCTTATCTATACTCTTAACCGCTAATAACGCTATCTATCAACAAGATACAAATACGCATTTGGAAATAGACCTCTATGCATTATCGCAATTTATTGCAGTGTGCACGCTATTTGTATAATCTAATCCAATATCTTTCCTTTACTTTCTTTCCCTTTAATTTCCTTTGCTTCTATCCTATTCTATCCTTGCATTTCTTTTCCTATTTTATCTTATTCTTTTTCATCTATCCTAACCTATCCTAACTTATCCTATCCTAACCTATCCTATCCTAATCTATGATCTATGATCTGATCCTATCTCCTTCCTTTACTTTCTTTCCCTTTTATTTCCTTTGCTGCTATCCTATTCTACCCTTGCATTTATTTTCCTTTTTTATCTTATTCTTTTTTATCTATCCTATCCTATCCTATCCTAACCTATCCTAACTTATCCTATCCTAACCTATCCCACCCTAATTTATTCTATCCTATCCTATCCTAACATATCTTATCCTATCCTAACCTACCCTAATTTATTCTATCCTATCCTATCCTAACATATCTTATCCTATCCTAACCTATTTTAACCTATCCTATCCTAACCTGTCCCATCCTAACCTATCCTAACCTATCCTAACCTATCTTATCCTATCCTAACCTATTTTAACCTATCCTATCCTAACCTAGCCTATCCTAACCTGTCCTATCCTAACCTGTCCTATCCTAACCTAGCCTATCCTAACCTGTCCTAACCTAGCTTATCCTAACCTGTCCTATCCTATCCTAACCTAGCCTATCCTAACCTAGCCTAACCTAGCCTATCCTAACCTAGCCTATCCTAACCTAGGCTATCCTAACCTAGCCTATCCTATCCTAACCTAGCCTATCCTAACCTAGCCTAACCTAGCCTAGCCTATCCTAACCTAGCCTATCCTAACCTAGCCTATCCTAACCTAGCCTATCCTATTTTAACCTATCCTAGCCTATCCTATCCTAACCTAGCCTAGCCTAACCTATCCTAACCTAGCTTATCCTAACCTAGCCTATCCTAACCTAGCCTAGCCTATCCTAACCTAGCCTATCCTAACCAAGCCTAACCTAGCCTATCCTAACCTAGCCTATCCTATCCTAACCTAGCCTATCCTAACCTAGCCTAACCTAACCTAGCCTAGCCTATCCTAGCCTAGCCTATCCTATCCTAACCTAGCCTATCCTAACCTAGCCTATCCTAACCTAGCCTATCCTAGCCTAGCCTATCCTAACCTAGCCTATCCTAACCTAGCCTATCCTATCCTAACCTAGCCTATCCTAACCTAGCCTATCCTATCCTAGCCTAGCCTAACCTAGCCTATCCTAACCTAGCCTAACCTAGCCTATCCTAACCTAGCCTATCCTAACCTAGCCTATCCTAACCTAGCCTATCCTATCCTATCCTAACCTAGCCTATCCTAACCTAGCCTAACCTAACCTAGCCCATCTTAACCTATCTTATCCTATTCTTGCATTTCCTTTTCTTTTCTTCTATCTTTTTCGTTCCATTCCCTTCCTTCATTATAAACTTCAAAACAAAGCAAAGTTGTTGACGGCGTTGCCTCTGACTTTTTAGATTTGCAAATCTTTACAGCGATGCAAGTAAACATACTTTACTAGATTGAGTACAGTATATTATATACAAGCTTGTTACATATGGAGATCTACTACAGTATAACAATATAATTAAAATTTATTGATTCTCCATCTTAAAGGAATGTGTATGAAAAGATGAATCTTGCGATCTCTTTGACAAAAAACGACGCGAAAGAAGGCAACAATCACCAGGATTATACAGATAGCGAGATTGTAAACTATTCAGTTGCCCTTGAGGTATAAATATATTACATAATATAATTTATATATAATAATTCTTCAGTTTGTCTTCACGTAAATATGGCTGTAAAATTTAAGATATAAGTGTGCGTGATTTAATAACGTCATAAAATGATGAATATTACTCTCATATCTTCCAATCCGGCATGATCCTCCTAAAAAAATGCGAATACAAATGCTCTCCCTCTATAGGCATCTGGACCTTACGAAATATATTAAGATTACCCTTATAGGTAATATAATAGACTTCTTTTGAAAAAAAGACGTTATACTCGTCATACTTTTGTACGAGTTTATTCAGTCTTTCATTGGTCATGACTATATCTTTTAACCCTTTTCTTTGCATAAGAAACTAGAGATAGCTCTTGTTCCGCATTGCCAGAAAACTAAGCAGATTTGTACTTTTTTTTCAGAGACTACGGCTCATGAAATATCTTTTACCCAAACGCACTGAAAGGAACCAGATGAGATCGACTAAAAATAACATTAAAAAGCTCGATATTGATGCTAAGCTATTGAAAGATATCAATCCAATGAATGTCGATGAAGAGGTTAGTCTCTATATAGCTACATTTTTGGCAAACTGAGTTGGACACAACACACACTCTGATCCGGCTACGACGGTTAGTTAAAATCGTCTGGCGTTGGACAGAGTGAAATAACAAAATGCCAGGATTAAGTTGATGCCTTCTTAGTCCATTGCTGCCCGAATAAGCTTGCTGGAATCGTCTGACGTTAAACAGAATAAAATAAATGGAAAAAATACTGAAGTCGAGCTCTGTAGCTTAGATAAAGGAGCACGGGCGATGTGTGCTGTTACCGCGCTGCCGCTCACCACTGCGGTATAACGCTAAGTCCAAAGCTAAGCTCGGTTATATGGGGTTAGTACTTGGATGGACGAGTGCCTAGAAATGACTCCGTTGTCGAGCTTGGAACTCATGCGAGTAGATTTGTAGTTGATCTCTCATGTGCTTCGAGACTTTCTCGCTGGGTTCTAAGGTTTTCCTCCCTCCGTAAAATCAACACCTATACTTCTTGGGAGGTGAATGCATGGACCGAGCTGGCCCGGTTAGCCGGAATGGGTTCTAATTGCGATAACATGGAGCCGGGTAGCCCGGTATGCCGGTGTCCCAGTAAATGTGTCCCCCCCAAAATATGTCCCCCCCGGGACACATATCCTAGGAAATATGTCCCCCCTTCGGAAATTCGGCCCCCCCCCCCTCAGAATGATTCTTTACAGGATAATTGATATACGTGTAATGTGGCCAAAACTTTTTAAAAGTAAAAAATATATATTTCTGAATGATAAATTATAACAGCTAAATATATATTTAGATAAGAAACTCTTTTTTGCTTTCTAAAGAGCGTGTTGGCTCGAGGTTAATGAAGGGCTCCGCGTGAAACGTCCGTATTTCGTTGTCAAAATTCTCGGCAGCTCAGCATTTTCTTGCTTTGTTATTAATATAATAGTGTAGTTTGCCGTTTTTCAAAAAACGGTATATACGGAAGTATTTATTATGCATGGTAGTCATGATTCGCAAACGCAGTAGACGCCTTTTTTCAATGAGCGATGACTCTCAAAAGCGCCATCCGTATTGGTCATACTGGTGTAGAAGCGGGGAGATAACTTTTAGCTAACTAAACACTAATTTGCGGGGTAACACTGGCACAGGTAATTAAGATACGTTGTAGGTGAACTGCCACACACTCCCCGCGTATTAATTACCCCTCTCAATATATATTTCAAATATATATTTAGCTGTTATAATTTATCATTCAGAAATATATATTTTTTTACTTTTAAAACGTTTTGTCCACATTACATGTATATCAATTATCCCGTAAGGAATCATTCTGAAGGGGGGGGGGACAAATTTCCGAAGGGGGGGGACATTTCCTAGGAAATCTGTCCCGGGGGGGACACTTTTTTTGGGGGGGACACATTTCCTGTGACCCCGGGATGAGTTGACGTGGATGATTGCAGCCCAAAATTCACAATTTTCAACTAAATAAGAGAAAAGTTACGTTAGTTTTACTTCAGTTTTACACTATTTAGTTTATTATTTAAGTCGACGGAATCTTTTATAAGCCCATCATTTATACAACGATTGTTATTGTCTTAGCGAACGGCGAAAGCGTCTTCACGAAGACTAATTAATATATTAGGTATTCGCAATCATCACGAAACACACAAACAACGTTGCTTGTTTTCAGTTCCTTTCAGCCCTATTTATTCACACAGTCAAGTAGACAAGTACGTATCGCAACGAGTTAAACAGTTTTTCAGCCAGTTTTTCCAGGGACGAAACCATTACATTGATATTTTCATCTCAGTTATTACCGGGCTAGCCCGGTGTGTCGTATGGCGACTACCTGGGGTGCCAATAAAATGCCATTGACTTGGCCACGTTGATCTGCGTCCTTCGCAATTCAGTCACTGGCTGCAAGTAAGGTTGATTAGCCCCCACTTCTCTCCTTTAAATTTTAATTGTATGCAACCTAATTTCCTCTTCAATGTGATTGAGCAAGCAAGTTGTAAGTTGATATAATCTGAGAACAACTTTAGTACATTTATAAACATTATTTACATGGTACGTTATTCATAATTAAATATTGTTGTGTGGAGATTTAAAGTGATTCTGTGATTCACTTCTTTGTATTTTCCTAGAAAAATGAAAAGAAAAAATCAGCAATGGAATGGTCAATGGAAACTGTTACTTATGTTGTCTGTGCACTGTCCTTGGCTGGTATACTAGTGCTGTATATTGTGTACCTGTAAGGTTTTAGCAATTGCGTTCTCTGTTATTGTTGTTGTTGATATTATTGCTAATTTTCGTTCTTTATATTAGTAATTATAATCAAAACAGATAACAAACTCCTGTAAAAATATTTCCAGGGTACATCTGCTAACAAACGATGGCCTTTCAAACGTCACGTCACAAAACTGGTCTAATTTATCCAGCTCTTTACAAATGGCAATTATGGCTCTGGCTTTGCTCTTATTTCATGTACCAGTTGGAGGAGATGTTACTGGCATGTCAGCCTCAAAAGGAACTTATTTTCAAAACCAAGGACAAGGACGTAAGTAAAAATATCTATATAAATATAATAAATATAATATAGAATAAGGGAAATGGAGACTTTGCATGGGAACGAGATGGCTACCAAGTTAAGAATTGTAGTAAAAAATGTGTAAGAAGGGGCTGACGTTTTAGCACTAACTCTCTTTATTTGAATTGTAAGATGTCCAGTAATAGCAGAAAAATCGACGAAAAACATACTTAAAATGCTGTAATTGAAAGATAAAACAATTTTATATGAATTACAGTATGGGCTATCAAATTTTCAGAATCTTTGCCAAAAATTTATAACAATTGCTGCATTGAAAATGTTAACATGTTTAAACGTTTTAATAGATGGATATTTAGTATTATTTATTTTCATTTTTCAAACTATGATTACCTTTTATTTCAGGGTATCTTCAAAGTTACGTCATCGACAGCTTGTCTCATATGTCATTGTTTCAATGCCAAATCCAGTGCGTCAATCGCCTCCCAAAATGCAGGTCCATAAACTACATTGAAAATGAAGACGGGTCGAGTATTTGCGAAATAAACAAGGAAAGCCAAAATTGTGCACTGCCTGGGGAATATATTTTAAGAGAAAAATCATTCTATTTGGAAACAGTGCCAGAAACTGATGATGAAGTGAGTATCTTTGCTGCCTATTTTAGTAATCTAGCCCACTTTTAGCTTGTTATCAGATAATAATAATTTTATACCAGCCTACTCCCTGGCTCTTTCTCTTCGCTGTTTTAATATTTGCTAGCATAGGCGTAGTCAAACCTAGGTACCAGTCTCATCATATACGCGCGTGCATAAGAACGACGGGACAAGGCTGATTTTATAGGTTTCTTAAGAATAAGAACACCAGCTTGCCACCTTTCACTTACTTATAGTTTAAACCATTGGAACAAGACTGACGTGTTAGTTAGCGTTAGTTGCACAATAAGAAATTAAAATGAAGAAAGAATTTAACACAATAGTAATCAGATTGCTTGAACGAGATATCGAACCCAAATGAATATATTCGAATAGGTGAGTTTCAGGGTGTTGCGCGCGCATCGTTTTGGAAAGGAATTGGCGGGCTCTTCTCTACAAACTAAGCAATGGCAAACAGACTTGCTAGCGAGCCGCCAACAGCAGAATAACAGTGTTAAATATCCAGAATCTGTATCTATACTTTGTTTATTTTAAATAGTACGTTAACTTTGAGGGGAGCTTTCCAGTTTTTTTGAAAAATGAATAGCGCGCAACACCCTGAAACTCGCCTATTGACGCATCAGAATATGGATCGTCGGAATATGGATCAAGGCTTGCTTACAGGTGCGGTTTTTGCAGATCTACGAAAGGCGTTTGATACTGTGGACCATGAACTGCTTGTGGAAAAAATGTCTGTTCTTTATGGAATTGAGGGAAGAGAGTTTGCTTGGTTTAAAGACTACTTGAATGAACGTAGTCAAGTTTAACATTTTGTTATATGCTGATGATGCTGTCATCTTTGTTGCACACAAGTATATTAAAGAAATAGAAAAAACATTTAATGATGAACTAAATGAAGTTAACAACTGGACCTTTTGGAACTTTCTTTTTATTAACAAAAGTAAGACGGAGTTTGTAATTTTTGGAACTGATGCTAGGCTTTCCAAAGTAAACGAAGTAACTTTATTCGTTGGTAGAAATAAATTAAAACGAGTCTATAAATTTAAATATTTAGGGATATACTTAGATGACAGCCTTACATGGAAAGATCATGTAAAACATATTTAGGTCGGCTGAGAAAGAATCTTACGACTCATGCCGCAAATGATCTTTATAAATCACTAATTCGGCCAATTTTTGACTACTGTGACAGTGTCTGGACCTGTTGTAATAAGAGTGATGTTGATAGATTAGAACGCATGCAGAAGCGTGCTGCAAAAATTATTTGTAAATTAGACTCCAGCGACCTTGCCATTCAGCAACTGAACCTGGAATGTCTAGAAGACCGTAGAAATAGTCATGTTTTAAAATTGGTAAAAAAGTGTCTAGCTATAGGGAAGTGCCACAGTTTTTAATCAATTCTTTTAATTTTAATCGAGACGTCATCTCTAGAATCACTCGTAGAAGTGACTTTTTACATTTTCCATCAGTAAGAACGGAAGCAGGCAAGAGGGACCGCGGAACGATTTTTGTATTGGGGGGGGGGGGGGGCTGTTCACAAAAGGAACTCTTCTAGGGGGATCCGGGGGCATGCCGCCCGGAAATTTTTTAAATCTAGAGTCTAGGAAATGCCATTTCCTGCATTTTGGGGGAAGAATTTACAGAATTCTGAAGGTCAGAAAACTCTCAAAAGACAACACTTTGTTTGTTTGTTTCCATTAATAGATTAAGATTTATATATAAGAGCAAACCAGAACAAACGCCAAACACAACATATTGTCAACAGTAACAGTACTCATTTCTGGTATGCTCCCTTGCTTTGTATTGTTGATATAATGTTCAAGTGCAGACCGCTGCGTGTGCTAGACTGACTGATCCCCCCAGCCCCCCGGTTCCGCGGTCCCTGACCAGGAGGTCAGTATAGTGAGAGATTTTTTAGGAGCATTATAGTTCCTACTACTGCGCTTTCCACTCGAGTTTGGAACGGCTAACGTTTTGCCGTTAAGTTTAGTCGTTTGAAATTGTAGTTGTGACGTAATGCTAACGATGTTGTCAAGTCGTTGTCAAGGGCAAGGCACTGGCGTTAGTATGTAACGCCTTGGCAACGCCTTGACAACATCGTTCGCCATTACGTCACGACTAAAAGTTTCAAACGACTAAATTTAACGGCAAAACTTTATTTTATCCGTTCCAAACTCAAAACCGCAGTATTTCTCACTATTTCTTAGAGAGCCTGTTCACATGAGGCATTAGGTACCTCGGGAGGAAGGGTTATCCCTATCACCCGATATCTATCTATCTATCTATCTATCTATCTCGATGTTAGTTCATTTCGAAGTTTAAAAATGTAAATCGTTCATACGAGACCGAGATAATTCGTGGGATTAGGCCCAGAGTTAGCCCGCCTCCAAACTTTTGTATATAATTACGCATGCGTAATTATGCATGCTTTTGCACGGAATAACTCGGAGTGAAGTGTTCACATGAAGCTAGGGTTATCTCGGAGGCCAGGGATAAATCGGTAGTTGCGTTTTATCATGTGAAACATGGTCAACTTTGACCCTAGTCCCCGAGTTATCCCTACCCCCCAAGATAACCCGGTCTCATGTGAACAGACCCTTATACTTTCTTCTTACTTCTTCTTACTATACCTTTCTCTATTCTATTTTGTTTATGATTTAACTTACCAATTTCTGTATATCTATAGTGTAATCTTTTTTATAGGATTATTATCTCATAAATGTAGTCTTCAGTGTAGTTTTTAGTAGTTTCTTTAAGAAATGGAAAATGGCCGCTCGTGTTCTATAATATATAACCTGATGCAAACATGAGAGCCAGTAAGTTGGAAGAATTCAAAAGTTGATGTGAACATAAGTATTTTCAAATTTTCTAAAACTTGAGTAAGTTTGAATGTCTGCATATGGTCGCAAATTGTAGTAGAAAGGCGAATTTGTGGTAACATTGCGTCGTTTTACCACAAATCAGTCGCGGTTCTATTATGATAATTAACTTGTTAGAAGCCTTCGATAATATACTAGCTAACATCGTATAAGCATAAGCTCAATTTGCGGAGTGGGGAAGACCAGAAAACCCAGTAAAGGAAAAATTCAAAGCGGAGAGAACTCTATTTAAGAACTATATCCCGTATAACTGGGCCTAACTTCTCTTCTTAATTATGTATAGTGACAAGACGTAGCGCACTAACAGTACACGTTACCAGTGCTTCGCCCGATTTATTCCCTGTTCTTCTGTTACAGGTTTGGTGTTCCACTTGTAGTTACAGTGGTGTTATTATGAAGACAAATGAACAACCTGGTTTTGCGTGTTCATGCAAAGAAGGATTTTACGGGAAAAAATGTCAGCACAAAGGTAAATACCATTCCAGTTTGTTATTTTCATTTTGGGTGAAAATTTAATAACCAGTATTAGAATGCAAAACAGAAATACTTCTTAAAAGCAAAAGCTAAATACTACTTGTAGCACGTTACATATTTCCGATCCTGTTTCTAATTCGGAATATTATACCGATAAATGTGACTATAACATATTGAAAGTTTAATTGGCTTTCAGATATAAATGTATGTTTAAATAATCTCTTGCTGCATATTTTCCTCTTGTTGTTACATCTCAAGCTTAAAATATAAGAATATACAGGGCAAAATTACTTGCACTTGATTGGTTACTTGATCAGCAGTACTTGCGTGTGATTGGTCGCTTTGTTGCTTAGCAACAGTGCAGCGCCGGATTTAGGACAGGGCGGACTGGGCGGTCGCCCAGGGCCCCCCACAAAATAATGTTTAAGGGGGGCCTCCACAAAAATGTCTTGAAAGTTGAAAAAATAGGTGTTGGAATGAAAAAAATCTTGAGAGCCCAAAATATGAGTCAAAAATAAGACAAAAGATATATGGATGATATATAGGGTCACTTCTAAAAGTGTATACTATGACGATTATGACAGATTGATGGATGGAGTTGACAAGTTGTTATTGTAAACCTGATTCAGTGTGGGAAATGTGATTTCGAAGTTGTATAAGTTCGTAAAGCAAAATTATCTCGTTCAGAAATAGAATTGATATATTGTGCTGGTCAGTGACCGCCCAGGGGCCTCCACAGTCCAAAATCCGGCGCTGCAACAGTGAATCTCAGAGGACTGACTTTTTTCAACAAATCTGCAAGGTTTTTCGGTCTGAAAATGCTTTATTGTTTACTTTGAACTAATTTAAACTATTGAAGGAGTGTAAACTATTAGTAAAAATAAATACACTAGAAAATTTACGAACTTTTGCCTGTGTTTAGAAAAAGAAAGCAACAGGGACAGCGATAGAGCGAGGAAAATTGGAATGTTGCCTAGCACCGACCGTGATAAGCTGCATGTACTTCGACATTTTCTGGACATAACATAGCTCTTGAATAATTTTGCCCGCTATATTATTAACATATAATCGCATGAGTTCTCGTAAAATTAAGATTTAATTTCACTCGTGTTTTCAAAATCTTACAAATTACCCTCGTCGCTTTGCGACTCGGGCAATTTTGTAAAATTTTGAAAACACTCGTGAAATTAAACTTTAATTTTCCTCGGCCCTATGCGATTATCTATACAAATACCACTTTATTCACAATGTTTTACTAACAACAGCATCTCTTCACTCTCACACTCCTCGTGTCCAATTCCCCACTAGAGGGTGTATGTATTAATGGTAATACATTCACCCTCTAGTGATCCAGTGGAAGCAGTGGGTAGCGAACGACACTACAGTTGTGTATGTATGTGTGCATGTGTGTGTGTGTGTGTGTGTGTGTGTGTGTGTGTCTGTCTGTCTGTCTGTCTGTCTGTCTGTCTGTCTGTCTGTCTGTCTGTCCGTCTGTCTGTCTGCATATAAATAGTGTGCATAATTATATATACATATAATATGTACGTATCGATCGGAAAGATACATTTAGAGTGGTTGCTAATCGATAAACCGAAAGATATCTTAATATAGTACTGTATGTTTTAAACAATTTAGACGTGAACGAGTGCGCTACCAACCCCTGTCATGCAAATGCAACTTGTAAGAACACTATGGGATCTTTCTCATGTGCTTGTAATACTGGATTTATTGGCGATGGATTGAACTGTGAAGGTACGAATACATGCAGAAAAATCACACTTTTGATATAGATATGACTGGGTTTAGTCCAAATGAAAACATTGAGAAGATCGTTAATTACTCTAAAATTGTTGTAAGATCTATATTGTATAATAATAACATTTTAAATTTTTTTTAAAAACGGCTGTATTATTCATCAAGAATAGAAAAAGCTGTAAGTTTTTAGAAAAAAAGTCCATGCACGGTGATTTTTTCTCTGGCTAACTACGTCTTGCCTTATACTTGCTATTCAGATGGGTCAGGTATCTTAAAAGAAAACCCCGAATTTCTTGAACGTACAAATTAAACAATGGCTTCGTCAAGACTCCTTGGTATCTTTGTTACGAAACACTGTTGTCACCAAAGAACCAAACACTGACGTTTCTATATCGAAAGCTCTAGCTTTATTAGGATAAATTGTCATTTTTCTATTATTTTTTATAAGTCTTGCCATACAATACTATATAAGATGGTCTCAAAATAAAGAAATAAACAAGTTAACAAGTTAACTGGACAATATACACCTATAAAGTTACTCGTACAGATACGAAGTTAAATCAGTAACATGAAAGGAGTGGAGAGAAGTTACGTGCGTGACGCAATATATAATTGTGTATTTTTAATATTCTAACTTTCTTCGCCTTACAACGCTTTTTAGATGACCCTTTGTCGGTTATCCTATTTGGAAAACCCATGTTTCGCCAACAAATTGAGCAGTGGCTTCCTGTCCAGACTGATTGGCATTTTTGTTACCGTGCTACAAAAGATGGTTGGGCAGCGTCTGACTTTCACTCAAATTGTGATAATAAAGGAGCCACTGTAACCATTGTTCGTGTTGGAAAATACATCTTTGGAGGTTATAATGACCTCTCATGGACAGGTATGTAACTCTTACTTTGGTTATGTTTTTTTGAATGAAAAGAGTTCACGTTCTTTAAAACTGAATGCAGCTTGCTAAAAAGGTTACCTCAAAAATGTTACTGAATACAAAAGCTTTCTCAAGATCTAGCTTTGGAAAACACAACAAACTTAATATTTAGTTTGTTAGGACAGGCATTTTAGCAATTAATAAAAACCAGGAAAGAGACAGTTTTGGCGTAATATCTCTAAAAGCTATTTTAAGTGTATTTCGCTAAAACCATTTATCTGTCCCCTTGTTTTGTTTGTCTTCGAAATTTCTAAAGCATATCTCGGACATGTTTACTTTCCAAGTTTCTTATCTCAACATCGGGCGGCCCTTGACTTATGAGACGCCTGGTCGAAAATGTTTTTGACCCGGCAAAACTGCCTCCAAATTTTACCCCAAGCCAGCTTCCCCAGCGTAACCCCCGAGATACCCCCCCCCCCCCTAGCGCCGGCTAAAGTTATACTACAATCGTACCTTCGACAGTCAAACACCCTAATTTAATACTGTGTAAAGTTAAATACATTTTACTTGAAGATAAACCAGTAGCATCGTTTGCACCAACTTAAAGAAACTTACGTAATGAAACTTACGTATGAACATAAATGAACTTTCTCGTTTGTCTCTCTTAAAAAGCAGTTTGTCTGGAACCTTCATCATCTTTTGTTAGAATCTTATAGACGAGCAAGAGAAATCTCGTTTCCATAGCCAAGGGCCTCTGAGAACGAGAATGTATTTTCCGCTAGTCCTCTCTCGATTATTTACACTATTACGATATTTAGTTTACACTATTACGATACAGCAAGTCTTCCGCTCAAAAATCTCAACGTTTCTTTGTTGTGGTTACACTGTTCCGGAGTGGTTTGCCGTAGCGTAGCCACTACGCTTAGCACTCCGGACGCAAATCATGCTACGGTAAATAGGAGAACTACGCGTTGTTCGCTATAATGTAAACAGAGGTAAATTTCGCTACGGTATGCCTACTTTATCCGGATCGGTTACCCTACCGTAATAGTGTAAACGTACCCTTAGGGGTCACGTGACGTCAGTCTTCTCTAAAATAGCACTTATTGATTTATAACAAAGGAAAATGCGGGGGTGTTTAAAGTAAATTTTTGTTTAGTTTTCAAACTGTACATTTTATCAGGTCAAATGACAAATTTCTTTTAAAATCATGTTTTTACACTGAAACAACAAGAAACAAGTAACTTTGACATGTACACTGAAACATGTACACTTTTAGACATTGTTCATGTCAAGTTTCAGACGGAATTATAACGTTTCCAGTTATCTAAGTACATTCTATTTTTGGCCGCCATGTTGAATGACAAATTTGTGTCCTAGATGCTAGTCAGGCAGGTAGGTGCATGAAAACTTACGGTAGCGTGGGACAATTATCAATGTTGTCGTAAATACCATAGTAGAAAGTCTAAATAACTTATTTCTGAATTGTTGGATCCAGGTGAAAAAGGAATGAGCCCGCGAGATTTCGGTCAACACAGCCAATATTTGTACTTCAAGTAGCCTTAATTAATTTTGTTAACCGAGGGGGCCCTTGGGATTTTCTGTATTGTGGTTTTATGGTGTCTTTTGTACAATATTTCGGTAATTGCGCATTCGCACCCCCTAAAGACAAGTCTCCCACCCACCCTTCCTCCCTAACTTCGAACTGCCCGATTTCCTGATTTGAACAGTAAATGCTATAATACAACATACTTTGAATAAAATAATTGTTACCTTGATAACATACTGTGTTTAAATTTCTGTATGTTTTCGTTTAAATTAGCGTATTGAAGAGTAGCTGCCATAACCAACCCCTATAGCTCACCAGTCACTACAGGTTATTCATGCACCATTAGATGAATGACCAGAAGGGTTAATTAGTTAGTTTAATCACTGGACTCAAGAGTTATAACCGATACAGCAACATAACGGAATATTTAACAGGTCTAGTAGGCAGTTTAATTTAATAACCCTTGAATCACTGCAAATTTTAACAGTGTTTCAGTGATAGGCACAATATTATATGAAAATACATCCAGGAGAGTCGCAGCAATCTGCGCGTTTGAGACTGTTCCAATCCGATAAGATTCCAAGAGAGTCAGATCTATATCTCAGTCTCCTTTGCAGACGTTCTCTTAAAATCTTAGAGTCGTACCGACGACTTGAAGAACGTCTGCGAAGAAGGCTAGTCTGGGTGATCATATAACGCACGTCGACATATTGACTCGGGCCACAAGGCCATTGGAGCGATTGTTAGCTTTCCCAGATGCTGTTGTTATCATTGTATAGCCAGCGCATACTTATTCGAAAATGGCGGCTGAACAGTCTAACTGAATACTTTGTTTTCCAGTTAATATGCGCTTCCCGCACAAGCGATTTTCTTGCATTAGCGCGCGACCGCCGCGACGCAACTTTTTTATCAAACTGTCGACGTTCTGGAGCACGGTATAGCGGCTAGATAAGGCAACAAACCTTGGCAAAAATATCATTTGTGACTATGTAGAGCACTAGGCTAAACAATATGAAAAATAGGTTTTGTACTCGTTTCTCAAAAGAAATCCACAAATGCTCTACGAACTAATTAGATTTTTCAGAACTTCTTGTGCATCTTTAACTGCTGTCGCGTCGTCTTTGCAACCTCCACATGCGATTTTCACCCATGTTTTGTGTGCCATTTTTACAAGCCGCCGTGTACGTGCGATTTTTAAGGACCTTGCTTCTCGTGCAATTAGTAATAGACTGCACGTCAGAGATTTTTACGGGTGGTGTTCCATGTGCGATTTTTACGGACCGCGCTCCACATTTTAAAATTATTCCATCACTTGCAGTTGTGCATTCAAAAATCGTTCGTCGAGTTGCGGCTTCAACTGAGATGGAGCCGAAACATGTCTCACACCCAATTCATTACTTCCTGGAACAAAAAAGACTGGAGTTATACCTATTCTATTTGCAAAATTCACGCGCGCAAAGTTATGCGCTTGGTAGAAACGATATAGTTATAGTATCATTTTAACAATTTGCGCTAAAGTTGTCGATTTGAGTCGAGCAGCTACACGCAATCGACTTGAGCACTAAGCGATTGGAAAGATTATATAAAAATAGAATATAGCTTTGAATGATTGTTCGGACTGTTCAGTTTTAATTTTAGGTCACTGCATAAAATATGGAGACGACCTTATACGAAAACCGAGCTTTGTGAATAAGCAGCAGAACGGCGCACTATTGTGAAGGGGACATTGGTACTCCGAACCGTAATACCGCCAAAAAGAAATCGTAAAAAACCCGCAGTAGCGTCAAAAATTGAAGGAATACCAAAACTGCTTGAATGGATAAAACAAAATACCACACTGAAACTGCAAAATTACCGAAATACAGTATGAAAAACAGCATTGATACCACAATAGCGAAAATCCCAATGTCCCCCTCTATATTATAGGCAGTTAAAACAGTTTATACACGAGATCAATGAGATTAAGTATGTTAAACAGTTAAATCAGTTGATAGACATAATTAATTTCGCGTGATTGTTACTATTTTCGTAATATTTCTCCAAAAAACAACCTTTGTTTGACTGCGTGCATGCAAGCTGGGCATTTTAGTTATACTACTTGAAGTCCTTACGCCGCGCTGGTCAAAACACTGAGGGCTCACCTTTTTTCGGTAATATTTCTCTTCGAAATTTATTGACTACAATGCCTACGGAAAATGCTGTTGGATTAATCACTCAAGTAATTTCAGCATGTCCAACATTCAGAAATTGTTTAATTATGTTTTAAACTACAGTTCTACCATAAAATTGAATTGTCCCACGTTACCGTAAGTATTCACCTATTTTGGTACGTCTATAAAAACTTCCGTGCAACATGACACTAGTAGTAGTACAGACCTCACGCTCTGTCATTAACTAGTAAACATTGTATTTCTTTCTCGGGATGCTCCAAAGATCACAATGGTTTAAAAACCTTACTGCGGTAATGGGTCATTTAAGACGTCAATGTTGTTCGATAAAAGGATAAAAAAAGGATATTGAAAAGGGATTTCTTTTATTATATGGCACAGGTTACTTCAGTTGAAATCGTGCGCTGTGATTGGTTCATGACGTGAATTGGTAACGCCTTACGATTGAAAACAACCAACAAAATCCTAAAAAAACACGACTTACAAAACTTTTTATTACCTCAAAACAATAGAAAATATCTGAAATAGATCACTACTAACTTTTTAAAAGTAAATTTTAATATTGAGACGAAAATAAACAGCAGAACCCTAGTTCAGGATTTTGACGAAGTTAAAGGAAGCGGAGACCAGAAAATACAGGATTGATTTTTGAGTAAAAAGTGCCATATAATAAACTACTTAATAACTTCGATTGTTTGGTCTTTACTGTAAAGTATCACACCTCAGCGTTGAACGTATTAACCTCACTATCACTCAATCTAGACAACAAGACCTCAGTTTCATATTTTAATGCAATGACCTCGCTCTCCATTAGGTAGTTTCTAATTTGGTATGAGAGTATTATTGTTCAACGTTTGGTTTGTAAAAATATTTCAATAATCTAAAGTGGCTCACCCTATTTTTAGCAATCCTTACAGAAACCTAAAATTGCACAAAATTTTGTAATAACGGATTCTAGTATCTCATATCTTTTATATAATATATAACCTGCACAGAAGTACAGGTAATCAAAATTAAAGCGAGATTGAAGGGTATTACAAATGTGACATCTTGATTTCTGTTGGTCTGGGAGTAACCAAGTTTAGATTAATTTGAATGTGTAAAAACTTCATCTTAAAGATTTAAAAATCTTCCATAGTTGTTGGGTAACTCATATTTCATAATCGAATTAATGTACAGCTTTAATTTTGAAGTTTGCAGCTCAGAATTTCAACATAAGACAATCGAGGCTAAAAATAGCGTAACATAACCTCCTTTAATATTAGTATTTGAAAACAGTTTGCAACTATTTGCTATTTTCTTTTGTTTTTAGGATCAGGTGGTCGTCATAAACCAAGTTCGAATGCGTTTCTTTTCTCTCTCCAAAATAAAGACAATTTGCAGCCATTTAAAGCTCCAGTCTACCGAAACAGTCAGAACGCAATTTACGACAATTCTGGTTATGGACCCACCTTTGGAGGAGGTACTGATCTCCACATCGCCAACAACGCTCACTCGTCAACAAGCTCTTACACAAATTTTGGTTCCACATACCAACCTCCATCTGGCTACAGCTATCTCAGCAGCAACACCCAAGCTCTCTTGGCTGGCAGTTACACCTTCACTCCATCTGAAGTAGAAGTCTTTTACTTTGGTTAAACTGTCATCGTTCTTTTAAAGCATTACTAAAATTAAAGTAGAACATGCATTGTGTTAATTAAACAAATAAAGTTTGACTTAAAACAAGAAAAGTTGAATAATCCGCACAATACTGCACACGTAAAAACGCGCAAGCTGTTACATACCTGCAAGCAAGCTGTTAATACAAGACTGTTCCAACAGGCTGTCACCGCCATGTGTTCGCACTGGCTGTCCCAGGTTGTTGACAACAAGTTGTTGTCAGACTTGTTACAAGGCTGTTGTGACAGAGCTGTAAAATGCCAGCTTGTTATAAAACATGGCGGATACGTGTAAATCCACGAGAAGCCCACTTTTCCCGCGTCCCGCGTGGTTATGATGGCGTGAGCAGAGGTTATTTTTCTCATTGTAATGACCGCTGACCACTATATATAACTTGACTGTTGGCAATTATTATTTGACGGCAATTGTTTTTCTCCAGCAAAAATGCCAAAAAAAACCCGGCAAAAACTAAAAATATCATGCTCTTCAATGGTTTTCAAACAAGGGATTCAGCAACTTTTGGGACTTGTTAACAGTATAAATGTAAAATAAAGAGTTTTAAAGTTATAATCCGTAATATAAATCGTGCCTTCAAAGCATGCAATTGTGTAAGCTGATAGTATGTGCAGTTTAGTTTTCTTCTAAAAAGCAGTAAACACTTATTTAATATCTATTATGCATTTCTTTTTGCACATATATTATAGATAAAAAATCCTTGTATAACAAAAGCAACAATTGTCCACTTTAATACCTCAATACAATCACATTTGCAACCGCTGTAAATATGTCAAAACATTAAAAGGTCACAAAACCAGAAGTCAGATATCCAATTATATGGTAAATTTCATACTGTGTTGCTTTTGGGCAGTGGTGTAGGAAGTTGATCTTGGAGGGGCACAGCTTCAAAAGGGCACTTTGTTCAGGGGGTAGGACTTCAAAAGCACACTTGAAACACTTGTTTTAATATAAAAAGGGCACTTCATGGCAAAGTGTGGGGGGGGGGGGGGCACATGCCCCATATTCCCCCCATTCCTTCACCCCTGCTTTTGGGTGCACAAACAACTAGGCATCCCACCAGCTGAAGCATGAAAAGGGGATTTCTTTTCTGTGTAAGTGCACGTTTTATTGTTGTTTAATGCTAATTGCAGTTTACTTTACAAGCAAAATTGGTATTAAAGATAAAATTCATTCTATATTTGGCAAACGTTAATATAAAGACAAACAAATACTTCACAATATCCGATTAGTATTCATATTGTAAGTCCTAGGATCTGAAACATTAACAGTTGAAATTATTATTTCAAGACCAAGGACTGGCAAAAACAGTACAAGTCTTCTGCCAAGAAAAATACATAATGAAACGGAATGCCATGAAACACAGAAAAGTGCTTGATGAGAATGCTGAACACATCAGGAAAATTACCACAGTGTTCTGGAATTGTCAATGCAATTGCAACCACCATTCTATCCACTTGCATTGGATCAGACATTTTTGAAACCTTAATTGGTAGTGTTGGGCGATACCAGGATTTTTATTTCGATACCGATTACTTGAAAATTGGTATTGGTCGATACCGATACCTATTTCGATACCAAAACAAGTACAAAATTTTCATTTTCGATACCAGAAGTGAGTACTATTAACGCTGGTATCAGTCACTTCTGATACTCTGCACAACAAGATAAAACTGTTTTTCACTATATTCTCTTCAGTTTGGTGGGAATTTCAGTCAGCGGAAAAAAATATGAACTACTTTATGTAACCCAAATAAAGAGCTTCACACTACCCGCGGCTCAAATCGTTATTTTTTAAATTTTATATCTGACTTGGCATACTACCTTTTTATAGTTATTTCAATGGTTTGTTAAATCTCTTGTTTAACAAAAATTTCGATTTCAAGAAAAAGTAAAGTTGTACATGTAGCCGAAAAAACAGGTACAAGTATCGAGCGATACCAGGTCAGTAATCAATACCAATACCGCTTTGCATGGTATCACTGGTGTCGATACCAAGTACTTCGGTATCGCCCAGCACTATTAACTGGATAAGCACATGTATGCCTCTACAGCAACAAACAATCACATTGCTTCATTGGTTAAGTGTTGTTCCCAGTGTTACTTAAAGATCTGCATGTATCACTTGGCCAGAATTCATACAGCAAAGCTGCAATGGAAAAAAGGTCAGAAAACAATTATCAAAGCTAATTCTGTTTAGCTACAGTATCAATGATTAAGTCTACAAAGTACATGCTATATAATTATAAAGGCAACAACAATAGTTCATCCAGACTCAATACCATCAAATGTAATAACAATCATGTACTCGGTGTCAACCATAATTTTAGATTTTACCAATGCAAGACAATTGAATGGTCTTTACCTAATAGAGGATGGTGCATAGTATTTTCAGCCTGGGTTTAATAAATTATTTTTTTATTGATTTGCCCATATAAAGATCTAAATGTTAGAATTTCTGAATTGGGCTTTAAAATTCACACAGTGAGATACTCGGCAAAGCCAACAGCCAATTCAATATTATAAGGAAATGAAAACATGGCAACAAAATACTGATGCTTCGTCTTCGACCTCTTACCCAGTGTTTCCACTTTGCAGGAAATTTCCTGATTCTCAGGAAATCCTGACTTGAAAAGGAATGTTCAGGATGAGTTAAAATCTCAGGAAAATCAGGAAATCTCAGAAAATCTAAGTAGATCGAGAAAATTTTAACTTTTTAACGTGAACATTTAACTTTCTGTTGTTTGCAATTCGCCTGCAGTGGCCTGGTTTCTACTCCCATCATTAGTGTCGGAGGGAGGGGTAGGGTAACAAATGGAACCACGGTGATTGTTGAGTTCGTAGGCTCTAATTCTACGCGTCCTTATGATTATAAAAATATGAATATGTATTTTACAATTGCTAAAAAGTTTTAAATAAAAGTTAAAACAAAAAAAATGTAAGCGCTATTGGACTATTTCATCATTTTTGTTAATTTCGTAATCATACAGCCTGCGAGCAGGCTCATTTGGCTCGATAATTGGGTCAAGGAATTCGAAGGAAATCTAATTAAAATATCAGGAAATATCAGGAAATTTCAGGACAACAAAACAGGAAATCTGGATTTCAGTTGTGGAAGCACTGCAAGCAACTTGATTGGTTATTGGCACAACCTGTGCCAACAATCTTGGTCAGTGGTCGCTACTTTGAGAAAAATAACCTCTGCTTACGCCATCATTTTTCAGACACCCAACAGACTGTCACAAGGATGTTCCAACAGAGCTGTAACAGCATTATTTCAACAACTTGGCAACAGGTTGTTATTAACAAACTGTATCAGGTCTGTTGGTATCAAACCCGTTATCAACCTGCAGAAAAATGTTTTTAAAAGCAGGAAAAAAACACGCGCGAAATTCTATAAATATATTCTCACCAGGACCACGTGAGCAAATCGGTCGAGAAGAACCACGAGAACATACAAGGAGATGAAATGGAAGAAATTGGAGAAGAATCACAAGATACAACCATATTCGACAAGATTAACTATTTAATAAAATATTGCGGTAGGTACTAAACGTTTTATATACACTTTACAACATCACAAAACTATAAATTAAATTTGTTTAAATATACAGTAAAAACCCGCTAACAAGAACCTACTTTTTACCAAATCAGCCTGGGAGAGGTTCTTATATTTCTTATATACATTCTTATATAAATAAATTCTTAATTTCAGCCTGAGGTTCCTAATAGTGGTAGGTTCTTGTTAGTGGGTTTTTACTGTATATAATATTAAAACGAGTCCTGTCGAAAAGTAGTAAAACAGTATTTTACAACTACAACTATTTAATCAAAGTTTTGTGATACGTTTGCCATGGGCTTTCTTACACTATAACCTATGAAACTTTATTGTTATTTATTTAACAATTACTAATTGTCTTTGACGAATTTTACTTTCATTACTTTTAATCTTTTATTGCTATTTGGTACAGGTAAGCTTATATTATATTAAAATAATGTCAAGAACTTTCATTATTATTGTGTCTGATTAATATAAATACTGTAGATAGGTCAATCAGTTCTTAAACATTTCCATAGGGACCGGTTGTTCAACTGTCGATTAGCTTAAAGGTCAACAATACCTTTTGAGGTTATTATATTTTCTGATAAATTCGAAAACGTTTATTCCAAAACCGAAGAATAAATTAAAATCGGTCACTCGGTTCTGCTTTTATGTTCTGTCAAAGATTGAGTTTTGGCCATTTTTCTGAACCATATTTAAACAACGACCGCGTTAAAAGGTAGTCTGGCACTAGCAAACTTGTGACGTCATACCGGTAAAACAGCTCAATTCGGCAAAAGGCTGCAACATTGTCAACATGCTAAACAGGAGAGTTTTTCGAAAAGATACCCGGCCACAAGTTTGACTCCACGACTTATCAAGAATGGCTATGATATTTTAGCTTACCAAACGGTACAGCAGTACAACGGGTTTTCGCAAGAGAAAAAACACTACGCCTAGTATGGAGGGGAAGAAGGGTACGATTCATTTTTGTCTTGATAAGACAAAACTATTGAGTTTTAAACTATTGTATAATTATTGTTAGTTCTAACTATTGAGTTATTAATTTGACAGAAGCCTGGATATACATTGTTCGTCAGAACTGTAGTTTTCCTTTTGCAAAATTGGATTTGCTGCCGTAGCTTCATCTATTTCACCTTCTACTTTAAATATCGCAAAACTCACCCAAATAAAATTAAGAAGACTCATTGACAGAGTGTGAAGAAGATATACCTTAAAATGCCCCAAAATAATAAAAATACACATATTTGTATGAGTAAGTAGGTGGCAAACCAAAGCTCGAACATTGGAATATTTCTGCGGTAATTAGGCAACTTACCGGTATGACATCACCGAATATGTGGTACCCATTCTTCTAAACAACTCGGTTGTGCATCAAGAGGTACTTAGAATCTCCTCCCAGTAAGTCATGCGCTTTTACTCCAAATTCATTTTTTTCTTCAATTTGGGGAAATTAGATGATAACTGCTTTGAAAATATATATAACCTCAAAAGGTATAGTTGACCTTTAAGGTGGCTCCCTACGGTAATTTCAATAGGGGACTGGTGACTAGAAATAGTATCGCTACGCATGCGTAAATAGTGATCTTGTCGATTTGAAATTCTATGACTACATTGACATAGATGTTAGACTTGTAGACGTTTTCTTCGGTGAATTTTGCTACAATTTTGTAAATAAGTAGTTTATAAAAAGTTATAAAGTATATATAATTTTAAAAAATTTTCAAAAGACAGAACGTTTTTAAATCGATAATTTTTATACCGAAAAATCTGTCCATACAACCTCTCTGATTTTGTGCATGGATATTCTCCACAACAGTATCTATCATCTCAACAATTTTTAAAAAATTTTACCGAAGCAAACTGAAGACATGCCGCTTCAATTATGTAATATTTGAAAATATACCAAAGTTCCAACATCATTATTACCATGGTAACATCAAATAATTGAACTTTTTGATAGATATACTTGGTAAATAAAGTATATTCATACCCGTGATTGTGATTATGGTAAAGTCAAGTGATTGTTGGTAAACCTTAAGCTGCATTAATGATAAATTTCCATGCTTCACCAAGATAAAAACGATTTAATAAGAAGTTGTTGTTCTGACTGTGGTGGTTTATCAATGTTATTTTAGATACCACTTCTTGTTCTTCATGAACATCTTGATCTCCATCTTCAAATTTACATTCATCGTCACACTGATGCACCAATGAAACTAACTTTCTGGATAACATCACTGGAATCTATCAACTTTTTGTAGATAGTCTTTGACAATAATGGTGAGTTGAATTTGCCATAATGAATGTTTCCATTAATGTCTTTCATGACTTCATATCGAGTTATAAGGACCAGATTTAATGTATCTTTATCATTGCTAGAAACTTGCACAGCAACATCAACTTGCCCAAAACAATCCTGTATAACAAGAGAATATAATGCAGAATGATAATCGGCAATGTCATAATATAGCATTTCTACCTATAATGTATGAGTCAATTCCAACTGCGATCATCCCCCCCCCCCCCCCCAGGCAAACCCCCGGGAATTTGACTTTTCCGGAAAATTTTGGTCAAATTCCCCACTATGCGGATGGAAAACACAGTCAAATGCCCCACCGTCTGGAACTGTCAATGCTCTATTAAAATATTTTGTTTGACATATTTCATTCATAGACAACAAAAAATTCACTACCATGAAGTTTCAACGTCCTTCTTTGCATTACAGACTTTAAACAACGGCATTTTCAAATGTTCACGTGGAATAACGACAGAAAATATCATGCAGACTGAAGAGATGGCTAAAACGAGGAGATTTTTTAATGTGCAACCTCTGACCAACTTTTTTCAATAGTCAAATGCCCGACAGTGGGTGGGATTGCTTTGCGTCAAATTCCCACCTATACGGAGCTCACCTTGGGTCAAATGCCCAGGGTTTGCCCGGGGGGGGGGGGATGATCGCAGTTGGATTTGACTCGTACATAAGGTATGGTATATACCTATAGAGTAGTCTATAGGTGATTGGAACATTTCATATAGGTGACCTAGCTATAAGAATACAAGCATATAGGCAACTGACCTATTATAGATCTCTATAGGCACCAAGAGGTTCTATACTAATTAGGCAATTGGAACGTTCTCTATAGGTTGCCTATAGGCAGCTATGGACGTTTTGTAAGGGACATAGCTAGTTTCTATTAAAATGATTAGATTACAGTATTTGCTCTTAATTTCTATTATCCAGGCTCTGCAGCTGTTTTATAACTAGCTGCTATATTACCTGTATGTACAGTACCTCATATAAATTCTGAGCATTTAATTCTCAGAATTTAATCTAAATTCTGAGCATTTAATGCTCAGAATTTAATCTAATAGTATATACATTATATATACCATCAATTGCATCTAAGGATGGACACCGTTGATAAAAAACATTACCTCCACCAACATAAAAAAATATTAAACATTTCCCAGGAGCACCTGACCAGTCTTAACCAGTCTTATCCAGTAAAAGAAACCCATCAAATGCTCCTGGGAAATATTGAAGTTTGATGTTAGTGGAGGTAATGTCCATATCTGTATGTACAGTACAATAGTATACAACAAATTACAATTGTGTATATACTTGAACATTGCTGCTGTCATATACAATAATGTCTCCTTCTTTGACCAGGTTATTATCTTGGGCAATACATCCTCTGAACTTCTTACAGCTGTCATATGGATTGATTTGATGTAAAGCTAGCTCATCTTCAATAATGGGTGTTGGAAGGACTGATGAGACCATTATGTTTTGCAGTCTTCCGTTCAAGTAAGTACCCTACGCATACAAAAAAGAAATACAAAGTATTTATAATAATTGTGATTACATGTACATGTATCTTAATAAAGAGGTTTGATACTGGATATTTGTTTTAAAAAAGACAATTCAGCTAAAATACTATAGCCTTCTTCAGCAATTGATTTTTTGAAGAAGGCTTTAGACAATTTTAGCTGAACTGTCCATTTTTAAAAAATTATTTATCCAATGTCAAACGTTTTTATTAAAACATTTCATTTTTCAAAATGCCTGGCTGCAATTATAACATAAAAATGACTGCCTGTTTTTATACGGTATAGCCTGAAACAAACATAAGAGACTGCATGGAGTTGGGAGAATTTACAGGGCATACATTTTCTACTATAATATATAATTATATACTGCACTTCACCAATCTGAGAGTCCCAGGTTTGTAAATGTCTTTACGACTGTTTGATCGTGACTCTTCTTCAAACATAAATTTTTTAAATATGAGTAACTTGCATATTACCATTAGTTTGTTAGATGCATGTAATCTAAAAATTGAAACAAAATCATTGTTTGATATCAAATATTGAACATCAAATAATAGTAGCAGTGTAAGGGTTCCTGCTAATACAGTATCTTACTCACCTTACTTACAGATCGACCTCCATAATTTATAAGGCAACTTACTGTAAAACCTATCCATGACCAGTCATTATTTTTTCTTTTATACATGTACTGCATGCATTTGTTATGGAGCTGCAGTTATTATACAGTATATATACTGTACTACTAGCTTTGAAGTGTGTACTGGTACCTGTGATTATTTCCCCACTGTCCACCAGCAATTATAAATTGAAGGACCTGGTTTTTGACAAAACGATCAGCAATGTCTCTACTTGATGCATGCCGGTTAGAGAAAATATTCAAATTACGTATCACTGAATTGAATGCTTCAAACCTATTAAAAATGTAAAGTTTGAGTGAATTAAGTAAATTTGAGGCTTGGTACATATGTTAAAATAAAGTTTCCAGTTTTGTAGTGAAACTGTAAGTACAGTGTACTTGGGAAAATTACTGTACTCCCAACACCAAGTGCAACTACATGTACTGTAAATATCTTAAAATAAACTTGGTCTGCTACATATCTGAGCCTCACTGAGCTGATCATAGAGTACTTTATATAACTTAAAGTAAGTACTGTAATTTTCACAAGGTTATCATGGCATCCTTCCTTGTTAGGGGATTTGTCTGAGTCAGTGAACTCCATTTCTTATATTCATCCCTATACCTGGAATGCTAACTTCAGTCATTATCACGCTTCAAAAGTGAAGTCATAATTTTGAACTTTTGAAGCTTTCAGTCCCTTGACGCGAACCGCGTGTCTTGGCCATGTATATAGGGGGACTGAAGGCAACGTAATAGCTCTTAGACTCCACTTTTTGACCCGAAGTTAGTGTTCCAGATATGAGCAGAGAATGGGAGGGAGTTCACTGGTCTGAGTACAGTACTTGCATCTTGACTAGCAAACTGAAAACATGAGAAATTGAAAAACTGAAAAGATGTTTTAAAATAATTATCGATTTTCTTACTATATTGCAGGTTACTATTATTTCATTACCGTACCTTTCAGTTGCAAAACCAACTGGTGGACCAAAGTTAAGCATGTCTTCTTGAAGATGGAGCAACATGTGAATTTTCTGCTTTCTTGCCAACTCGGGGTGGACTTCAATCCAACATTCCATTAATTGCTGAATTAATGCAACTACATTGTCGTCATCATCAATGGCAACTGCACTTCCGTATGCAACTGCAAAAATCTGCAATCAAAGCATACATACATGTACAGTACCAGGTAAGAATACAACTTTATATGCTACATTTATTGTAATTTTATAGATAAGGTTAACCATAGGAAACATATAGGTTGCCTCTATATAATTATATACTGTAATATCCTATTTAATATCCTATATATATATATATATATATATATATATATATATATATATATAATTATATAAGAAAAATAGAAAATGCCTGCCCATGTTTATATATAGCTTGATGCAAACGTGAGATTGGTGAGAATGAGTTGGGAGACTTTGGATGTTTACGTGAACTCGAGCCGTAGGTGAGGTCCCAACCATGACATCACAACCGTGTTTGCATAGCCTGATATAGAAAAAGGTAACTGACTAATCACAGCATGAGCATGCGTATGATGCAACCTATTTTATAAATATATATGTACAGTATATATAGGCAAAACATATAGGGTTGCCTATATGTTGTCTTACGGTATACACTGTAGACTAAATCCTTTAATAGGGAATGTAATGTGACTCTTACATCAGCAAGTTTGCTCCACACTTCAAGTTCTTCATTGGGTATTATCCCATCAAGAATAAAAACAGAGATTTGTGCCCATAATTTGAAGTCACACCCAACACAAGATCCATAGATCTTTACAAAACTACTTGACAGTCGTCGAGGAAAGGCAGAGAAATCAAATGATTCAATTTTTGCTTTAACTTTTTTCTTATCAGCAGCGGATAGACCTTTCATTGTTTTACCAACGAGATACTTGACTGGACCAAGCAGAATTGTGTGCAAGATTTCCACTGGTGTTTGTCTTATGAAAACATGAAAGGTAAAAAGCAATGCAAATGTGACAGTACAATTAGTTGTCATCCAGCTGACAGGTGCTTTGCAAAATTGAACTTCCATTGTAAACTTAAATTATTACACAAAACACAAAGTCCTACTGTGAGAAATTTGTCAAACAGAATCTACTTCCGCGATTGCCTTTAATCAGTTTCGTATGCATTTACATGTACAAGTGCCAGGTGTGACAACAGTCTTATTATCGAAAGACTCCGGCAATTAGTTTGCCGAGGCAAAAACAGTTGAATTACGAGGACTAGTAACTAAAACTTACTCGTTAGCTTGGAAAAATCGTAGCCTATCAAATTGTCCACCACGTTCTGTAATGCCAGTGTTTGTTCTGACTCTAGATTTCTCCCTTTCATTTCTTAAATTAAAGAAAAAGAGTGTTAAATCAGAGAAAGTTTTTAAAGACACAAAAAGGTACAGTACACATGACACATTGTTGTATTTCATTCATTTCAATCACACAATTTTTTGTTTGTTTGTCTGGTTAATAAGGATGTGGTTTAAGATGGTACAGTATGAGTATGTACCATTGCCTTCATGCACATACAAACCTCACCACCAAAAGTAATAACTGTGCATTTACATGAAATTAAATTAAAGTTTGTTACGTTATTACTTACACTGCATTGTTGATTTGAATAAGTGCATCATCTATGGTTTCTTGTGTGTGCATATTGCCAATAGTTGTGGCTGTTTCTTTAGTTGCCTGTTGTAAACCGAAAAATTATGAAAATCTACTGTATATAAAAATTATAGTTTTATGATACTCATCACAGAATTACGTGCTTTCTGATTGGTTGAGAGGAATGCAATTCATAATTTGCATTGTGGAATTTTGTCCAATTGAAATTCAAATTTTGTCCAATTGAAATTCTGAATTCAAGTTACTGATGAGACCGAAATATAGTAACAAGATCAAACAAAAGGTCCGCTATGCGTACATGTATCTACGCCAAACCCACCACTGTGAGAATCTTGTCAAGATCTTGTGTGATCTTGGAAAATCTTGTAAATTGTAAATAAGATTTTTACACGTAGATCCTATAAGATTTTAGCGAGATGATCTTATAGAGCGTTTTCACTCACGTGATCGGTGGCCCCATTGGGGTGGTGAAACAATACGAAATATTTGAATAAGAAAGAGCTAATTCCCATACCGTACACCAATATGGCCGCCGTGACGTCAGATGAAAACGCTCTATAAGATAATTAAAGAGAAAGTACACGCTCTCTGACCAAAATAATTTTTTATCATGACTCACAAAACCTGTGGTAGATCACACTCACAAGTTTACTATAAGTCACGTTAAAAATACTTACCAGTTTTATCAGCAATATCCCCTGTCTCCGAAATGTTTTAGTGCAAAGCTAAAAGCTTTGTCGGAAATATAGAATTTAACGGCTAACTGTATGAAGGTGATATGCCAATACGGCTGTTGAGCCGGACACCGCGGGTCTAAAGTATACCCCTGAATCGTCTGTAGGTTTGTGCCATTTTGGAAACTTATACCGTTATATAGAGCGTTAATTCTGGACAACAAATATGAATTAGAAAAATAGAATAGCAACGGAGAAATATATATTTGAACTGAGATGTGCGTCAAATATCAAATGGCAATTATCGGGTCAAACGCAATCAGTCATATTTAAAGTATCTCTGAATCGTCTGTAGGTTTGCGCCATTCACGAATATATAGAACGGTATAGAATAGAAACGGAGAAAAGGCTATTTGAACTGTCATGAGCGCAAATATCAAATTGCATTATTACGCTGTTTACTTGGCGTACGGTCAAACGCGGTCATATTTAAAGTAAATCCCTGAATCGTCTGTAGGTTTGTGCCATTGGAAAACTTGCACGGTTAGATAGAGCGTTAAATTCTGTACAACGTATGTGAATTAGAACAAATCGTATAGAATAGCAACGGAGAAAAATCTATTTGAACTGAGATGAGCGCAAATATCAAATTGCATTATTATGCTAATCACTTGGCGTACGGTCAAACGCAATCATTTTAAAGTATCCCTGAATCGTCTGTAGGCTTGTGCCATTAACGAAACTCGTACAGTTAGATAGAACGTTAAATTATGTACAGGATATGTGAATTTGAAAAAATCGTATAGAATAGAACCCTGAAAATCGTAGTATTTTAATCCAAAACTTTGTCGCTTCGGAGGACTTCGTGATATGGCGAACGAAATATTGTAAACACGATCGGATTAAAAATACTTGTTTCCATCGTTCAAACTGACAGCTCGTAGGTTGACGCCAAAAAATTCTGAGCTTCGATGTGCGTTTACAATATATTGCTCTGACGTTCACTCAGGCCCGGTTCAAACGTCGAACTTCACATGAACCGATCCTAATTCCAACAATTAAGTTCATGTAAAGATCGACGTCTGAATCAGTCTGTTTCGACTGTTTTGATTAAGACCGATCCAAGGATAAAGTTCGACATCGCTTGTCGGGAATTTCGACTTTGGATCGAGTTCGATTCAAACGTCGAACTTCACATGAACTAAGCGTACTGCAGTTTATCCCTCAAATCCCTCGCGTGTCCCCGTTATCCCTTTTCATGATTATTATAATATATTTCCTTCCCATAATACCTGAAGAGAACAATATAGCAAGCTATTATAGAAGTATAATCGGCCAAGCTATTGTACAAGTATAATGTTACCTAATCCGCCTCTTTAAAAAACACAAGTTTGACTTGTTATATTATGAAGGGCGTTGATAGTCTAGTGGATAGCACAGTCCGTAAAGTGTTGAAGTGGGTGAGATCGATGTCGCCGCCTCCCCAGTTTTTCGTTTTGTCCTATGCTCGTTCATGTGTTTTTATTTAGTCCGTTTTGGTTTTCTTCCGGCTTTTTTCTTGTTATTTAGTAATTTTGTAAGGTCCTGAGCTTACCAAGGCAATGTTTTCGTGTAATTCTTGCCATTTCTAGGCTTTTCTGTTGCGTAAAACTGCCCCTCCTCTGCGCTAAAATATATATTGCGCATTTTGTAGGGCGTTGAAGCCTGGGCGCAAGTTGAGGGACCCATAGGGATAATTTTGAAAATACCGTATACTACCGTACAGCCCGACTGGTAGCCGAGCAATCGGCGAGATTTTTGACGGCTGGTAGCCGAGGAAAAGTGTGCGAATCGGGTCAAGAGCTTTACGCTTTCTGTCCGCCATTATTAAGGACTACCGCTGATCATTACGTTTATCTTTTCAGAAACCACTTAATTAAGTTCGACGTTTGAATCAAGTTAGATTTAGGTCCACCTAAATAGTAAATAAGATCGGTTCATATGAAGTTCGACGTTTGAACCGGGCCTCATATTTACAATAATTTTCACGCACATTTGTTTGCATGGGCAGAATTAAGAACATAGTCAAAATACTATTCTTCGTAAGTTTTGTGAAGTTCTAAGCGAAACACCTTTAAATTAGTATAATCGTATTTCTTTTACTATTGATGTTGATTAATATTATCGATTACTCTTGACACTGCCTGAATAGCCAGAGAGGATTGGCCTTCGCCAAGTTTGTGCCAAATCCACTTTTGTCGGGCACAAACGCCCCCCCCCCCCCCCCCCCCCCCGAATAGCTATTCAATTCAATTTATTAAACTTCAATAATAACTTGCTGATGTTATCAAAACCCAGGACAAATGCAATGAAGCGCAGCTTTAGTTATAAAGCTGCAAAGGTCTGGAACACTCTGCCAATTGATTTTAAAAATACCGTTTTAACAGTTAATGCTTTTAAAAATAAATTAAGAGAGAACATGAATGACGAAAACAGTAAAATTTTATCACATTTAAGTTATTAACCATGTAATTAACCATATGATCTATATTATAATTAAGTAGTAACAGTATTTTATTGTATTTTTAATGTAATCTATATTATAATTAAGTAGTAACAGTATTTTATTGTATTTTTAATGTAATCTATATTATAATTAAGTAGTAACAGTATTTTATTGTATTTTTATTCTGTAAATAATTAGATATAGAGGTAGTTCTAATTTTAAATTACTAGATTTTAGCTATTGCACGGCCCTATGAAAAGCAACATTTTTTACTTTTTATACCTTTCAATGTTGATAGGCTACCGTGTCTAAAGAAATTTAAATAAATAAATAAATAAATAATACATTTATTTCATTCTATAATTTATTCCACAATTTTTGGGAAAAATCACGAGCCACGACGTTTTACCCACGACCATCAGCTACTCCCTCTCGAAACAAGTGTTCGAAATAACACTGAAAACATCAAAACAGAATATCAACAACGTTTACCTCGAACACTCGATTGTGGCTTAGCCAGGTTTCTAAGGCGATAAAATCATTTGAAATGTCAACATATAGTTATCTGAATGTGAGAATATGAAGAATATAAGTTCACTTGAACATCTGCAGTAAAACAAGCATACGCCATGTGTGACATCACAATTTTCAACTAGGTTTCAACCATTTTGCAAACTGGATGAAATGTGATTTGACCAATCAAAGGGTTAGTGGTACTGGTTGGTGCAAGTGCCTTTCACCTCTGCTAGCCGGGTTCGATTCTTGCTCGGTGCAGTTATCTGATTAAAAAAATTCACCTTGGCCGCATGTGAGAAGAGTGCTTCCAGTTTGACTCTACCAAACACCACAGGTTTCCTCCGGGTACTCCGGTTTCCTCCTGTAGTAACACTGGACCAATGAGGGTGGACCCTTAATGGACCTCTGAGGATAACAGTTTAGATATAACTGATAGAGTTATCCAGTATACAGGGTGTCCCAAAAAAAATGCCCCCATCCATTTATGGGGTGCACCTTCTTTAATTATTGTACAAGAAGTACATTTTTATATCACGCCGAAAGCCCATCCCTCCTTCTTTGTTGTATGAAATTTTCTGAGCTAAGTAGTTATCTACTCGCTTCCTGTAGTCATTTAAAGAGGCAACATCAAAATTTGAACTTGTCCAAATTATGTATGCTACGTCAAGATTTGGAAATCTTCTCCTAAAGGCTTCCCTTGTCCTTGTTGGGCTTCTTGTTTCATGATAGGAAAGTACCCATGAATGCATGCTCTTTCCTCGGGAGTGAATTGTTGTCCAACCATCTTAAGACGGATGAAGTCCACATAAAAAAATTACTTGTTTAGCGTCCCGCCCGACCTTTATTTTTTATTTTTCAAAAAACGCTCTAAATTTAGTGCAAAAACTCTCAAAACAACGTTTTACCTGTAGTATTAAAAATGGTGATTTGCGCTTTGCAATCGCCGACGAACTTCATGCCCTGGACGGGTTCAGACCTCGGACTTATTCTCGTACCCAGACCCTTACATGTTCCACGCCTGCGCATTAAGTTATTATAAACCTTGGCTCGTTTTCTGTTTAATAAAACATGATGAGTGAAAACAAATATGTCTTTGTTGGACCACCAATGGCATTTGTGTGGCCATATGCTGTGTGGCCAAGAAAGGCTGTAGTACGTTTTTGAAACACCCTGTAGTATAGACGAGAGCGGTGCCCCTGTAGGGCAAAAAGGGGGAAAAAAACATACAAGAAAAACAAAAACCTCCCTCCCGACCTGGAAAAATTGAAATAGGTGGACGCTAAACAAGTACATTTTTTTATGTGGCCTGATGTACGTTGAACTAATTTATCAACCTCGTCCTCATGGCCTTTTTTACTTGCTTTCAATGACCACGAATACGTAAAAACTGTAATCATCATAATTTTTAGCAACACTTATCAACTTTAAGATTAACTGATAGGATTGATTTATTAGGAGTATACGGCGCCTTGTATGTCATTATTTAAGAAATAAAAAACGTGTCGCATGCGATTATCGAGTTTTAGTATAAATACACCGGTGATTATAGAAAATCACGCGCGCTGATTGGTCGAGCTACTTCGGATTAATTCTCGCGTGTATTCAAAATGGCCGCCAGCCAAGCTGTCAATGCGACAGACGAGGAAATTAACAATTTTAAAGAAAATGTTCCTAAAAGTACGAAAATGTGTATTTATACTAAAACAATTATTCGCCTCAGGCTCAGTGAATATCGGTGAATAATAACCTCGACTTCGTCTCGGTTATTATACACCGATATTCACCTCGCCTTCGGCGAATAATTGTTAAATAATGCACGAGAGATGCGTGTAAAGCACGAGGCGATAGTCGAGTGTTTTACTTGCTTCTCGAGTGCATTATAACTCGATAATCGCACAGCGACTAAGTTTTTTATTTCTTTTATAAAATATTGACTTTAAATTGTCAATAAACCCAACAACACGTCGGCCATTTTAGCGATGAAAATGCACTTAAAGTTGCACTGAAAACATTCTGCTATGTTAATTACGTGATTAGAGATATATCCAAGTAAATTTTGATTTTCGTTGATGATTAAATCCATCAAAAATTCATCAAAAACGACAAATTCGTCGCGAAGTATCTCGTGTGCCGTGCCGTTATGAAGTTATAATGGCACGCTTGTTTGACTCAATAGCCAATCAGAGTGCGTGTTGTCGTTGATTTACTTCCGGTTATTTTATAATATTGGTTACCGTATACCTTCAGCTGCGAATTTTTTTCGATCAAACTTTTTTTGGACCTTGTTAAAGTTCCATGCAAAAGTTTTGCACCAAAAAAATGTTAAAGTGCTTTTCTGATAAAAACATCGTTGGTAATGTTTCTGCATAATACTAAAGATATTATGGTACTTGGTAATAGTTTATTTGTTGAAATCAAACCAGAACGTAGAATACGACGTCAGAATATCTTTAGATTTATTTATAAACAAGTCGTATAGTATTGTAATTTAAGTATAGCATATGCATGCCTGCAATATATATAACACATTACTAGTCTACTCACGTGGCCTTAAAACAAAGTAACACCCCCCCCTACAAGTTTCTCAATGGATTTAAACTTTTCACGAGAACGGTCTTGGAGACCATTGGTGGGGGGCGGGGGGGGGGGTGACCCCTTGGCTACCCCATGCACTGTCGGGCAGTGATTAGTAGGACCGGTGTTTTCCGTCTTAAGAAGCGGCTTACGCAGGACGCGGCTTGCATATCTTCTCTCGTATAAACGGCCCTATTGAGTGAATCAAGCATTTTTTCTACATGATGATCTTGTGGTCAGGTTTTTATTAATTTCTCATCCAAGATTCAACCAAACTCAACCAAAATTGAAAGGTTCGATCATAGTCAATCGAGATATGGTCTGGAAACTCGGCAAACTTCAAAGCGCGTATAATGAGCTGTGATTTCATGATGAACCGTACCTTACACCGTGCACATCCTTTGTTTTAGGTTTATTAATATTTAAATAGCACGGTTGAGTGATTGAACTGAAACGTTGCTATTGGATAATTTGTTCATTATACTAAAATACAATGTGTTCAGTGACCGTGCACAAAAATGCATAAAGGCGAACAAAAAGATAGACCAAAGTTAAGACTTTATTTAGCTGAGTTTCCAGACTATATCTCGATTGACTATGATTTGATCCTTGGTCTATGACCAATCTTTCCACAAACTATCATAAAAACCTGTGGGGTATTTTGTGAGATATCCTGGTGACAGACAGACTCATAGAAAACAGGTGAACAGACAGACAAACAGAGGTAAAAACATAACGTGCTGGCGGAAGTAATAAACGTGGTGTTACCACAAATTCTCGCTTCTGTTACCAATTTGTCACCATTCAAACATTCAGAGAATTAAAAGAATTATGATTTTATTTCCCAAATCAAGCACCAAAGTATAAGAATAGAAGCTAGTACAAACTACTTCCCGTCGGAATGAGATGAATTTAAAACTCAGCGCACCGAAGGAGATTGGAAACTACTTTCCGATCAGAATCGCCGGTTGGAATTACTGTTGACGATGGAAGGCAGTGGAACCCTTTTGCCGGTGTCATCCGGGAATATGTCGCACGCATCTTGGAAGTACGATACACACATATAATCGCTTCGATCGCCACGATCGCTCAAAAATTAACTCGGCGATCGCAACGATCAACAATCATGTCGCTGTTTCCATATGATCGCTAAGGCGGCCATGCTTGACCGCGGCCATTGTTTTAATGGTCCGCTGGGATACATACTGATCGCCAAGATCGCTGAGATTGCAAAACCACTGTTTCCATATAAAACCATAGTTAATAGAAAATATACATGGTTTGGAACCCCGGCAAACTTCAAAGCGGTTAACAATCAAGCTACGATTCATTTTGAAAGGTACATGAAGGTGCTAAATCCTTTGTTTTAGGTTTATTAATATTTAAACCGTACGGTTGAGTAATTGAACCCAAACGTTGCTATTGGATGATTGCTTCATTATACAGAAAGCACAATATGTTCAGTAACCGTGAAAGTGCACAAATTTCCATAAACCTGAACAAAAACATAAAACAATGACTTTTGTTGAGCTTCCAAACCATGTATATTTTCTATTAACTATGATAAAACGCAACGATCGCCACGATCGCTGAGATAAAGCATTTTCTATCTCGGCGATCGCGATCGTTGCGTCAGTGGTTTCCATATGATCGCTGCGATCGCCAAGTTCTTTTTTGAGCGATCGTGGCCATCGTAGCGATTATATGGAAACCAGACTAAAAGGGGGATTTCCAGTCCTCGCACGAAGCAACTCGCAGCACTGTTTCCACTGTATCTCCACAAAACGCAGCTCGTTGCGATAACTCGCGGCTGATGAAGCGATAGCCGAGTTTTGTTTAACAAACTTCGAGGTGTTTGGATATCCTGATGAAGCACTCTTCTGAGTGTTTGATATAGCATCTCAAACAAATCGGTATTTTAAGGTGAAAGTTCGATTAATTTATGCAATTGTTTCCTTCGATACCCATGCAAATTAACCATCGACACGATAATGATTTCCTTTGTGCAGTTTCCCTCATGAATTACTAATGATTTGAAATGTTGACATAATTTGTTTTGATTGGTTTATTTATTTATTTATTTACTGCGAGTACTTTCCGCGAGTAAAAAATAGTTCAAAATTTCCAACTATCTGCCACGAGCGCTAAAATCATCGCAGCGAGCTTGCGAGTGGTCGCAGCGAGCTGCCAGTTGCTTCGTGCGAGGACTGGAAATCCGCCTTAACCCTACTGGCCACAGTTGCCTTTTGGCAACTTATTAATTTTACTCTGGCTAACGCCAGACGATTTTACTCGTCAAGGGGAGAGCTCCGGGAAACCTGGCCAATAAAGGATTAAGGGACTGTCGGGGGGTAGGGATATTAACTCGGAGGCTAGCGTCAAAGTTGACCCATCACGTGATAAAACGCGACTACCGAGTTATCCCTGGCCCCTGAGATAACCCTAGCTTCATGTGAATGCTTAACCCCGAGTTATCCCAGTTAACAGTGTAATGACGCACGCGTATTATACAAAAGTTGACCCTACCCCACTGATCTCTATATAAATTGGATAGGTCATTCCCTATGACCAGCAGTCAAACATTTCGTGCCAGTCGCCGCCATCGTACGTAGTGGAACATATGACGCATTGCGGTCTTAGAACTTGTTCGCAATGCCAAAGTTGACATAAGCAATCTTGACGTCAGCACAGTCAGATTATCCAAAGGATGAATATTAAGTACTCTGTACCGGGGGAGGCGGAGGAGCCGTAAAGCAAACAACGGATTGGCGGTTCGTTTAGTTTTCACTGTTTAACAACAATTACAGTCAAAAGATGGCAAATACACAACACGAGATATTGTTAAGGCATTAAGATTACTATAAAAGGTACATTTTAAGACTTGGAATTGAATTCTTCGTAGATTTTATTGTCTGTTTTTCAGTTTATATTATCGGGAAGTTTCTTTGTTGTCGGCACTGAAGAAACACAACGAAATTTAAAAGTTTTACAGCTCAGTAATCAACAAATGCAGGAAATTAGCGTCTTAAACCTTATTGAGTACTTCTTGTGTCAACCTCGTCCCCAGGGCGTTTGAGGACGGAAGCAAGCAGGCCGACCAAACGCCCTGGCAAAGGCTGGAATCACGTGAGAAAATATTCCAATTGCGTTGACATGGAGGTAGGACTAACCGTTCACCGGAGATGACGAATTTGGAGGAAGATGACCGCCACGTACGGAAACTTTGTATGTTTTTGTAGCACGAAAAGAGCCACATTAAGAATAGTTCTGCCGTTGGTTTGAAATAAAGATCACTGTACAAGGTTTAGAAGCTTAGTTTTTGCATTTGTTGCTATTATTAGGCAGTAAAACGTGTTATTTTGTAGCTTTTTACTCTGCCTAGTAATCGATAAACTTGCCTGCATCAGTACATCACAAAACTCGTAAAAAACCCATGAAATCATGACCTTTTTGTTGACAACAACAATGATCTTTGGTTTTTGTTTAGCCTATGACGTCATAAGTTCTCTTCAACTTCTTCTTCTCAAACACGGCCAATTTAATGGCGGCGCTCCAAAATACAAACTTCGTACGTAAAATACAACTTTGTTTTTTGAGAATTTCGAAATGAAACTTTGCTCAATTACGAACTACCATAATATCTTTAAGATTATGCAGAAACATTACAATATTATGTAAATTTAATGCAATATTAATTTTATGCAATATTATGTAAATTTAATTCAAGGGTCAGACACAGCCTTCTTTTCGGTGCTTCTGCCAAAATTAAAGACTTTGCTAAAAAGCCATATTTTTATATATTGACCTGATTTCAAAAGATGAGAAAATGGTCGTATGAAAGAAAAAAGTTAACTTTAACTTTTTGCCAAATTTTGGTCAATTTTCCAACTTTTAAAACGTAAAAAGTTTTGGTCTATTTTTCCTCCTGTCTCTACTTAACACCTCCAAACCTTTTTGGGTAATTTATTGATGAAATTTTGATAGGTCGTTTTGAAATTTTCAATTTAATATTTGCGTAAAATTAATTACTGACTGATTTGAAATTCAAATACACTTTTGACTTTTTATCCAAAAAGAGATAAGTTTACTTTAAAAAAAGTGACGAATAAATACATTAAAAAGTCCGAAATGAGTTATTCTATCCATTTTCTAATATAACAATAGAGTTTATGTTCGCGGGCAAAAATATGTTTTTGGCCCGACTCAGGCTCATCATAGCCCAAGCCGAAGGCGAAGGTTAAAGTTAGCTCTGAGAGCCAAAAACATATTAATTTTTTATGCCCAAGAACATCAACTTTATTACTATTATAATAATTGCATGTAGAGGGCATTTAGAAGAAAATCAAAGACAGTATACGGTAAAATGCAGTATCTCGAACACTTGCCACCTTCGCGTCGGCGTGTATTTCATTGCAACAAATATTTACATAACTCATAACTTACATGTAACTTGGCAGAAAAACGCAACCATCAAAACAATCTTTGCTTCAAAGTATTGACAAGAAAAGTATACAATTCCGTAAAAAAAAAAAACCAATAGTGATTTAGAACTGTTAGAACTGATAGGCTCAGAATATATTTCAGCCCGCTGAATTACCATTCTCCCGCAAAATACACCACAATGCCCGATAACATTATTATAATTACGAACAATTAAGTTTCTAAAATTAACAGTGTAATTATGAACACTCGCGCCGAAGTTGCGTTGACAGCTAAAACAAATGCCACTGACTATTTTTTTAAACGAATTAGCCAGAGCAGAACGCCTTTTTTAAAGAAGCTTTATATATAAATGAAAGTCATGCATAAATAAAAAAATCATGAAATTTTCCCTTCATGTTTCTGAGAATAATTTTGAAATAATTAACTGAAACGCTACACATCCTCTCAATAAGTGAGATTCGAATATACCTCGCACCTCGCAGGTAAATAGTGCTCTTTACGTAATGTGATTGGCTCCTGAATCTCGGGCAGTTCTGCACTATTCAATTGGAGAAATTACAAAATGGCCACCAGTTTTGCTTTGTTTACAGAAGCAAGAGATTTTGTTGGTAAACAAAACTGAGGTATAGTAGAACAACAAGATAAGTCAACAAAATTAGGCAAAAGTGTCCATATGCAAGTATATGTTTCTTTAAATTTTTCTAGGCATTAATATATCCAAAAGATGTAAAAACCGTTCAGTCGGCAAATATTGATTACGCCAAGTTGCTAGCGGCCCTGCCTTACATAAAATAATAAAAATACCGAAAAATATAAAAATGTTAAACTCCTTGTTATTTTATTTATGCGCTATAGGTATATCGGCTAAAACAATTATTCACACCGGTGTCCTCCGGTGTCCTCCGGTGTCGGTGAATAGTGAAGAGTATAGACATTAACCTCGAAGCGGCTGGGTGAATATTCAGCACTAATGATCGACTTAATAATTAATTTCACTTCAGCAAATTATTAAATATCCCCATGCACTTAAATTGAGTTACTCGGCACATGACGAGTTCCCGGTCGGTAGAGCAAACACTGTTTTTTCCACCGCAGTGTTTATGAGACAGGCGGGTATAACTCGCCTTGGTGAGAACTCGGCACTGGCAGCCGCAGGAACTCGGCAAGGCGGAATAAAGATTTCCCCACATAAACACTTTTAAACAGGAAACTCGGCATAGTGCGATAAATTTTCTATATTCGTTGCTTTATGTCACTTTCGTTGATGATAATCATCTCAAATATTACAAAAAAAGTTGCGTGCTGCATAGGCAGTGTTGAAACAACAACCGAAATGTAGTAAGGTTATAGATATACTGCCGAAACAGAGAACGTATAGGTGTTCCAGCCGAGAGCTTACAAGACAAAAAAAAAATTCGATTCGCGCAAATTTAATTGCAAGTAGAAAACCGCATCTAAAGAAGTGTTTATATGAGACTGGCCTGAACTCAGGCCGAACTTACTCATTTAGGTCCGTGGAGTGCTTTACGGCTACTTCAAGGGGCGGCTGTTTTTCGGGGTGAAAACTTGCGTTAAGCCGGTTTTCCACTAGGCGACGATTTTCGGGCGAAGCGACTTTTTATTTTGTCTCTTAAGCTCTGAGCTGGAACTAATCAGAAATCTATTGAATTCGAACAAAAGAAAAGTGGAAAACCGGCTTTAGGAAGAAATAATTATTGAATGAACGACTTTTTCGGTAAAATACAAGAATACTTCAATGTATGAAATAAAGTTCGATATTTTAAAATACAAAAAAAGTTAAGCGTTTTGTGAAGAAAGTTAATAGTTCAGGCTTTATTATACTGTGTAGACAATAAACGAAACAACACGGTCGCTGTCCGAGCACTTTATTGCTGTCCCTTTCTGTTATCCTTACAAATTGTTGATAGACTTAACCCTTTCACGCATATGGCTCTCCAAGACTTCTCCCCTGGACGAGTAAAATCGTCTTGCGTTAAGCCGGTTTTCCACTAGGCGACTTTTTTCGCGCGAAGCGACTTTTTCTTTTGTCTCATGAGCTCTGAGCTGGAAATAATCAGAAATATATTGAATTCGAACAAAAGAAAGTCGCTTCGCGCGAAAAAAACCCGCCTAGTGGAAAACCGGCTTTAGACAGAGTAATAAAGAGAAAGTTGTTCGACGACAACGATGCGCATGAAAGGGTTAAGGTGAAGTAATACGAGCAACAAATTGCTGCAAGATTGTTGCGTTGCAAGTTGAATAGCGTTGTTGCACTTATTACCACCCACCTTAGACATTGCCACGCAACAACATTTGAATTTGTTGCAAGTTGAAACAGCATGTTGCAGCAAGTAGACTGACTGGAAGTCTACTTTTTTCAACAATTTTTTTAAACTTGCAACAGAATCGTTGTTGCGTGGCAATGTTTAACAACGGCCTTTTCAACTTGCAATGCAACAAACTTGCGTTGCAAATTGAAGAAAAACGTTGCCCGTATTACCTCACCTTTAGCGTTGTCGGCATGCATGCATGCTTTAATGTTTACAAACTCTGCCATTTTCAGTATCGTACGACTCAGTACTGACTACAGTATGTCTGCTATGGCTTTCACATCATGCCATGCCGGAAACCAGGAAAAACCCTACTTCTAAAAAACTCTCAGGAGAAAAGTTCGGTATAAGAAACCTTCGAGACTCGCCCATGTCTTCAGCCATGTCATAGCTTACCAGCTGCCTAAGAAACGCTTTCTATATGCATGCATGCAGGCTATAGCTATGTCAGTTCAATGGTTATCCGTTCGTGAGTTTTAAAATATACCTCGAAGGTGAATAGTGTCTTTTTACGCGATCTGATTGGTTTTCCAATCTCAGGATATTTTGCACTATTCACCTGCGGGCAAAACAAAATGGCGGCCAGATATAGCGTATTCCCCATTGGCGTATTTGGCGAATTAAAACATTAGGCAAGCATCACATGGAATATATACGATTCTCTTCTAATACGATGCAACCGAAGAGAATCTGTTATACTGAGAGGATAGTCAGTTAGTTAATAGTCGTTCGTTCGTTCGTTCGTTCGTTCGTTCGTTCGTTCGTTCGTTCATTCGCTAGTTAGTTGCATAACATGCAATTGTAAAAACCATAAACCAGGCGTATACCTGCATTAGTTTTAAATCTAAATACGACTACAAAAATTTAGGGAGTCTAAATTGTGTCGAAAAGATGTGAACAGCTTAGTGTTTATCGGTAGATATACTTGCCGACGCAGACAACTAAACAAGCTGTTATTGCAAAGAACGAACTTTCGAGAAGGCGGCTTATATTTACTTAGGAATTTATTTTGCAGCATGAAAAAGGCCGCTACTTTAATTCGTGAAGCTATTTATAGTAGTTACTTTCGAAAGGGCGGTTATTATGCTATTGACATTTTAGATAATGAACTCTAAGTAATAGATAAAGCATCAGCGTCCGATCTGTATGGGGATTTACAAGGCGAGCCGCAATCGTACTTGTGAAATGAAACAATAGAATGAAGCTAATTAGTATTCTTAACTTTTGATACAGATCACTTTGTCCAAAAACTTATCTTTATTGGGATTTACAGACGTATACATGTGACTTGAATGCTACGTTTTGATTGCTTCTTAACTTCATTAATTATTCATGAATTTCACAAACGGTTTTATTATACTTATTACTGAGCAACTTTTACATCTTAGAATTTTCAGTTGCCATGTATACAACCATTTTCACTTCGGCCCCAAACCTGGCTATAAATATACCTCGGTTTTCTAGTTGTCGCCGCGTCTAGCACGCCATTTCTTCATAACACCTGCCTGTAATATGATGCTTAAAATATACAGTTTAACCTAGAATAAATTACGAAGAAGGAGAATAACATGTATGGTAGCTGTTATTAGGAATCTTCAGTACAAAGACAATAGTTATAGGTAAGCGGAGTGAGACAGTCAGGCAACAAAAAATTGGGTTTTTTTTTACCCCGAGAGGTAATAGATCATCACAAAGACTTATGTAAATTTACATCACCCATTACAAGGACCACAAAAAAGCCCAAAAATAGAAAAACCCTATATAGAACATTTGCTATACCCTTAAACTAATTTTGTAATAAAATTAAATGCGCAGAATGGGTGATATAAGAAGCAATTGTAAAAACATAAACCAGGCGTACACCTGCATTGGTTTTAAATCTAATCAATGCATCCCTTCCAGTAGTCGGGATAGTAAATCCGACTACAAAAATTTAGAGAGTCTGTGTCGAGAAGATGTGAACAGCTTAGTGTTTATGTAGATATACTTGCCGACGTAGACAACTAAACAAGCTGTTATATTGCAAGGAGAGAACTTTCGAGATGGCGGCTTATATTTACTTAGGCGTTTATTTTGCATCATGAAAAAGGCCGATACCTTAATTCGTGAAGTGGTTACATTTGGAGGGGCGGTTACTTTTGAGGGCTTAACAGTATATAGTGTCTTACGATGGCACCGTTATAAATTAGTTTACTGTTAACCCTGACGGCAAAAGGTATACCAGAAAAGAAGGGAGAATTGCTGCTTTCAATTACTTGGAATACCGTACTGTCATAACAGATATCACCGGAATTTCAACTATAAAGTCCGAAGGTGAAAATCGTGTTTTGTTAACTGTTAACTGTGTGATATAGGGAAGTGCGGTCGTATTTAAGAAGGCTCAGAGGTTCGCACATACTACTATAAAAACCGAGAAACAACTAAATATTGTCTTTGTAAGAAGAAAGGATTGAAATTTCCAAACAAACCCTAAGCGACTATATTTATGGAGAGTAAGATATGACGGTATATTTAGACACTGATAACCCAATGGCCCTCACCCCTTGCTGGAACTATAGTTTTAACTGGAGAAACTAACACAGAGAGAACTAACAAATCTACTCACACGAACCTAATGTGCTCATCCATCAGAGTACTAACCCCTTTTCACCGGCAACAAGGGTAAAACCGGGATTAACTTGAGCGGTGAGAGCTAGGCAGCGCGCTGACAGCTTGTGTCACCCATATAACTGCTACAAATATCAGATTTAGAAATGCAAGAACGCAAGCTATAAGACACAATAATATTACAACAAAAAGACATCACTCTCTCTAACTTTATCAGTAGGAAGTCGCTATATATCTACTATACATCAATAATGCACTAAACAACGCGTACAACACAGACGACCAACGTGGAAGCCGAGTATATGCCTCAAGTGCATACAGCCCAGTTTCTTATTAACCCACCATTATGTTGCTTTTGATTACTGTATCATATTCAGTGTATGTCCTATATTTTTCGTCGTGTTTTTTAAACAATTTCTGGACGGCATCTGAGTGACCTGACTTTCAGGTTTTATGTATTTTACTCTGGTCAACGCCAGGCTATTTTACTCGTTCGGTTATCCAGACTATTATCATGTTTTTATTTATGTTTGTATAATGCGCACAGGAAAGTAAATTAAATAGATTATTAAGGTGCTGCATGTTTACATGAAGCGGATTGAGTGTTCAAGTCAAATCGCACATGTTGTTTCTCCTTGCATGTTTTGTTTACATGAAGAAGATGAACGTTTTCGATCTGATCGAAAGAAGAGATGAAGTCAATCCACGCAGTGGAGTTATAATTGACTTGAGATTCAAGCAAGTGTCGACTTGAATGTCTCCAATCTGATTCATTCATCTAAACACGTCAAACGCCAAGTCAAACGACTTGGAAATTATACTTGACACGCATGAGTAAAGTTTGTGCGTGTTGTGCTAAATGGCAGACATTGAGGGAAGCACAGAAAATTGTGTTCCAAAACCGAAAACAAAGTTCCAAGCAGATCGGATTCTCATGTAAACATGTGCCCGGATTGACTTCACTCGCGTTTTTCGATCCGATTGGACTGTCAATCATGTAAACATGGCCTAAGACATCTTTGAAAGAGTGCCCTGTACATGTTCTTTTTTGTTCCTTCTCGCAAAAGGCGTAATGATCGAAAAGCAAAGTTAAAAAGTTTTCAATCTTACTTCAGCTCCAAGAAAAACTTTAAACTTTCGCCATATGCATGACTATCTTTAAAACAGCGGGAATTTTGGCTTTCGCGTGACATTTAGTAATAGAGTAATTCAGCTTTCAACTTTGGCTGGGTGAGCTTTTGATAATTTTTCTAACAATGAAATCTCCAAGGCAGTTGCGGGGTGAAGCAATAACAACAGAAGGTTAACAAAAGATGGAATTTTTTTGTCAAAACTGAAATAATTTTTGCACAATCGGGCCAGTAACTAACTTTAAATATCGAAACATTTTTATTATCTGCATTGCTAAAAACAAAACGAAAAACTGACAGATATTTTCGATCTTTACAAACAATTTTAAAAGCATGTGTTTTTGTAGTGATTTATAGTGACAACATGTATTGCCAAATAATTATAATATATACTTCTTCATAGAAAAAACATGTTATACTCCATATTTATCTTAAAAACTATAACAACTTTTAAATAAATGTAGTCATGAAAATTTTATTACTCGTAAACATTACGAGAAGTTGTATTTTTTACCCAATCTTTTACATCTTAGAATTTTCAGTTGCAATGCATGCAACCATTTTCTCTTCGCCTTCGGCCCCAAACCTGGCTATAAATATACCTGTCTCCTAGTTGTCGCCATCTAGCACGCCATTTCTTCATAACACCTGCCTGTATTATTTTTTATGAATATTTATATATCACACTGGCCAGCATGATGCTTAAAATATACAGTTTAACCTAGAATAAATTACGAACAATGGAGAATAACATGTACAGTATATAGTTGTTATTAGGAATCTTCAGTATATACGAAGACAATAGTTATAGGTAAGCGGAGTGAGACAGTCAGGCAACAAAAAGTTGGGTTTTTTTACTCCGAGAGGTAATAGATCATCACAAAGACTTATGTAAATTTACATCTCCCATTACAAGGGCCACAAAAAAGCCCGAAAATAGAAAAACCCTATATAGAACATTTGCTACCCTTCAACTAATTTTGTAAGAAAATTAAATGTTCAGAATGGGTGATATAAGAAGCGGCCGGTTACCGCGCGAAGACAGCTTTATATACTTAGGCGTATATTGTGTATCGTGAAAAAAGGCCTATACCTTAATTCGTGAAGTGGTTACATTCGGAGGGGCGGTTACTTTTGACAGCTTAGTGTTTATGTAGATATACTTGCCGACGTAGACAACTAAACAAGCTGTTATTGCAAGGAGCGAACTTTCGAGATGGCGGCTTATATTTACTTATGCGTTTATTTTGCATCATGAAAAAGGCCGATACCTTAATTCGTGAAGTGGTTACATTTGGAGGGGCGGTTACTTTTGAGGGCTTAACAGTATATAGTGTCTTACGATGGCACCGTTATAAATTAGTTTACTGTTAACCCTGACGGCAAAAGGTATACCAGAAAAGAAGGGAGAATTGCTGCTTTCAATTACTTGGAATACCGTACTGTCATAACAGATATCACCGGAATTTCAACTATAAAGTCCGAAGGTAAAAATCGTGTTTTGTTAACTGTTAACTGTTAACTGTGTGATGTAGGGAAGTGCGGTCGTACTTAAGAAGGCTCAGAGGTTCGCACATACTACTATAAAAACCGAGAAACAACTATAAAAACCGAGAAACAACTAAATATTGTCTTTGTAAGAAGAAAGGATTGAAATTTCCAAAACAAACCCTATAAGCGACTATATTTATGGAGAGTAAGATATGACAGTATATTTAGACACTGATAACCCAATGACCCTCGCCCCTTGATGGAACTATAGTTTTAACTGGATAAACTAACACAGAGAGAATCAACAAATCTACTCACACGAACCTAATGTGCTCATCCATCAGAGTACTAACCCCTTTTCACCGGCAACAAGGGTAAAATGCATGATTAAAACCGGGATTAACTTGAGCGGTGAGAGCTAGGCAGCGCGTTGACAGCTTGTGTCACTCATATAACTGCTACAAATATCAAATTTAGAAATGCAAGAACGCAAGCTATAAGACCCAATAATATTACAACAAAAAGACATCACTCTCTCTAACTGTATTAGTAGGAAGTCCCTATGTATCTACTATACATCAATAATGCACTAAACAACACGTACAACACAGACGACCAACGAACATGGAAGCCGAGTATATGCCTCAAGTGCATACAGTTTCTTATTAACCCACCATTATGTTGTTTTTGATTACTGTATCATTATTCAGTGTATGTCCTATATTTTTCGTCGTGTTTTTTAAACAATTTCTGGACGGCATCTGAGTGACCTGACTTTCAAGTTTTATGTATTTACTCTGGTCAACGCCAGGCTATTTTACTTGTTCTGTTATCCAGCCTATTATCATGTTTTTATTTATGTTTGTATAATGTGCACAGGAAAGTAAATTAAATAGATTATTAAGGTGCTGTTTACATGAAGCGGATTGAATGTTCAAGTCAAATCGCACATGTTGTTTCTCCTTGCATGTTTTGTTTACATGAAGAAGATTGAACGTTTTCGATCTGATCGAAAGAAGAGATGAAGTCAATCCACGCAGTGGAGTTAATTGACTTGAGATTCAAGCAAGTGTCGACTTGAATGTCTCCAATCTGATTCATCTAAACACGTCAAACGCCAAGTCAAACGACTTGGAAATTATACTTGACACGCATGAGTAAAGTTTGTGCGTGTTGTGCTAAATGGCAGACATTGAGGGAAGCACAGAAAATTGTGTTCCAAAACCGAAAACAAAGTTCCAAGCAGATCGGATTCTCCATGTAAACATGTGCCCGGATTGACTTCACTCGCGTTTTTCGATCCGATTGGACTGTCAATCATGTAAACATGGCCTAAGACATCTTTGAAAGAGTGCCCTGTACATGTTCTTTTTTGTTCCTTCTCGCAAAAGGCGTAATGATCGAAAAGCAAAGTTAAAAAGTTTTCAATCTTACTTCAGCTCCAAGAAAAACTTTAAACTTTCGCCATATGCATGACTATCTTTAAAACAGCGGGAATTTTGGCTTTCGCGTGACATTTAGTAATAGAGTAATTCAGCTTTCAACTTTGGCTGCGTGAGCTTTTGATAATTTTTCTAACAATGAAATCTCCAAGGCAGTTGCGGGGTGAAGCAATAACAACAGAAGGTTAAAAAAAGATGGAATTTTTTTGTCAAAACTGAAATAATTTTTGCACAATCGGGCCAGTAACTAACTTTAAATATCGAAACATTTTTATTATCTGCATTGCTAAAAACAAAACGAAAAACTGACAGATATTTTCGATCTTTACAAACAATTTTAAAAGCATGTGTTTTTGTAGTGATTTATAGTGACAACATGTATTGCCAAATAATTATAATATATACTTCTTCATAGAAAAAACATGTTATACTCCATATTTATCTTAAAAACTATAACAACTTTTAAATAAATGTAGTCATGAAAATTTTATTACTCGTAAACATTACGAGAAGTTGTATTTTTTACCCAATCTTTTACATCTTAGAATTTTCAGTTGCAATGCATGCAACCATTTTCTCTTCGCCTTCGGCCCCAAACCTGGCTATAAATATACCTGTCTCCTAGTTGTCGCCATCTAGCACGCCATTTCTTCATAACACCTGCCTGTATTATTTTTTATGAATATTTATATATCACACTGGCCAGCATGATGCTTAAAATATACAGTTTAACCTAGAATAAAATTACGAACAATGGAGAATAACATGTATAGTAGCTGTTATTAGGAATCTTCAGTACGAAGACAATAGTTATAGGTAAGCGGAGTGAGACAGTCAGGCAACAAAAAGTTGGGTTTTTTTACTCCGAGAGGTAATAGATCATCACAAAGACTTATGTAAATTTACATCTCCCATTACAAGGGCCACAAAAAAGCCCGAAAATAGAAAAACCCTATATAGAACATTTGCTACCCTTCAACTAATTTTGTACGAAAATTAAATGTTCAGAATGGGTGATATAAGAAGCGGCCGGTTACCGCGCGAAGACAGCTTTATATACTTAGGCGTATATTGCGTATCGTGAAAAAAGGCCTATACCTTAATTCGTGAAGTGGTTACATTCGGAGGGGCGGTTACTTTTGACAGCTTAGTGTTTATGTAGATATACTTGCCGACGTAGACAACTAAACAAGCTGTTATTGCAAGGAGCGAACTTTCGAGATGGCGGCTTATATTTACTTAGGCGTTTATTTTGCATCATGAAAAAGGCCGATACCTTAATTCGTGAAGTGGTTACATTTGGAGGGGCGGTTACTTTTGAGGGCTTAACAGTATATAGTGTCTTACGATGGCACCGTTATAAATTAGTTTACTGTTAACCCTGACGGCAAAAGCTATACCAGATAAGAAGGGATAATTGTTGCTTTCAATTACTTGGAATACCATACTGTCGTAACAGATATCACCGGAATTTCAACTATAAAGACCGAAGGTAAAAGTCGTGTTTTGTTAACTGTTAACTGTGTGATGTAGGGAAGTGCGGTCGTATTTAAGAAGGCTCAGAGGTTCGCACATACTACTGTCAAAACCGAGAAACAACTAAATATTGTCTTTATAAGAAGAAAGGATTGAAATATACAAAACAAACCCTATAAGCGACTATGTTTATTGAGAGTAAGGCATGACAGTATTTAGACACTGATAACCCAATGGCCCTCACCCCTTGATGGAACTAGTTTTAAGTGGAGAAACTAACACAGAGAGAACTAACAACTCTACTCACACGAAGCTAATGTGCTCATCCATCAGAGTACTAACCCCTTTTCACCGGCAACAAGGGTAAAACCGGGATTAACTTGAGCGGTGAGAGCTAGGCAGCGCGCTGACAGCTTGTGTCACCCATATAACTGCTACAAATATCAAATTTAGAAATGCAAGACCGCAAACTATAAGACAATAATATTACAACAAAAAGACATCACTCTCTCTAACTTTATCAGTAGGAAGTCCCTATATATCTACTATACATCAATAATGCACTAAACAACGCGTACAACACAGACGACCAACGTGGAAGCCGAATATATGCCTCAAGTGCATACAGCCCAGTTTCTTATTAACCCACCATTATGTTGCTTTTGATTACTGTATCATATTCAGTGTATGTCCTATATTTTTCGTCGTGTTTTTTAAACAATTTCTGGACGGCATCTGAGTGACCTGACTTTCAGGTTTTATGTATTTTACTCTGGTCAACGCCAGGCTATTTTACTCGTTCGGTTATCCAGCCTATATTATCATGTTTTTATTTATGTTTGTATAATGTACACAGGAAAGTAAATTAAATAGATTATTAAGGTGCTGTTTACATGAAGCGGATTGAGTGTTCAAGTCAAATCGCACATGTTGTTTCTCCTTGCATGTTTTGTTTACATGAAGAAGATTGAGTGTTCAAGTCAAATCGCACATGTTGTTTCTCCTTGCATGCATGTTGTGTTTACATGAAGAAGATTGAACGTTTTCGATCTGATCGAAAGAAGAGATGAAGTCAATCCACGCAGTGGAGTTAATTGACTTGAGATTCAAGCAAGTGTCGACTTGAATGTCTCCAATCTGATTCATCTAAACACGTCAAACGCCAAGTCAAACGACTTGGAAATTATACTTGACACGCATGAGTAAAGTTTGTGCGTGTTGTGCTAAATGGCAGACATTGAGGGAAGCACAGAAAATTGTGTTCCAAAACCGAAAACAAAGTTCCAAGCAGATCGGATTCTCCATGTAAACATGTGCCCGGATTGACTTCACTCGCGTTTTTCGATCCGATTGGACTGTCAATCATGTAAACATGGCCTAAGACATCTTTGAAAGAGTGCCCTGTACATGTTCTTTTTTGTTCCTTCTCGCAAAAGGCGTAATGATCGAAAAGCAAAGTTAAAAAGTTTTCAACCTTACTTCAGCTCCAAGAAAAACTTTAAACTTTCGCCATATGCATGACTATCTTTAAAATAGCGGGAATTTTGGCTTTCGCGTGACATTTAGTAATAGAGTAATTCAGCTTTCAACTTTGGCTGGGTGAGCTTTTGATAATTTTTCTAACAATGAAATCTCCAAGGCAGTTGCGGGGTGAAGCAATAACAACAGAAGGTTAAAAAAAGATGGAATTTTTTTGTCAAAACTGAAATAATTTTTGCACAATCGGGCCAGTAACTAACTTTAAATATCGAAACATTTTTATTATCTGCATTGCTAAAAACAAAACGAAAAACTGACAGATATTTTCGATCTTTACAAACAATTTTAAAAGCATGTGTTTTTGTAGTGATTTATAGTGACAACATGTATTGCCAAATAATTATAATATATACTTCTTCATAGAAAAAACATGTTATACTCCATATTTATCTTAAAAACTATAACAACTTTTAAATAAATGTAGTCATGAAAATTTTATTACTCGTAAATATTACGAGAAGTTGTATTTTTTACCCAATCTTTTACATCTTAGAATTTTCAGTTGCAATGCATGCAACCATTTTCTCTTCGCCTTCGGCCCCAAACCTGGCTATAAATATACCTGTCTCCTAGTTGTCGCCATCTAGCACGCCATTTCTTCATAACACCTGCCTGTATTATTTTTTATGAATATTTATATATCACACTGGCCAGCATGATGCTTAAAATATACAGTTTAACCTAGAATAAATTACGAACAATGGTGAATAACATGTACAGTAGTTGTTATTAGGAATCTTCAGTATATACGAAGACAATAGTTATAGGTAAGCGGAGTGAGACAGTCAGGCAACAAAAAGTTGGGTTTTTTTACTCCGAGAGGTAATAGATCATCACAAAGACTTATGTAAATTTACATCTCCCATTACAAGGGCCACAAAAAAGCCCGAAAATAGAAAAACCCTATATAGAACATTTGCTACCCTTCAACTAATTTTGTAAGAAAATTAAATGTTCAGAATGGGTGATATAAGAAGCGGCCGGTTACCGCGCGAAGACAGCTTTATATACTTAGGCGTATATTGTGTATCGTGAAAAAAGGCCTATACCTTAATTCGTGAAGTGGTTACATTCGGAGGGGCGGTTACTTTTGACAGCTTAGTGTTTATGTAGATATACTTGCCGACGTAGACAACTAAACAAGCTGTTATTGCAAGGAGCGAACTTTCGAGATGGCGGCTTATATTTACTTAGGCGTTTATTTTGCATCATGAAAAAGGCCGATACCTTAATTCGTGAAGTGGTTACATTTGGAGGGGCGGTTACTTTTGAGGGCTTAACAGTATATAGTGTCTTACGATGACACCGTTATAAATTAGTTTACTGTTAACCCTGACGGCAAAAGCTATACTAGATAAGAAGGGAGAATTGTTGCTTTCAATTACTTGGAATACCATACTGTCGTAACAGATATCACCGGAATTTCAACTATAAAGACCGAAGGTAAAAGTCGTGTTTTGTTAACTGTTAACTGTGTGATGTAGGGAAGTGCGGTCGTATTTAAGAAGGCTCAGAGGTTCGCACATACTACTGTCAAAACCGAGAAACAACTAAATATTGTCTTTATAAGAAGAAAGGATTGAAATATACAAAACAAACCCTATAAGCGACTATGTTTATTGAGAGTAAGGTATGACAGTATATTTAGACACTGATAACCCAATGACCCTCACCCCTTGATGGAACTATAGTTTTAACTGGATAAACTAACACAGAGAGAATCAACAAATCTACTCACACGAACCTAATGTGCTCATCCATCAGAGTACTAACCCCTTTTCACCGGCAACACGGGTAAAATGCATGATTAAAACCGGGATTAACTTGAGCGGTGAGAGCTAGGCAGCGCGTTGACAGCTTGTGTCACTCATATAACTGCTACAAATATCAAATTTAGAAATGCAAGAACGCAAGCTATAAGACCCAATAATATTACAACAAAAAGACATCACTCTCTCTAACTGTATTAGTAGGAAGTCCCTATGTATCTACTATACATCAACAATGCACTAAACAACACGTACAACACAGACGACCAACGAACATGGAAGCCGAGTATATGCCTCAAGTGCATACAGTTTCTTATTAACCCACCATTATGTTGTTTTTGATTACTGTATCATTATTCTATATTTTTCGTCGTGTTTTTTAAACAATTTCTGGACGGCATCTGAGTGAACTGACTTTCAGGTTTTATGTATTTTACTCTGGTCAACGCCAGGCTATTTTACTCGTTCGGTAATTATCCAGCCTATATTATCATGTTTTTATTTATGTTTGTATAATGTGCACAGGAAAGTAAATTAAATAGATTATTAAGGTCCTGTTTACATGAAGCGGATTGAGTGTTCAAGTCAAATCGCACATGTTGTTTCTCCTTGCATGTTTTGTTTACATGAAGAAGATTGAACGTTTTCGATCTGATCGAAAGAAGAGATGAAGTCAATCCACGCAGTGGAGTGGATATTGACTTGAGATTCAAGCAAGGGTCGACTTGAATGTCTCCAATCTGATTCATCTAAACACGGTTTGACTTGAAAATTATACTTGACACGCATGAGTAAAGTTGGCCGTGAGTGTCGTGCTAAATGGCAGACATTGAGGGAAGCACAGAAAATAGTGTTCCAAAACCGAAAACAAAGTTCCAAGCAGATCGGATTCTCCATGTAAACATGTGCCCGGATTGACTTCACTCGCGTTTTTCGATCCGATTGGACTGTCAATCATGTAAACAGGTCCTAAGACATCTTTGAAAGAGTGCCCTGTTCTTTTTTGTTACTTCTCGCAAAAGGCGTATGATCGAAAAGCAAAGTTAAAAAGTTTTCAATCTTCCTTCAGCTACATAGAAAAACTTCAAACTTTCGACATATGCCCCATCTTCAAAACAGCGGGAATTTTGGCTTTCGCGTGACATTTAGTAATAGAGTAATTCAGCTTTCAACTTTGGCTGGGTAAGTAAACTATTTTGATAATTATAGTTTTCTAACAATGAAATCTCCAATGCAGCTGTGGGGTTAAGCAATAACAACAGAAGATTAAAAAAAGATGGAATTTTTTTGTCACGAAAAATAATTTTTGCACAATCGGGCCAATAACTAACTTTAACTATTAAAACATTTTTTTATTATCTGCATTGCTAACTAACAAAACGAAAAACTGACAGATATTTTCGATCTTTAAAAGCATGTGTTTTTGTAGTGATTTATAGTGACAGCTGAAATCGGCGTTTTTTTAGCAAAACACCATTTGTGAGGGACCTGCATGTATTGCCAAATAATTATAATTTATACTTCTTCAATAAGTAATTCCTATCAGAAAATGTCAAAGATTATAAATATATAGAAAGATCAAAATGTGATCGGCACTTTTATAATCTTTAATAGTTCATACTCTAAACATTTAAATAAAACTTTTCTTTACAGCTTTGAAGCCGTCCTTAATCAGATCCGACTAGCGATTGAAGATATGTCAGCCAAAGACAGCAAAATCAGAAGACGAAATGTCATTTTGATAAGATCGCTTTTTATAATCACACTGTTTCTTTCTTTGCGATCTACAAGACTGGCACTTGCTAACGGTGCAGAGGAAAGTTTTTGTGCGAAAAGATTGAGAGAGTATTATGAAAACTGTCTTGATTATCTCAAACAATGCATCTATAACTCTGATGGTCAGTCGTCCAGCTGTTGCAAGCTCATCAAGGAAAGTCTTGAGGATAGAGTCCGCCAATACCGTATACTTTGCCCGAACGAAGGTATGTACAGGTTTGTCTATAACCATAGCTTAGTTGCATATTCCACTAGCGACTGACGTTACATTTAGAGCAAAGATGTCAAGCTCCACTCAGCCTATAATATACATAAAATGCACCTAGTTGTTTTATGACCACATCTATATCTATCTATCCATGCATCCATCTACCCGTCCATCTATCCATCCATCCATTTATCCATCCATCCATCTAGCCATCCACCGTGGACTGAAGTGACCAAAAAGAAGAAGACGAGGCCTTCATCTACTAAAACAACCATCTACAAAACAGCGGAAGCAACAGCAAAATAGTGAAAGTACAACGCAGACGAAAGTCCAAGATAGACCGTCTATAAGTTTGATCAAACAAATAGAAGATCAGTTAGAATCTTAGGTGATTCAATAACTAAATTTGTAGTTGGTCGTAAAGTTACCCAAGATGCTTAGACGGCCGGCCAACCTCGATAAGAGTGTCTCAAAAACACCGTTGATGGCATTTTTTGTTACAAGCAGGCAACCATGCCAGATCGTATCGGATAGTACATACTTTGAACGTGAGGGGGGTTGCCAGCCGTAATTTTGAATTTATATACTAACATTTATGGTTTTTTAAAAACACATTGGAATGGATAGGATTTCTGTGGAGTCATGCAAACTATGTTGGTGTTCTATTTTGAATGGCTCACTTCAGAATGCATCCAATCAGCGTGCGTGAAGTTATGATTAACCTAATTCGCATAACTCACAATCATAAACAAACAAGAAATATGGCGTAAATACACCTAAATATAACACTTCGAAGAAAAGCTACAACAACATAAGCTTGCAAAGAATCAGAAATTTATTAGATCTGGCAGTTACAGGAAAGTCTCATATTCGTAAATTACTTCGTTTTATTTTGATAATTTGCCAATACCGCCATGTATCTACTGTTATAAAGCTGAGCTTTTGTACTACAATGTAGTGGTCCTTATATTGTTCCTTAGACATTTAACTCACCGGTTCTGGCGGTTCAACAGTGGTATCTTGTGATACACGAAAGGCAACCGATCTAGTCATCTTGATCAATGGCTAAGCTACATTTCTAGGGTGGTTGCCTGCTTATAACAAAAAGTTGGCTGCTTGTTATGGCTGTTCTTCGAAGTGTTATATTTAGGTGAATTTGCGCCATGTTTCTTGTTTCTTTATGATTGTGAGTTATGCGAATTAGAATAATCAGAACTTCACGTACGCTGATTGGATGCATTCTGAATTTAGCAATTCAAATAAAACACAGACGTATATTAGACAGCTCTTTACAGATATCCCATCCATCACATTGTACTTTCAAAAAGCTCTATATTTTAGTATATAAATCAATAATTACAGATGGCAACCCCCCTCACCTTCAAAGTATGCATTATCCGATAAGATTTGGCATGGTTGCCTGCTTGTAACAAAAAATGCCATCAAAAGTAATATTTTGAAGCATTGGCCGGCCGTCTAGCTCATGTTAAACGCAAACTTGATGAGCTTATATTTTACATGTCGGAACCAATCACATTTCAAGTAAAAATCCAGACGAAATTACTGAGAAAATTGTTGACCTTGGTCAGAAAAGTAAACAAGAAATACCAGCAACAAAAATACATATATCAGGACTTCCTCGCAAAAAGAACAAGAAACTGAACCAAAAAATTCAAGATTTCAACACTAAGCTTAAGGGATTATGCGTTACAAGTGGTCGTTTGTATAATGTCTTTCTCGTGATGGTTTACACCTAAATTGAGAAGGTGTTTATATCAGTTAAGCTTTAATTTTAGCTCAGCATGCACTAAAGCATATACGATATACTTAAATCGACTTGAGGGTTCAAAATGCCTTTATAAATATTACTAGTCCAATTACTATATTATTACTATAAAACTGTTGTAAGATTTAAGAAAACTCTTTAGCATAACTTTAGTTCTAAAAAATGTCATTTTGTTTGTTGGAACAGTTTCTATAGCAGCATGAGAGACCTTCAAAAAGGTTTACTTTTTACATTAAATATATAAATGTATATATATAACCGCATCTAAATAGATATCTTAATATAGTACTGTACGTTTTAAAAAATTTAGACGTGAACGAGTGCGCTACCAACCCTTGTCATGCAAATGCAACTTGTAACAACACCATGGGATCTTTCTCATGTGCTTGTAATACTGGATTTATTGGTGATGGATTAAACTGTGCAGGTACGAATACATGCAGAAAAATCACACTTTTGATATAGATATGACTGGGTTTAGTCCAAATGAAAACATTGAGAAGATCGTTAATTACTCTAAAATTGTTGTAAGATCCATATTGTATAATAATAACATTTTAAAATTTTTTTAAAAACGGCTGTATATTCATCAAGAATAGAAAAAGCCGTAAGTTTTTAGAAAAAAATCCATGTACGGTGATTATTTTTCTCTGGCTAACTACGTCTTGCCTTATACTTGCTATTCAGATGGGACAGGTATCTTAAAAGAAAACCCCGAATTTCTTGAACGTACAAATTAAACAATGGCTTCCTGTCAAGACTCCTTGGTATCTTTGTTACGAAACACTGTTGTTACCAAAGAACCAAACACTGACGTTTCTATATCGAAAGCTCTAGCTTTATTAGGATAAATTGTCATTTTTCTATTATTTTTTATAAGTCTTGCCATATAATACTATATAAGATCGTCTCAAAATAAAGAAATAAACAAGTTAACAAGTTGACTGGACAATACACACCTATAAAGTTACTCGTACAGATACCAAGTTAAATCAGTAACATGAAAGGAGTGGAGAGAAGTTACGTGCGTGACGCAATATATAATTGTGTATTTTTAATATTCTAACTTTCTTCGCCGTACAACGCTTTTTAGCCGATTCTTTGTCGGTTATCCTAGTTGGAAAACCCAAGTTTCGTCGACAAATTGAGCAGTGGCTTCCTGTCAAGACTGGTTGGTATCTTTGTTACCGTGCTACAAAAGATGGTTGGGCAGCGTCTGACTTTCACTCAAATTGTGATAATAAAGGAGCCACTGTAACCATTGTTCGTGTTGGAATATACATCTTTGGAGGTTATAATGACCTCTCATGGACAGGTATGTAACTCTTACTTTGGTTATGTTTTTTTGAATGAAAAGAGTTCACGTTCTTTAAAACTGAATGCAGCTTGCTAAAAAGGTTACCTCAAAAATGTTACTGAATACAAAAGCTTTCTCAAGATCTAGCTTTGGAAAACACAACAAACTTAATATTTAGTTTGTTAGGACAGGCATTTTAGCAATTAATAAAAACCGGGAAAGAGACAGAGTTTTGGCGTAATATCTCTAAAAGCTATTTTAAGTGTATTTCGCTAAAACCATTTATCTGTCCCCTTGTTTTGTTTGTCTTCGAAATTTCTAAAGCATGTCTCGGACATGTTTACTTTGTTTGGTTTCCAAGTTTCTTATTTTCAACATCGGGCGGCCCTTGACTTATGAGACGCCTGGTCGAAAATGTTTATAACCCGGCAAAACTGCCTCCAAATTTTACCCCAATCCAGCTTCCCCAGCGTAACCCCCGAGATACCCCCGCCCCCCCTAGCGCAGGCTAAAGTTATACTACAATCGTACCTTCGACAGTCAAACACCCTAATTTAATACTGTGTAAAGTTAAATACATTTTACCTCAAGATAAACCAGTAGCATCGTTTGCACCAACTTAAAGAAACTTACGTAATGAAACTTACGTATGAACATAAATGAACTTTCTCGTTTGTCGCTCTTAAAAAGCAGTTTGTCTGGAACTTTCATCATCTTTTGTTAGAATCTTATAGACGAGCAAGAGAAATCTCGTCTCCATAGCCAAGGGCCTCTGAGAACGAGAATGTATTTTCCGCTAGTCCTCTCTCGATTATTCTCTTCTGTGACGTCATCAAAATAAATTATCGAGAAAAAAGAGGACAGGGAACTAGTCTGATGTTTTTCTGTGCCCTAAACCTCCAACCAAACACCACTTTAATACACCTATCGCAAAATACACCCAATCCCGCGATACTTATTTTACCACACTTCCGCGCTGAATCTTGAAAGATGTATTGTGACACCAATCAGAAATCAGACGCGAACCCACTGCCCTTGAGATGTTTGCGAGAAAGTACGCTAAAGTGGGCGAAGTCGCCGGATTTGCCATCGGTCTACTAGATCAGAAAATTATATTTTTTCAATATTTTTCAATTTGATATGCAAATGAGCTAATGCGCAAGACCACCTTAACAAAGTTATTGACTTTTAACAAACGGATCTATAGGCCACTCAGGCCTCGTTTACACTATTGCGATACAGCAAGTCTTCCGCTCAAAAATCTCAACGTTTCTTTGTTGTGGTTACACTGTTCCGGAGTGGTTTGCCTTAGCGTAGTCACTACGCTTAGCACTCCGGACGCAAATCATGCTACGGTAAATAGGAGAACTACGCGTTGTTCGCTATAATGTAAACAGAGGTAAATTTCGCTACGGTATGCCTACTTTATCCGGATCGGTTACCCTACCGTAATAGTGTAAACGTACCCTTAGGAGTCACGTGACGTCAGTCTTCTCTAAAATAGCACTTATTGATTTATAAGAAAGGAAAATGCGGGGGTGTTTAAAGTAAATTTTTGTTTAGTTTTCAAACTGTACATTTTATCAGGTCAAATGACAAATTTCTTTTAAAATCATCTTTTTACACTGAAACAACAAGAAACAAGTAACTTTGACATGTACACTGAAACATGTACACTTTTAGAGATTGTTCATGTCAAGTTTCAGACGGAATTATAACGTTTCCAGTTATCTAAGTACATTCTATTTTTGGCCGCCATGTTGAATGACAAATTTGTGTCCTAGATGCTATAGTCAGGCAGGTAGGTGCATGAAAACTTACGGTAGCGTGGGACAATTATTAATTTTGTCGTAAATACCATAGTAGAAAGTCTAAATAACTTATTTCTGAATTGTTGGATCCAGGTGAAAAAGGAATGAGCCCGCGAGATTTCGGTCAACACAGCCAATATTTGTACTTCAAGTAGCCTTAATTAATTTTGTTAACCGAGGGGGCCCTTGGGATTTTCTGTATTGTGGTTTTATGGTGTTTTTTATACAATATTTCGGTAATTGCGCATTCGCACCCCCTAAAGACAAGTCTCCCACCCACCCTTCCTCCCTAACTTCGAACTGCCCGATTTCCTGATTTGAACAGTAAATGCTATAATACAACATACTTTGAATAAAATAATTGTTACCTTGATAACATACTGTGTTTAAATTTCTGTATGTTTTCGTTTAAATTAGCGTATTGAAGAGTGCCTGCCATAACATAAAAGGATATTCATACACCATTAGATGAATGACCAGAAGGGTTAATTAGTTAGTTTAATCACTGGACTCAAGAGTTATAACTCATACAGCAACATAACGGAATATTTAACAGGTCTAGTAGACAGTTTAATTTAATAACCCTTTAATTACTGCAAATTTTAACAGTGTTTCAGTGATAGGCACAATATTATATGAAAATACATCCAGGAGAGTCGCAGCAATCTGCGCGTTTCAGACTGTTCCAAGCCGATAAGATTCCAAGAGAGTCAGATCTATATCTTCGCCTCCTTTGCAGGCGTTCTCTTAAAATCTTAGGGTCGTACCGACGACTTGAAGAACGTCTGCGAAGAAGGCTAGTCTGGGTGATCATATAACGCACGTCGACATCTTGACTCGGGCCACAAGGCCATTGGAGCGATTGCTAGCTTTCCCCATAGTTAATAGAAAATATACATGGTTTGGAAACCCGGCAAACGTCAAACCGGTTAACAATAAAGCTACGATTTATGTTGAAAGGTACATGAAGGTGCCAAATCCTTTGTTTTAGGTTTATTAATATTAACAGTACAGTTGAGTGATTGACCTCAAACGTTGCTATTGGATGATTGCTTCATTATACAGAAAACACAATATGTTCAGTAACCGTCAAAGTGCAAAAATTTCCATAAACCCGAACAAAAACATAAAACAATGACTTTTGTTGAGCTTCCAAACCATGTATATTTTCTATTAACTATGCTTTCCCAGATGCAGTTGTTATCATTGTATAGCCAGCGCATACTTATTCGAAAATGGCGGCTGAACAGTCTAACTGAATACTTTGTTTTCCAGTTAATATGCGGTTCCCGCACAAGCGATTTTCTTGCATTAGCACGCGACCACCGCGAAGCAACTTTTTTATCAAACTGTCGACGTTCTGGAGCACGGTATAGCGGCTAGATAAGGCGTCAAACGTTGGCAAAAATATCATGTGTGACTACGTAGAGCACTAGGCTAAACAATATGAAAAATAGGTTTTGTACTCGTTTCTCAAAAGAAATCCACAAATGCTCTACGAACTAATTAGATTTTTCAGAACTTCTTGTGCATCTTTAACTGCTGTCGCGTCGTCTTTGCAACCTCCACATGCGATTTTCACCCGTGTTTTATGTGCCATTTTTACAAGCCGCCGTGTACGTGCGATTTTTAAGGACCTTGCTTCTCGTGCAATTAGTAATAGACTGCACGTCAGAGATTTTTACGGGTGGTGTTCCATGTGCGATTTTTACGGACCGCGCTCCACATTTTAAAATTATTCCATCACTTGCAGTTGTGCATTCAAAAATCGTTCGTCGAGTTGCGGCTTCAACTGAGATGGAGCCGAAACATGTCTCACACCCAATTCATTACTTACTGGAACAAAAAAGACTGGAGTTATACCTATTCTATTTGCAAAATTCACGCGCGCAAAGTTATGCGCTTGGTAGAAACGATATAGTTATAGTATCATTTTAACTATTTGCGCTAAAGTTGTCGATTTGAGTCGAGCAGCTACACGCAATCGACTTGAGCACTAAGCGATTGCAACGATTATATAAAAATAGAATATAGTGTTGAATGATTGTTCGGACTGTTCAGTTTTAATTTTAGGTCACTGCATAAAATATGGAGACGACCTTATATGAAAACCGAGCTTTGTGAATAAGCAACAGAACGGCGCACTATTGTGAAGGGGACATTGGTACTCCGAACTTAATACCGCCAAAAACTGAAATCGTAAAAAACCGCAGTAGCGTCAAAAATTGAAGGAATACCAAAACTGCTTGAGTGGATAAAACAAAATACCCCACCGAAGCTGTAAAATTACCGAAATAAGTATGAAAAACAGCATTGATACCGCAATAGCAAAAATTCCAATGTCCCCCTCTATATTATAGGCACTTAAAACAGTTTATACACGAGATAGATGAGATTAAGTATGTTAAACAGTTAAATCAGTTGATGGACATAATTAATTTCACGTGATTGTTACTATTTTCGTAATATTTCTCAAAAAACCAACCCTTGTTTGACTGCGTGCATGCAAGCCGGCATTTTAGTTATACTACTTGAAGTCCTTTTGCCGCACTGGTCAAAACACTGAGGGCTCACCTTTTTTCGGTAATATTTCTCTTCGAAATTTATTGACTACAATGCCTACGGAAAATGCTGTTGGATTAATCACTCAAGTAATTTCAGCATGTCCAACATTCAGAAATTGTTTAATTATGTTTTAAACTACAGTTCTACCATAAAATTGAATTGTCCCATGTTACCGTAAGAATTCACATATTTTGGTACGTCTATAAAAACTTCCGTGCAACATGACACTAGTAGTAGTACAGACCTCACGTTCTGTCATTAACTAGTAAACATTGTATTTCTTTCTCGGGATGCTCCCAGGGCCGGACTAAGACTGGGGGGGGGGGGGGGGCGCAGGGGCCACATTTTTGTGGGGGCCCTTTTCCAATTCCAATCGGTCTTACAAATTACAATATAATAAAATAAAGACACTGAATCACTGGTGTTCACCAAAGAACCCTTTATATATGAGAGAAAAGGGAATACGTCGTGCAAAAAATAACTTTGAACAAACAGAAACGTTAGTAACTTAGTATTAATTGGGTTGTTAAATAAAATACTCCAAAATGTGGGGGGCCCCAAATGTGGGGGGCCCGGGGCCTAGGCCCCGGTGGCCCCGCCCTTAATCCGCCGCTGGATGCTCCAAAGATCACAATGGTCTAAAAACCTTACTGCGGTAATGGGTCATTTAAGACGTCAGGGTTGTTCGATAAAAGGATAAAAAAAGGATATTGAAAAGGGATTTATTTTATTATATGGCACAGGTTACTTCAGCTGCAATCATGCGCCGTGATTGGTTTCTGATGTAAATTGGTAACGCCTTACGATTGAAAACAACCAACAAAATCCTAAAAAAAACACGACTTAAAAAAGTTTTATTACCTCAAAACAATAAAAAATATCTGAAATAGATGACTACTAACATTCTAAAAGTATAATTAATATTGAGACGAAAATAAACAGCAGAACCCTAGTTCAGGATTTTGACGAAGTTAAAGGAAGCAGAGACCAGAAAATACATGATTGATTTTTGAGTAAAAGGTGCCATATAATAAACTACTTAATAACTTCGATCATTTGGTCTTTACTGTAAAGTATCACACCTCGGCATTGAACGTATTAGCCTCGCTATCGCTCAATCTAGACAACAAGACCTCGGTTTCATATTTTAACGCAATGACCTCGCTCTCCGTTAAGTAGCTTCTAATTTGGTATGAGAGTATTATTGTTCAACGTTTGGTTTGTAAAAATATTTCAATAATCTAAAGGGGCTCACCCTATTTTTAGCAATCCTTACAGAAACCTAAAATTGTACAAAATTTTGTAATAAGGGATATATATTATATAAAACATATAAGAGATACTAGAAACCTGCACAGAAGTACAGGTAATCAAAATTAAGGCGAGATTGAAGGGTATTGCAAATGTGACATCTTGATTTCTGTTGGTCTGGCAGTAACCAAGTTTAGATTAATTTGTGTAAAAACTTGGTCTTAAAGATTTAAAAATCTTCCATAGTTGTTGGGTAACTCATATTTCATAACCGAATTAATGTACAGCTTTAATTTTGAAGTTTGCAGCTCAGAATTTCAACATAAGACAATCCAGGCTAAAAATAGCGTGACATAACCTCCTTTAATATTAGTATTTGAAAACAGTTTGAAACTATTTGTTATTTTCTTTTGTTTTTAGGATCAGGTGGTTGGAAATTAAGCTCGAATGCGTTTCTTTTCTCTCTCCGAAATAAAGACAATTTGAAGCCATTTAAAGCTCCAGTTTACCAAAACAGTCAGTGGGCAATTTACGAGTATTCTGGTTATGGACCCACCTTTGGAGGAGGTTATGATCTCCACATCGCCAGCAACGCTCACTCGTCAACAAGCTCTAACACAAATTTTGGTCGCACATACCAACCTCCATCTGGCTACAGCTATCTCAGCAGCAACACACAAGCTCTCTTGGCTGGCAGTCTTTATTTCACTCCATCTGAAGTAGAAGTCTTTTACTTTGGTTAAACTGTCATCGTTCTTTTAAAGCATTACTAAAATTAAAGTAGAACATGCATTGTGTTAATTAAACAAATAAAGTTTGACTTAAAACAAGAAAAGTTGAATAATCCGCACAATACTGTTAATACAAGACTGTTCCAACAGGCTGTCACCGTCATGTGTTCGCACTGGCTGTCCCAGGTTGTTGACAACAAGTTGTTGTCAGACTTGTTACAAGGCTGTTGTGACAGAGCTGTAACAGCTTGTTGTTAACAACTTGGTACAAGGCTGTTGAGAACGGAAGAGGTTAGATGGGATGACTCTCTGGGACCTTTTCCGAAGATGTAGCCTTGTAAAGTATGGTTTTTAATGAAAACCTATCCCAACACCCCCCTAACCCTAACCAGTAGAACCCCCTCACCCTAACCTAAAAAAGGTACGTTTTCTGTCCTCCCCGTCCCCTCCGACCACCCCTAATATAATTCTCAATTTATGGTCCACAGTCATTTCCAAAGCTTGTGGGATGCGCAGTAAAGTTCAATACGTCACTTGGCGCAGCCTTCGGAAAAGGTCCCAGAGAGTCATCCCATCTAACTTCTACCGTTGAGAACGATGCCAGCTTGTTATAAAACATGGCGGATACGTGTAAATCCACGAGAAGCCCACTTTTCCCGCGTCCCGCGTGGTTATGATGGCGTGAGCAGAGGTTATTTTTCTCATTGTAATGACCGCTGACCACTATATATAACTTGACTGTTGGCGATTATTATTTGACGGCAATTGTTTTTCTCCAGCAAAAATGCCAAAAAAAACACGGCAAAAACTAAAAATATCATGCTCTTCAATGGTTTACAAACAAGGGATTCAGCAACCTTTTGGGACTTGTTAACAGTATAAATGTAAAATAAAGAGTTTTAAAGTTATAATCCGTAATATAAATCGTGCCTTCAAAGCATGCAATTGTTTAAGCTGATAGTATGTGCAGTTTAGTTTTCTTCTAAAAAGCAGCAAACACTTATTTAAAATCTATTATGCATTTCTTTTTGCACATATATTATAGATAAAAAATCCTTGTATAACAAAAGCAACAATTGTCCACTTTAATACCTCAATACAATCACATTTGCAACCGCTGTAAATATGTCAAAACATTAAAAGGTCACAAAACCAGAAGTCAGATATCCAGAGTGTTCAAAAGTATTATTAAGACTTAAAAAAATATAGCGAAAAATTTTGTGGTCATAAAGTACATCTGTTGCAGTTTGTTTTGAGTATTTTTTTGTCGAGCTGACTTCATGAAGAGGGTGAATGCCATACTGTGTTGCTTTTGGGCAGTGGTGTAGGAAGTTGATCTTGGAGGGGCACAGCTTCAAAAGGGCACTTTGTTCAGGGGGTAGGACTTCAAAAGCACACTTGAAACACTTGTTTTAATATAAAAAGGGCACTTCATGGCAAAGAGGGGGGTGGGGGCACATGCCCCATATTCCCCCCATTCCTACACCCCTGCTTTTGGGTGCACAAACAACTAGGCATCCCACCAGCTGAAACATGAAAAGGGGATTTCTTTTCTGTGTAAGTGCACGTTTTATTGTTGTTTAATGCTAATTGCAGTTTACTTTACAAGCAAAATTGGTATTAAAGATAAAATTCATTCTATATTTGGCAAACGTTAATATAAAGACAAACAAATACTTCACAATATCAATTAGTATTCATATTGTAAGTCCTAGGATCTGAAACATTAACAGTTGAAATTATTATTTCAAGACCAAGGACTGGCAAAAACAGTACAAGTCTTCTGCCAAGAAAAATACATAATGAAACGGAATGCCATGACACACAGAAAAGTGCTTGATGAGAATGCTGAACACATCAGGAAAATTACCACAGTGTTCTGGAATTGTCAATGCAATTGCAACCACCATTCTATCCACTTGCATTGGATCAGACATTTTTGAAACCTTAATTGGTAGTGCTGGGCGATACCAGGATTTTTATTTCGATACCGATTACTTGAAAATTGGTATTGGTCGATACCGATACCTATTTCGATACCAAAACAAGTACAAAATTTTCATTTTCGATACCAGAAGTGAGTACTATTAACGCTGGTGTCAGTCACTTCTGATACTCTGCACAACAAGATAAAACTGTTTTTCACTATATTCTCTTCAGTTTGGTGGGAATTTCTGTCAGCGGGAAAAAATATGAACTACTTTATGTAACCTAAATAAAGAGCTTCACGCTACCTGCGGCTCAAATCGCTATTTTTTAAATTTTATATCTGACTTGGCGTACTACCTTTTTATAGTTATTTCAGTGGTTTGTTAAATCTCTTCTTTAACAAAAATTTCGATTTCAAGAAAAAGTAAAGTTGTACATGTAGCCGAAAAAAACAGGTACAAGTATCGAGCGATACCAGGTCAGTAATCAATACCAATACCGCTTTGCATGGTATCGCTGGTGTCGATACCAAGTACTCGTTATCGTCCAGCACTATTAACTGGATAAGCACATGTATGCCTCTACAGCAACAAACAATCACATTGCTTCATTGGTTAAGTGTTGTTCCCAGTGTTACTCAAAGATCTGCATGCATCACTTGGCCAGAATTCATACAGCAAAGCTGCAATGGAAAAAAGGTCAGAAAACAATTATCAAAGCTAATTCTGTTTAGCTACAGTATCAATGATTAAGTCTACAAAGTACATGCTATATAATTATAAAGGCAACAACAATAGTTCATCCAGACTCAATACCATCAAATGTAATAACAATCATGTACTCGATGTCGATCATAATTTTAGATTTTACCAATGCAAGACAATTGAATGGTCTTTACCTAATAGAGGATGGTGCATAGTATTTTCAGCCTGGGTTTAATAAATTATTTTTTTATTGATTTGCCCATATAAAGATCTAAATGTTAGAATTTCTGAATTGGGCTTTAAAATTCACACAGCAGGCCTTAAAATATCGGTCGGTCACGGACATTGTCCGACCCATTCGTTAAATTGTCCGACGTAAAGAGAAAAGCACCGGACATTCTGTCCGACCGAAGGAAAATTGAGGATTTCTGTTTGTCCGACCCAAATGTATTGATGTCCGACGAAACTTTAACTTTGTCTGACGTAAATTTACCCAGTAATTAATTTTAGTCGTCAGTCGTGTCATGGTTTCAGTGATATAAACGCGAATTTAAGTCCCGTTTTAGATTAAGAGGGCAATAAGTTCTTGCAGCGCTTCTGAAGCGGCGTACGATTTGTTTCTTACAGTTACGTGCCAACGCCCAACCTTAAGTTTTTAACATTTCTCGACGTATTATTGACCTACTTCTGTTATTGGCAAGCAAAGTCGATTTTGGATCGAAAAACTAATGTATCAATGCATTAACTGCCCAACATTTACCGTCAGTACGATTTTAAAAGAATTGGTTTTCGCGGCAAACTAAACATATGGCCATCGGACAATAATTTATAAAATGTCCGACCCATTCTGAAAGACACCGGACATTTTGACAGACGGCCGGCCTGCTGGCTGATATTTTAAGGCCTGCACAGTGAGATACTCGTCAAAGCCAACAGCCAATTCAATATTATAAGGAAATGAAAACATGGCAACAAAATACTGATGCTTCGTCTTCGACATCTTACCCAGTGTTTCCACTTTGCAGGAAATTTCCTGATTCTCAGGAAATCCTGACTTGAAAAGGAATGTTCAGGATGAGTTTAAATCTCAGGAAAATCAGGAAATCTCAGAAAATCTAAGTAGATCGAGAAAATTTTAACTTTTTAACGTGAACATTTAACTTTCTGTTGTTTGCAGTTCGCCTGCAGTGGCCTGGTTTCTACTCCCATCATTAGTGTCGGGGGGAGGGGTAGGGTAACAAATGGAACCACGGTGATTGTTGAGTTCGTAGGCTCTAATTCTACGCGTCCTTATGATTATAAAAATATGAATATGTATTTTACAATTGCTAAAAAGTTTTAAATAAAAGTTAAAACAAAAAGAATGTAAGCGCTATTGGACTATTTCATCATTTTTGTTAATTTCATAATCATACAGCCTGCGAGCAGGATTATTTGGCTCGATAATTGGGTCAAGGAATTCGAAGGAAATCTAATTAAAATATCAGGAAATATCAGGAAATTTCAGGACAACAAAACAGAAAATCTGGATTTCAGTTGTGGAAGCACTGCAAATTTGATTGGTTATTGGCACAACCTGTGCCAACAATCTTGGTCAGTGGTCGCTACTATGAGAAAAATAACCTCTGCTTACGCCATCATTTTTCAGACACCTGCCGTCAGTTAGAGGTCAGTGGTTGTAACAGACTGTCACAAGGATGTTCCAACAGAGCTGTAACAGCATTATTTCAACAACTTGGCAACAGGTTGTTATTAACAAACTGTATCAGGTCTGTTGGTATCAAACCCGTTATCAACCTGCAGAAAAATGTTTTTAAAAGCAGGAAAAAAACACGCGCGAAATTCTATAAATATATTCTCACCAGGACCACGTGAGCAAATCGATCGAGAAGAACCACGAGAACATACAAGGAGATGAAATGCAAGAAATTGGAGAAGAATCACAAGATACAACCATATTCGACAAGATTAACTATTTAATAAAATATTGCGGTAGGTACCAAACGTTTTATATACACTTTACAACATCACAAAACTATAAATTAAATTTGTTTAAATATACAGTAAAAACCCGCTAACAAGAACCTACTTTTTACCAAATCAGCCTGGGATAGGTTCTTATATTTCTTATATATTCTTATATAAATAAATTCTTAATTTCAGCCTGAGGTTCCTAATAGTGGTAGGTTCTTGTTAGTGGGTTTTTACTGTATATAATATTAAAACGAGTCCTGTCGAAAAGTAGTAAAACAGTATTTTACAACTACAACAATTTAATAATCTAAGTTTTGTGATACGTTTGCCATGGGCCATACTGGAAAGTTCGTTATTCAATTCGTCCGCCGGATATTTACGCCAGTAATTTCTTCTCAAATTTTTGCACGCCAGTCGGGGGGGAGGTTGGTTCACAACGTGGTGCGACAAGTAATAATATCAAATGTAATGTCATTTTAATCTGATTTAATTTGGCTAATCAAAGAACAGATGTTGCAGAACACAAAGTTAGTAAACATAAATTTCACATCAACAATCCGTTTCCTCTATTTTGGCAGTTGAATACAACTCTAAACTAATGCATGATTATGAATGATCTCAATGTTGTATTTGCGATGTTAAACTTTTACACTTTACTTACAGCATTGAAAGTGATGATTGATGAACCAGTGCCTTAGCAAGGTGTCAAAAAGTGGGGGAGGGGCGGCAGTAGTGGCAATTAGTGACTGCATTTGGAGGGGGTCTGGGGGTCCTCCCCCGGAAATTTTTTAAATCTAGAACCTCGGAAACACCAGTTGCAGCAATTTGAGTGAACTTTTTCATGTAATTCTACAGCGAGTATAGTTGAAATTTTACTGTAAAAACGAAGAAATTATCACACCAACATACCCTACAGGTTGCCAAAATCCAGCTCTATCCTCTATCTCTATGATTGGTTCATTTTCGCCATGAGATTCGAAAAAAAACCTTGGTGTAGCATATTACAAACTGGGTACGAGATTGAAGCTGAACTAGAAGCCTCTTACGCCAAATTTGGTGTAATCCACGAAACTCCACGCTGGATATATCCGGCGTAACATACGAACATTCCAGTGTGGGCCATGGGCTTTCTTACACTATAACCTATGAAACTTTATTGTTATTTATTTAACAATTACTAATAATATTGTCTTTGATGAATTTTACTTTCATTACTTTTAATCTTTTATTGCTATTTGGTACAGGTAAGCTTATAGTATAATCTGGCTAACGCCAGACGATTTTACTCGTCAATTGGTGACCTCTTGGGGTATAAAGGGTTAAGAAACTATCTCGGTATTAAAATAATGTCAAGAACTTTCATTATCATTGTGTCTGATTAATATAAATACTGTAGATAGGTCAATCAGTTCTTAAACATTTCCATAGGGACCGGTTGTTCAACTGTCGATTAGCTTAATCCAGGATAAGTGGAAATTTTTTGAATGAAATAATGAATATGCAGACAAAGATGTTCAAAGTTTTCAGTTCAGACATCATACAAACTTTAAAATGTCTTGCCCTAGGAAGTTTGAACTGAAGTTATCAAACCGAACATACCAAAATAAACAGCCGATTAAATTTTAACCCAGGATTAGCACTAATCGTCCATTGAACAACTGTGCAGGTATATAAATTACAGTGTTTTCACTTTACATTTTATAATTTAGTTGGAGCTTTATTTATTGATTACATGTTAATTTGCAATTTAGGGAAACTTTGGTACCACTTTTCTAGCAATATTTGCAAATTTCCCTTTAAATTTTTTTAAACTTCCTATCTTTTCAACTAACTTCCTCTTTTTTCAACTAACTTCCTCTTTGGATTCAAACAAATATGATATTACAGTATTACAAACAAGACAGTTAAAATTTTTTAATTATGTGTTTTCAATTTAAACAAAACTCCAACCAAATTTGGAAACTGACAAAGTAAGAAAACTGTACTTGGTAAATAAAGTATATTCATACCCGTGATTGTGATTATGATAAAGTCAAGTGATTGTTGGTAAACCTTAAGCTGCATTAATGATAAATTTCCATGCTTCACCAAGATAAAAACGATTTAATAAGAAGTTGTTGTTCTGACTGTGGTGGTTTATCAATGTTCTTTTAGATACCACTTCTTGTTCTTCATGAACATCTTGATCTCCATCTTCAAATTTATATTCATCGTCACACTGATGCACCAAACTAACTTTCTGGATAACATCACTGGAATCTATCAACTTTTTGTAGATAGTCTTTGACAATAATGGTGAGTTGAATTTGCCATAATGAATGTTTCCATTAATGTCTTTCATGACTTCATATCGAGTTATAAGGACCAGATTTAATGTATCTTTATCATTGCTAGAAACTTGCACAGCAACATCAACTTGCCCAAAACAATCCTGTGTAACAAGAGAATATAATGCAGAATGATAATCGGCAACGTCATAATATAGCATTTCTACCTATAAGGTACGGTATATACCTATAGAGTAGTCTATAGTAATTGGAACATTTCATATAGGTGACCTAGCTATAAGAATACAAGCACATAGGCAACTGACCTATTATAGATCTCTATAGGCAATTGGAACATTCTCTATAGGTTGCCTATAGGCAGCTATGGACGTTTTGTAAGGGACATAGCTAGTTTCTACTAAAATGATTAGATTACAGTATTTGCTCTTAATTTCTATTATCCAGGCTCTGCAGCTGTTTTATAACTAGCTGCTATATTACCTGTATGTACAGTACCTCATATAAATTCTGAGCATTTAATGCTCAGAATTTAATCTAATAGTATATACATTATATACCATGTCCATCAATTGCAATGATCTAAGGATGGACACCGTTGATAAAAAACATTACCTCCACCAACATAAAAAATATTAAACATTTCCCAGGAGCACTTGACCAGTCTTAACCAATCTTACCCAGTTTTACAGTGATTGGTTGAGGTAAAAGAAACCTGTCAAATGCTCCTGGGAAATATTGAAGTTTGATGTTAGTGGAGGTAATGTCCATATCTGTATGTACAATAGTATACAACAAATTACAATTGTGTACATACTTGAACATTGCTGCTGTCATATACAATAATGTCTCCTTCTTTGACCAGGTTATTATCTTGGGCAATACATCCTCTGAACTTCTTACAGCTGTCATGGATTGATTTGATGTAAAGCTAGCTCATCTTCAATAATGGGTGTTGGAAGGACTGATGAGACAATTGTGTTTTGCAGTCTTCCGTTCAAGTAAGTACCCTACACTTACAAAAAAGAAATACAAAGTATTTATAATAATTGTGATTACATGTACATGTATCTTAATAAAGAGGTTTGATACTGGATATTTGTTTTAAAAAAGACAATTCAGCTAAAATACTATAGCATTCTTCAGCAATTGATTTTTTGAAGAAGGCTTTAGACAATTTTAGCTGAACTGTCCATTTAAAAAAAATTATTTATCCAATGTCAAACCTTTTTATTAAAACATTTCGTTTTTCAAAATGCCTGGCTGCAATTATAACATAAAAATGACTGCCTGTTTTTATACGGTATAGCCTGAAGCAAACATAAGAGACTGCATGGAGTTGGGAGAATTTACAGGGCATACATTTTCTACTATAATATATAATTATATACTGCACTTTACCAATCTGAGAGTCCCAGGTTTGTAAATGTCTTTATGACTGTTTGATCGTGACTCTTCTTCAAACATAAATTTTTTAAATATGGGTAACTTGCATATTACCATTAGTTCTTAGATGCATGTACCGGTATTCTAAAAATTGAAAAAAAATTGTTTGATATCAAATATTGAACATCAAATAATAGTAGCAGTGTAAGGGTTCCTGCTAATACAGTATCTGACTCACCTTACTTACCGTTCTACCTCCATAATTTATAAGGCAACTTACTGTAAAACCTATCCATGACCAGTCATTTTTCTTTTATACATGTACTGCATGCATTTGTTATGGAGCTGCAGTTATTATACAGTATATATACTGTACTGCTAGCTTTGAAGTGTGTACTGGTACCTGTGATTATTTCCCCACTGTCCACCAGCAATTATAAATTGAAGGACCTGGTTTTTGACAAAACGATCAGCAATGTCTCTACTTGATGCATGCCGGTTAGAGAAAATACTCAAATTACATATCACTGAATTGAATGCTTCAAACCTATTAAAAATTTTAAAGTTTGAGTGAATTAAGTAAATTTGAGGCTTGGTACATATGTTAAAATAAAGTTTCCAGTTTTGTAGTGAAACTGTTAAGTACAGTTTACTTGGGAAAATTACTGTACTCCCAACACCAAGTGCAACTACATGTACTGTAAATATCTAAAATAAAGTTGGTCTGCTATCTGAGCCTCGCTGAGTTGATCATAGAGTACTTTATTTAACTTAAAGTAAGTACTGTAATTTTCACAAGGTTATCATGGCATCCTTCCTTGTTTGGGGATTTGTCTGAGTCAGTGAACTCCATTTCTTATATTCATCCCTATACCTGGAATGCTAACTTCAGTCATTATCACGCTTCAAAAGTGAAGTCATAATTTTGACCTTTTGAAGCTTCCAGTCCCTTGACGCGAACCGCGCGTCTTGACCATGTATATAGGGGGACTGAAGGCAATGTAATAGCTCTTAGACTCCACTTTTTGACCCGAAGTTAGTGTTCCAGATATGAGCAGAGAATGGGAGGAAGTTCACTGGTCTGAGTGCAGTACTTGCATCTTGACTAGCAAACTGAAAACATGAGAAATTGAAAAACTGAAAAGATGTTTTAAAATAATTATCGATTTTCTTACTATATTGCAGGTTACTATTATTTCATTACCGTACCTTTCAGTTGCAAAACCAACTGGTGGACCAAAGTTAAGCATGTCTTCTTGAAGATGGAGCAACATGTGAATTTTCTGCTTTCTTGCCAACTCGGGGTGGACTTCAATCCAACATTCCATTAATTGCTGAATTAATGCAACTACATTGTCGTCATCATCAATAGCAATTGCACTTCCGTATGCAACTGCAAAAATCTGCAATCAAAGCATACATGTACAGTATCAGGTAAGAATACAACTTTGTATGCTACATTTATTGTAATTTTATAGATAAGGTTAACCATAGGAAACATATAGGTTGCCTCTATATAATTATATACTGTAATATCCTATTTAATATCCTATATATATATATAATTATATAAGAAAAATAGAAAATGCCTGCCCATGTTTATATATAGCTTGATGCAAACGTGAGATTGGTGAGAATGAGTTGGGAGACTTTGGATGTTTACGTGAACTCGAGCCGTAGGTGAGGTCCCAACCATGACATCACAACCATGTTTGCAGAGCCTGATATAGAAAAAGGTAACTGACTAATCACAGCATGAGCATGCGTATGATGCAACCTATTTTATAAATAATTATATATGTACAGTATATATATAGGCAAAACATATAGGATTGCCTATATGTTGTCTTACGGTATACACTGTAGACTAAATCCTTTAATAGCGAATGTAATGTGACTCTTACATCAGCAAGTTTGCTCCACACTTCAAGTTCTTCATTGGGTATTATCCCATCAAGAATAAAAACAGAGATTTGTGCCCATAATTTGAAGTCACACCCAACACAAGATCCATAGATCTTTACAAAACTACTTGACAGTCGTCGAGGAAAGGCAGAGAAATGAAATGATTCAATTTTTGCTTTAACTTTTTTCTTATCAGCAGCGGATATACTTTTCATTGTTTTACCAACGAGATACTTGACTGGACCAAGCAGAATTGTGTGCAAGATTTCCACTGGTGTTTGTCTACTGAAAACATGAAAGGTAAAAAGCAATGCAAATGTGACAGTACAATTAGTTGTCATCCAGCTGACATCAGTGAGAATGCATCTGCACAATTTCCTTCATTGATAATGAGACATTGTTACAAGTTTTTGTAACAAATTATTATGATACGCTTATCTCTATATACAATGCCATCATACGTCCCTACTTCGATTATTGTTCTGAAGTTTGGGATGTATTTGGTGAAACACAATCTAAACGACTACAAAAACTCCAAAACAGAGCTGCTCGAATTATTTAAAATTTGAGCAATGATGTAGATCATTCTATTGCTTTATATGCCTTAGGCTGGGAGCCACTTGATATGATAAGAAAAAAGGCAAAAGCAAGAATGATGTACAAAACTTTAAATAAAATAGGCCCTGAGTCTCTCACAAACCTCTTCACGTATAAGAATAATATAAGAAATTATAAGCTTCGGAGTATCTCAAGTGGTCTTTGTCTACCACAACCTCGCACCAATAATATGAAAAAGAGTTTTATGTATGATGGTGCTAAGCTATGGAACTCTATTCCAAACGAAATTAGGGAGAGCAAATCTCTATCATGTTTCCAAAAGAAAATTGCTGCTCACATATTTTAAACAAAAAAAATAATAGCCTGCGTGCGATCTCGGCAGGCGGCGCAACCCGCATCCCTGTAGATGCGGGTTGCGCCGCCTGTCGAGGCTGCACGCAGACTAACTTACCAAGTACTATACTTTACCTATTTAATATTTAATACTATTTCTAATATTTTGTAAATAATTATTCTAAAGTTTATACTTCTGTAATTTCTTTTATACACGCCCCCTGTGGAAATCAGCTTCGGTTGACGGGGTTAGCGTGGTTAAATAAAGTTTTCTATCTATCTATCTATCTATTAACAAGACTGAAGTCTGTTGTAAATTGTTTCGACAACTGCAGCATTGCATGTTTGTTGACAGGCTACCGGTATGTGAGTTTAATGTGTGTTATAGCCAGTCCTCCTTTGCCTCGGCACTCGGGAATTGCCGAGGCAAATGCAGAGGCAAGTTATGATTTTTCTGGTTTCCCTTTGCAAAAAAAAATGCCGAAGCAATTCCACCCGTCATTGACATTGTTATACCTTTCCCAAAAAAAATCGTGTTCGTTCCGATCGTAACATCACGTTAAACGACTTAACGTAAATAAATTTATTTTTGTATTCGTAATCTTAATGGATCCTACAATCCAAGATCGGGGGCATGACATACAAGGAGCGGCTATTGGCTCTTAACTTATTACCCTTGTCTTACGACAGGGAAATTAAGGATTTAACTTTTTTCTATAAAGCTTTGTATGGACTTTCTGATCTGAATGTTTCTAACTTTGTTTCGTTTGTTAGTCATAGTCGTACCCGCATTTGTAAAAACCCTAATCTTATACTTAAAGTTCCGTCCTGTAAAACAAGTACTTTTCAAGCATCCTACTTTAACCGAATTGTCCCCCTCTGGAATTTTGTTTGTAAAATAGCAGCACCTAATAGTCTCTGTAGTCTAGCCACATTCAAATCATTTTTATCTGTTACATATTCATCTTTATTGACATCTACTTTTGACATTCACTCGACCTGTACATGGTCACTACACCGTAACCGTTCCTGTCACTAATGGCAGTTTTTTTAATGCACCAACTACTAACCCCATGATACGTCACCTTGCGGGCCAACCGCCTTGGTTCCTTTTTTGAATTCTAATCAGTTATATTGTTCTTAGCTATGCTATTCTATGAGGTTATGTGCGCGTATGGTGGTGCGTTTTGGTGTTTATGTAGTTGGTATAAGTCTAGTTGATTCATATATTTATGTATTTTTAATTTCTACGGGGAGCGCCTCACATGGGTCCTCGAGTCTCGTTCGCGCTCTTCCCATGTGGATATTAGTATATTATTATACATCCATTAAAGTTGTTAAAAAAAATAAAAAAATAGATTTGACTCATTTTCGACATATAAAACATGCAGGTGCTTTGCAAAATTGAACTTCCATTGTAAACTTAAACTTCCATTGTAAACTTAAATTATTACACAAAACACAAAGTCCTACTGTGAGAAATTTGTCAAACAGAATCTACTTCCGCGATTGCCTTTAATCAGTTTCGTATGCATTTACATGTACAAGTGCCACGTGTGACAACAGTCTTTTACAACTGCCGACGTGCTTGCCGAAGCAATCTACAGTGATTTCATTATGTTCCTCGTCAGAAAGACTTATTACAAATTATCGAAAGACTCCGGCAATTAGTTTGCCGAGGCAAAAACAGTTGAATTACGAGGACTGGTAACTAAAACTAACTAAAACTTACTCTTTAGCTTGGAAAAATCGTAGCCTATCAAATTGTCCACCACGTTCTGTAATGCCAGTGTTTGTTCTGACTCTGGATTTCTCCCTTTCAGTTCTTAAATTAAAGAAAAAGAGTGTTAAATCAGAGAAACTTTTTAAAGACACAAAAAGGTACAGTACACATGACACATTGTCGTATTTCATTCATTTCAATCACACAATTTTTTGTTTGTTTGTCTGGTTAATAAGGATGTGGTTTAAGATGGTACAGTATGAGTATGTACCATTGCCTTCATGCACATACAAACCTCACCACCAAAAGTAATAACTGTGCATTTACATGAAATTAAATTAAAGTTTGTTACGTTATTACTTACACTGCATTGTTGATTTGAATAAGTGCATCATCTATGGTTTCTTGTGTGTGCATATTGCCAATAGTTGTGGCTGTTTCTTTAGTTGCCTGTTGTAAACCGGAAAATTATGAAAATCTACTGTATATAATAATTATAGTTTTATGATACTCATCACAGAATTACGTGCTTTTTCGTTTATTTAGCTATCGAAGACTGTCAACTGACCAAGAGTTAATGAGATTTAATTTTGTTAAATTGTAGGCCCTATAGTGTAGCGTAATTTAAGTTTCAGTTGTTGTGGAAACCGAAAAAGTATAAACCAAAGAGTCTCTGGGTAGACTAAAGTGCATTTTCGTTGATTATTCCGGCCGAAAGTTGACAAAGTTCAACCGTAATTGCTTTTTTCAACAATTCCTTCATTTTAAAGCTAGGATTCGTATATCATAAGTCTTCAATGGCCTTCAAAATCTTCGGATATAGCCATGGCTATTAACAATGGTAGTTAAAGTTACGTTACACCATAGAAATTTAAAAATACTAAAAAAAATTTTTTGGCGTAATTAGCTGGGTTTTGAAAATTTTATTTTACAAAATTCATTAAGATATTAAGCGATGAAAATTGCAAGCAGCTCTGTTTTCCCGCTTGTTTCTTCAGCTTTAAATTTCAGCTAAACTGCCGTATTCAAAGACGTTTGTTGAACACGGGTTTTGGCCGATATTTTTCAAATTTTCACAATGTATCGGAAACAATAGGAGCTTCAAAAGTGTGTGCGGTAGCTATACGATTTTTTTTTCAGTTCTGAGTAATCGACTACGATTCATGGTATCCACGCAACTTAACTGAGGTTGCAAAAGAATGCCTTATATCTCAAAAATAACAACAACAAAAAACCATAGCTACCGCACACACTTTTGTAGAACAGCTAGTTGAGTTTTGATTTGATTGAAACTGTAGTTCAACAAAAATCGCGGCGCAAAGCGAATGCGCTCTCAGAATTTTCTCAAAACAAAACAAGTTTGAATACTTTTCAAAATTGTAAACCACTGTCCAATCGGCTACAATCGTTTTGCTATAAACCGTAAAAATTTGAATTTGATTGCTTTTAAACTCAACGCGCAGTTGCATTTTTCGCAAAGCACTACAGGATCTTGCAGGCCCTAAATTCGGCGTGTGTGACCTGTCCATGATGCAATGAGGGCCTGTGGAGGAGGCAGGGTTTTATGACTGCCTCCTCCACAGGCCCTATTGCATCATGGACAGGTCACACACGCCGAATTTAGGGCCTGCAAGATCCTGTAAAAAATTTGGCAAAACTTGGCACGGAATAAATGTGCATAATTAACTACCATTGTTAATAGCCATGGCTATATACGAAGATTTTGAAGGCCATTGAAAACTTATGACATACGAATCCTAGCTTTAAAATGCAGGAATTGTTGAAGAAAGCAATTACGGTTGAACTTTGTCAACGTTCGGCCGGAATAATCAACGAAAATACACTTTAGTCTACCCAGAGACTCTTTGGTTTATACGTTTTCGGTTTCCACAACAACTGAAACTTGAATTACGCTACACTATAGCCTACAATTTAACAAAATTAAATCTCACTAACTCTTGGTCAGTTGACAGTCTTCGATAGCTAAATAAACCAAAACACAATACGAAAAACCTGTTACTTTCCTGATCGTCGAATTTGCTTTTGTTCGGCAGATATTTTCCCCTTTAATTCCTTTTTGTCGCTAAAAATATTATTGGCAGAAGGTCGGTAATTCTAAAACAGATTGGTTTCTTCATTGTCACGATCTGTAAGAAAGTTTAGACCGAATTTCCTGGTGGGTCACAGTGTTTAAAGAACTTGGACGTACGTTTGTCGAACAGCGGCCGGAAACAATTTGCAGGCCCTCTCAAAACTATCGCCTCCAGGGCCTAGTCTCGCTGTGCATAATGGGATCAGTCACCATTTTGTTTACATGATCTGGCAGGCCCTCTCAACAGCGTGACCTGTCCATGATGCAATAGGGCCTGTGGAGGAGGCAGGGTTTTATGACCACGCGCGAGCTGGTTGCGAATTTGGGGGGAAAATTACTGATCATCGTGAAATATGACGTCAGCGCCCGTAAAAAAGCCCAAGAACTAACGCAAATTTTTAGCGATTCCTTTGGTGAAATTTTTTAAAAGTTTGGACAGTTCAAGAGGAAGCTCTTTCCTTTGTGATTCTCTTTTAAAAAATTATATGCAACGAATTTTGCTCAATGTTAAAAAACATTAAATTTGGTAATATTTACAAAACCATCCGAACAGTCCCACATTTATTTTTCAGTAAAGCGTTTCTCGAAGCAATTCCCATAAGACTGCGAAGTTTGAAAACATTTCACCAAAGAAAACTCGAGAAATGGCAGAAAAAAGATGAACAATACCAAAAAAATCCTTTATTTTTTTGGACTCGTTTTCGCCATAGCAACGATCTTCATAAGGTAACTAACGGCGCGAAATTAATTGCGAGGCATGTTACTAATCTTACTGAAAAGTTTCATGAACATAAGTCACAGAAGAAGGGAACTGGGCTTCCATAAGTATTTTAGTCAAACATAGTTATGTATCATATAAAAACCCTAGGGAGCCACCTTAATGTAGTTGGTAAGATATAGGCTTTATTTCATTCCTTGTGAAGCACTTGTTCGTTTCCGTATCCTGTGTAAAAATAGAAATTCGACTGTTTTTGGGGTGGTTCTTGACTTTTCGTAAACAAAATTTTCTGTATATGGCCGTAGGGTGGGAGGGTGGAACTGACGTCCAAAAATGGCTCATGTCCGGTTTTGCCTTACTGTTTGATTGTATAGTCAGCTTTCCAAGGTATACACAGTGTGTATAAAAAAACGGAACCCCTAGAAAATTAATTAGTATTCTTTTAAAACAACCTATTGTAGTAGTTTGAAAGCCCTAAAAGCGCTGCGTTATAAATTAATCAGCACATAAGTTAAACAGGAAGAGAAAAAGCTTTTAAATACTTTCACCATGCATACACTTCAAGTTATCTTAATTTCCCAGGTGTATAAGACTGCATGTGTTTTTATGCATCCGTGGCTCAGAGGTGTTTAGGGCTTTCAAACTACTGCAATAGGTTGTTTGAACAGAATACTAATTCATTTTCTAAGGGTTCCGGGGTTCTTTTATACACACTATATAGAATTCACTGATGACACCTACCACTTTAGCTAATTAATGTTCTATATCCATGCATTAACTCAAAATCTTCTAGTGTATCCATGTGATACCTAATAAAAATGATCATTATAGTTCACAATCAGTAAACATTGTCAAGATGTCAAATAAAAGCATAGTCAACATGTATTGTAAGAACAACTGGTGGCAGACATTTTGCCGCCGAACATTTTATCGAAAGACAATTTGAACAATTGACAATATCCCAATGGGCATTTTTCTAACATGCATGGTCGCTATTGTGACAATATGATGTTTTGACAAATAAACTATCAGCTGTCCCACATTTTGCAGTTTTACTCACGATCAAGTTTTTCTTGATAAGTTTCTTGGTAGTTTTACTTACAGGTATATGACGAACAAGTTTCTTTTTGTACAATTTTTATTTCACTTTTATTTGTGTAAAACTAGATACATTTTCCTTGTTGACTAAAAATCAGTTGCATCACCTATATTATAATTTTACCTTCACATCATTTACAAATGGTAGTGTTTTTTCACCGATAGCTTTTCTTAGACTTTTGTACTCGGGTGCTAGCTGTTACCGTTGACAACATCGGTGGCGTCACATCTGGATCACGTATAACTCCTTTAGTCAAATAATTATAATAAAGTTGTTAATACATCGTTGTAATATTACTGGATAGGAAGCTAACTGACGCCAAAAACAGATCTTTGTTTAAAACAACAAATGGAAAATATATAATAGAGCCTGCAGGCTGCACCAAAAGGCATTTGACATAAGTACTGTTCGACGACGGACTGTAATCTTGGCTCAATACAGCAAGCTGTGCAAAAGGACTAATAAGAAAACTTATTCTACGCTAGCAGCTTTTTGTGGAAAAGTGCACGTATATTTATTATTGTGAGTACCTTTGACTTTTATGTTAATTATTGTGTCTTAACTTGTCTTTACTATATATACGTATAGATTAATCAATGTGAGTAGATCTTTAACTTCTATATATTGATCATTGTGTATCTTAAAGCCCCAATCAAACGAGAACGCAAGTCATCGCAAGTTGGCAGTCACGCTATCTCAGCCATGCAGGCGCTATGAATAATTTCCCGAAAATATCATGTACCGTGACAAAGTTAAAACTTGTTTAAAACACTCATGAAACCTTTATTTTGTTAATTTGGGTGTTCGAACGACCGCCACAGAAATTCTGACTGGCAACTTGCGATGACTTGCGTTCTCGTTTGATTAGGGCTTAACATTTCTTTATACAGTAAATCTATATTGACAGTCTGAGTAACTCTAAGTTATATTGATTATTGCATGCATATCTTAACTTGTCTTTAGTATACGTATATTCACAGTTGGAATCTTAAGCTGTCTTAGTAAATGTATATTGACAGTCTGAGAAACTTTGACATGCATATATTCATTATTGCATGAGTATCTTCACTTGTCTTTAGTATACGTATATATACTGTATTGACAGTCTGAGTAACTTCAACTTTTAATGATCATTGCATGTGTATCTTTTAATCTTTCTTCAGTATACGTATGTATTATTACATAATTCCTATGAGTACAGAAGTCTTGATATTTAGGAAATGAACAATTCTATATCGAAACAGGTTAAATCTTTTTTCTCATTTTTTGAAAAACTTACTTAAACTGCTGAGGTGTCAACAGGTTTGACGATAAAAAGGTGTGTGATTAACATTTAGAGTAACGTAAAATTTTATGCTTGGTATAACAAGCAAAAGATGGAATCACAAAATACAATTTTTACAAGTTTTGCTTGGATGATATTAGACCTGACACGAGTGAAATTGTTTAAAAATGTTTTCACAAGAAACTGGACAAACCAATCTAAGCCGTACGTTCAAGGCAAAAGAAAGCGGAAAATGCCAATCTTAAAAACCGGGACATCTTAACGGCAAAATTATGCTGCTCGCGGCCTTTTAGTACAGATCAAGCGACGAAGCAGCAAGATCAGTTGTGCAAATTAGACAAGGGCAGAAATATTTTGAAGTATAGAATGACCCAGAAAAGATGAGGTTTTTATTACATGGCCTTTTGTTGTAGTTTTATTTGAAATGTTTAGAATATACAAGCAACAATGGCAGAAGTAACCAATTTTTAACGAAAACACTTTATTACTATAACACTGTGGATCGTATTCAAATTTTCGTCGCAGTAAATCTATTTTTATGATATCAGAATATACCATTTTAGCCTGAATAATTATTTTCGATTTAGTCTTTCAATATTTGTAATAGCTGCATGGCGTATAACCCGTGACAGAGTCAAGTAATAAAAAGTTATACAATTCAGGAAAAGATAATCTCTCAGCTATAATTATCTATAAAATTGAAAGCTTTAAGTTCATAAATTGTATTTATATCTCCCTTTGCTACTCAGAGTTTCACGCAGTTGGGTGATAATCAGACAAAAGTGGAAGACTTTTCTACATTTGGTGACGTTATCTCGTTAATGGTGTGATGGCGTAATACTTTCTATATTGTTTGGTTGCATCATCCTATAGGCAAAAATATTTTTAGTTGTGGTATTTCGAAATAATTTCTGACATGTGTCTTGCACTTCTGAATTAATCCAGGTCTACAACTTTAGCTATTGTTCTATGTCTACGAACTTAAAATCTTCTAGTGTATCCGTGGCATACCTAATTAGAATGATCATTATAGTTCACAATTTGTTTTTAGTGAACATCGTCAAGATGTCAAATCAAAACATGGTCAACATGTATTGTAAGAACAACTGGTGGCAGACATTTTGCCGCCAAACATTTTATCGAAAAACAATTTGCATGTGTATCTTTTAATCTTTCTTCAGTATACGTATGTATTATTACATAATTCCTATGAGTACGGAAGTCTTGATATTTAGGAAATGAACAATTCTATATCGAAACAGGTTAAATCTTTTCTCTCAATTTTTGAAAAATTTACTTAAACTGTTGAGGTGTCAACAGGTTTGACGATAAAAAGGTGTGTGATCAACATTTAGAGTAACGTAAAATTTTATCCTTGGTATAACAAGCAACAGATGGAATCACAAAATACAATTTTTACAAGTTTTGTTTGGATGATATTAGACCTGACACGAGTGAAATTGTTTAAAAATGTTTTCACAAGAAACTGGACAAACCAATCTAAGCCATAGCTACGTTCAAGGCAAAAGAAAGCGGAAAATGCCAATCTTAAAAACCGGGACATCTTAACGGCAAAATTATGCTGCTCGCGGCCTTTTAGTACAGATCAAGCGACGAAGCAGCAAGATCAGTTGTGCAAATTAGACAAGGGCAGAAATATTTTGAAGTATAGAATGACCCAGAAAAGATAAGGTTTTTATTACATGGCCTTTTGTTGTAGTTTTATTTGAAATGTTTAGAATATACAAGCAACAATGGCAGAAGTAACCAATTTTTAACGAAAACACTTTATTACTATAACACTGTGGATCGTATTCAAATTTTCGTCGCAGTAAATCTATTTTTATGATATCAGAATATACCATTTTAGCCTGAATAATTCTTTTCGATTTAGTCTTTCAATATTTGTAATAGCTGCATGGCGTATAACCCGGGACAGAGTCAAGTAATAAAAAGTTATACAATTCAGGAAAAGATAATCTCTCAGCTATAATTATCTATAAAATTAAAAGCTTTAAGTTCATAAATTGTATTTATATCTCTCTTCGCTACTCAGAGTTTCAGGCAGTTAGGTGATAATCAGACAATCGTGGAAGACTTTTCTACATTTGGTGACGTTATCTCGTTAATGGTGTGATGGCGTAATACTTTCTATATTGTTTGGCTGCATCATCCTATAGGCAAAAATATTTTTAGTTGTGGTATTTCGAAATAATTTCTGACATGTGTCTTGCACTTCTGAATTAATCCAGGTCTACAACTTTAGCTATTGTTCTATGCCTATGAACTTAAAATCTTCTAGTGTATCCGTGGGATACCTAATTAGAATGATCATTATAGTTCACAATTTGTTTTTAGTGAACATCGTCAAGATGTCAAATCAAAACATGGTCAACTTGTATTGTAAGAACAACTGGTGGCAGACATTTTGCCGCCAAACATTTTATCGAAAAACAATTTGCACAATTGACAATATCCCGATTGACATTTTTCTAACAGAGCGCTATTGTGCTGAAAAGCAGACTATTAGCTAGCCAAACCACAGTTTACACTTTTACATATCAGATCAAAGTTTTTCTTGATAGTTCCTTTGTATGATGAACAAGTATGATCATTTTCTCATTTTAAACTTGTCTGAAGTTTCTTTTTTGAACACACACACTATATATATATATATATACTATAAGTGGGCTTACCTCAAATGTTGATAGTCGCTACTGTCAGTTTCACGCTGGGCGATCTTCAGGCGGCTGAAGAGTTTTGATTCGGCGCTGTCTTAAATAGGTTGAGTTGCTTACGTCATTGCTAATGGGTGTGTGGGTTGATGGCACGCTTCTGGGTGTGTGGGTTGATGGCGGTGTGTGGGTTGATGGCGGTGTGCGGGTCGATGGTGCGCTACCTACATTTTGTTCTTGCCTACACCTACGTTCTTTATCTTAAACTTGTTTTTGGGCCGACATGTTGAAAGGATTTCTGATTTTTTGTTAAGTAGAGTGGTTTTTTTGGATTTCATAATGCAAAGTTTTTCTTCCAAACATAAATTACATCGGTTAGACCCCCCTGAGTATGCTGCTGACCGTTTTAAAATTGACCCATTAATGTTAAAATTGTTTTTCAAATTCCATATGTGTTTGGAGAGTTCGATTTCGTTTGAATATTTTTTGTGTTGAAAATGTTTGGTGTGGTTTCTGTATCGCTCCTTAAAACTGTTTGCTGTCATGCCTATGTAATGCTTAGTGTCATTAGTGTTGTTTGTCGAAATAGTTGCTTTATATATGATGTTGTTTGTCAAACATTGCCCACCAAGTGGGCATTGATCTTTATTTCTGCAGTTACAACCACTTGTGCTATTGTTTTTTCCTTCATTTTTCCTGAGAATGTGTGTGTTGTGTTTCGTGATTGTGGATTTAATGTTGTTCATGCAGCTATAACTAACTTTTACTGTGGTTCTGTTGAAAATCTTGTGTAGCTTGTTGTGTGGTGGGAAATGTTTGTCAATTAAGTTTAAGAAACATCGTCCTATGTGTGTTCTAACGTTCTTGCTGTATGGTGGGTTAAACCAAATGTGATATATATATATATATATATATATATATATATATATATATATATATATATATATATATATATATATATATATATATATATATATATATATATATATAATATAATATATATATATATAATATATATATATATATAATATATATATATATATATATATATATATATATATATATAATATATAATATATAAGTGATATATATATATATATATATAAGTGAGTTATGGTTCACGAAATGTTAGAGAGTGCTCAATACCATATATAGATAGAGCAAAATACAAAGTATAAAGTATAGTTTTACCTTAAAGTCTTCGCTACCAGAGGTTTCACCCTAAACGGGATCATCAGGCGACTGAAAAATATCGGTTAGTGGGCTGCTTAAATGCGTTAGTTGGGGCGTGGGTGTGGGCGTCGAAACGTCCGGCGGATTCATTTGGAGCGTGGGTGTGGGCGTCGAAACGTTGCGCGCATTCCTTTGATTGTTTAGGTTGTTGATCCGAAATCTATTTTTGTGCCGACACGTCGAAACACGAAGCATAGTTACAAGCAGTTGCAATTGCAGGATTAAGGACAATTGCCCCCTACGTGGGCAATGCATGACAAACAACATAGTATACAAGGCATCTATTTCCATAAGCAACACGAACATCACTAAGCAATACATTGGCATGACAGCAAGTACATTTAAAGAGCGATATATATATATATATATATATATATCTGCATGGTACGGGATCTTAATTTTATCATCTCTCTCTTGCTTTAAGCTTTGAAGATGACAAGTGCAACTGCATCAGCTAAATTTAAACGTTACCCAAACTTAAAGTTCCAAGGATATTTTGTCTTCTTCTATTTGGTTCTTTTGCAAGTCACAGTTGCCAAAAACACTTCTGCAACAGATGACGTACTTACGCTTACGGCGAAAGGTAAGCTTTATAATGACCATATGCTAATTTAGATTTTAAGTGAGGCATGGGTGGCACAAGCCGTTAGCCTCTCATCATTAAAGTTAAGCCCGGTCAAATGGGTTAGTACTCGGATGGGGCACATTTAAACCAACACTACATGGCCACCACGACCATCACCACAACCACCACTACAACAACAACAACCACCACCACTACCAAGACTATTACCACCACGACCGCCACAACCACAACTACTACAGAACATACGACTACCACCACCATCACCATCACCACCACCACCAGGACTACAAACACGACCACCACCACAAGAACAATAACAACTACAACCACCATCACCATCATGACCACCACCACCACCTCTACCACCATGACGAACACCACGACAAGGACCACTACAACCACAATGACCATAACCACGACCACCAATGACCACCACGACCATCGCCACCTCCCCCACCACCACTACCACTACAACCACACCTATGACCACAACCACAATCATGACGATGACCACTGCCACAACCACCACAACTACAACTAACACTACCACGACCACCACCACAACGAAGACGACCACAACCATGACCACAACCACATACCACGATGACCACCATCACCACGACCAAGACAACGACCACTACCACCACAATGACCACCCCCATCACCATGACCAGCACCACTACCACCACGACGACAACCACAACCATGACCACCACCACCACCACTACAACCACACCCATGACCAGAACAACCACACACCACCGCGACCAACACCACGACAACGACCACTACAACCACAATGACAACCCCCATAACCACGACAATGACCACTACCACAATGACCACCCCATTACCACCACTATCACCACCACCACCACCACCACCACTACAACCACATCTATGACCACGAGCACCACCACATACCAGGACCATATCCACCACCACCAATACAACGACCTCCACAACAAAAACCGCAACTACAACCGCCACGACCATCACTACCACCACCAAGGCCATCACGACACCTTGACGACCACCACCATAACTATCTCGACAACGACCATTACGACCACACCCATGATATTACAACCAGCAGGACAATCAGCACCACCACAACCACCACGATAACCACCACCGCTAACAAGAGAATCTCCACGACGACCACACTCACGACCACCACCGCCAACACAACCACTACTAGGAATATCTCCACCACGACCACAGCCACCACAACCACCACCACTACAACAACAACTATCACCACAATGACTACCATGACAACCACTACAACGACGACCACCACAACAACCCCGACCACCACCACGACCACCACAACTACCACCACCACCAAGACCACCACAACTACTACCACCACCAAGACCATGAGACCATGACCACCACCACTACAACTAAAACTACCACCACCACAACGAAGACGACTACAACCATGACCACCACCACCATGACCACCACCAGCATGACCACCGCCACCATGACCACCACCACCACGATCAATACCACTACCAAAACCACGACAACCATGATCACCACGACCATCACTGCCACTACCAAGACCACTAAAACTTCACCCATGACCACAACCACGAGCACCACCACATTCCACAACCACATCCACCACCATGACAACAAACACCACCACCATAACCACCGCCACTACAACAAGCACAACTACCACCACCACGGCCATCGCGACACCTTGACGAGCACCACCATAATTATCTCGACAACGATCACTACGACCACACCCATGACACAACAACCAGCACCACAACCACCACCACCACCACCACGACAACCACTATAACCACAATCACAACAACCGCTACCAAGACAATGTCCACGACGACCATTACGACCACACCCATGACCACCAACACCAACACCACCACTACTATGAATATCTTCACCACGTCCACCACTACAACAACGACTACCATCGCAATGACTACCATGACAACCACTACAACGACGACCACCGCAACAACCAGCGCCACCCCGACCAGCACCACCCCGACCAGCACCACCACGACGAACACAACCACGACCACAATCACCACCACAACCATGACCACCATGATGAACACCAAAACAACCACCACAATGATGACCACTCCCAACACGAACACGAACACCACCACAAAGAAAATGACCACAACCATGACCACAACCATGACCACAACCATGACCACAACTCTGACCACCACCGCCACCACCACCACGACCAACACAACGACAACGACCACTACCACTACAATGACCACCCCCACTACGATGATCACCACAACAACCACCACGACGATGACCACTACCACGAACACCACCACCACCACCACAAGTATCACCACCACGATCATGAGACCATGACCACCACCACTACAAAAACACCACGCCACTACCACCACAACAACGAAGACGACCACAACCATTACCACCACCACCACCATGACCACCACCAACACCACGACAACGACCACTCCCACCAAAATGACCACACCCATCACCATGACCGCCACCACGACGACAACCACAACCATGACTACGACGACCATCACCACCACGACCACTACAAGCACACCCATGACCCCAACCACGAGCACCACTACGTACCAGGACCACATCCACCACCCCACGACAAAAACCACCACAACAACAACCACAACAACAACCACAAGTACAACCACCACGACGAGGTCTACCACCTCCCCGGCCATCGCGACACCTTGACGAGCACCACCATAACTATCTCGAGAATGACCACTACGACCACACCCATGACACAACAACCGGGACCACAACCAACACCACCACAACAACCACCACCATGACAACCACGATAAAGACCAACACGACTACCTCTACCAAGACAATCTCCACGACGACCACTATGACCACACCCATGACCACCACCGCCAACACCACCACTACTAAAAATAACACCACCATGACCACAACTACCAGGACAACCACTACAACAACGACGACCACCACAACAACCAGCACCACTACGATGAACACCACCACCACGACAGCAACCACTACCACGACTACAATCACCACTATGACCGCCACAAAACACCACCGTTTGTATTATTTTAAAATATTGAGTTTAGAGTTCAAATCAGTTTATCCTACCTTTTTGTTTTCTGAGTTGGAGTATATACCCGTTTATATTAAGATTTTTGATATTTAGATCTTGGATTAGGGTTTAGCGATTAATAAGGATATATTTGACAAGGGCTTTAATTTAAACTATAATTCGTTTGCTCTATTATTTTATAGTTCAAGCAAACATTGCTATAAAATGGAACTTCTTAAAGAAAATGTAAGTATGTTCTTTAGGCATTTTTTGACGCTACTCAATAGCATGAAAAGTCTTGAAAATAACTTAAAAAGTCAATAAGTCAGTGTTCATGATCAAACGTTTCGACACTCCAATCTAGTGTCGTTCTTAACTGCTAATAACGCTATCTATCAACAAGATACAAATACGCATTTGGAAATAGACCTCTATGCATTATCGCAATTTATTGCAGTGTGCACGCTATTTGTATAATCTAATCCAATATCTTTCCTTTACTTTCTTTCCCTTTAATTTCCTTTGCTTCTATCCTATTCTACCCTTGCATTTCTTTTCCATTTTTATCTTATTCTTTTTCATCTATCCTAACCTATCCTAACTTACCCTATCCTAACCTATCCTAATCTATGATCTATGATCTGATCCTATCTCCTTCCTTTACTTTCTTTCCCTTTTATTTCCTTTGCTGCTATCCTATTCTACCCTTGCATTTATTTTCCTTTTTTATCTTATTCTTTTTTATCTATCCTATCCTATCCTATCCTAACCTATCCTAACTTATCCTATCCTAACCTATCCCACCCTAATTTATTTTATCCTATCCTAACCTATTTTAACCTATCCTAACCTAGCCTATCCTAACCTAGCCTAGCCTAACCTATCCTAACCTAGCTTATCCTAACCTAACCTAGCCTATCCTAACCTAACCTAGCCTATCCTAACCAAGCCTAGCCTAGCCTATCCTAACCTAACCTAGCCTATCCTAACCTAGCCTATCCTAACCTAGCCTATCCTAACCTATCCTAACCTAGCCTATCCTAACCTATCCTAAGCTAGCCTATCCTAACCTAACCTAGCCTATCCTAACCAAGCATAGCCTAGCCTATCCTAACCTAACCTAGCCTATCCTAACCTATCCTAACCTAGCCTATCCTAACCTATCCTAACCTAGCCTATCCTATCCTAACCTAGCCTATCCTAACCTAGCCTAACCTAACCTAGCCTATCCAAACCTAGCCTATCCTAACCTATCCTAACCTAACCTATCCTAACCTAACCTATCCTAACCTATCCTAACCTAGCCTATCCTATCCTAACCTAGCCTAACCTAGCCTAGCCTATCCTATCCTAGCCTAGCCTATCCTAACCTAGCCTAACCTAGCCTAACCTAGCCTATCCTAACCTAGCCTATCCTATCCTAACCTAGCCTATCCTAACCTAGCCTAACCTAACCTAGCCCATCTTAACCTATCTTATCCTATTCTTGCATTTCCTTTTCTTTTCTTCTATCTTTTTCGTTCCATTCCCTTCCTTCATTATAAACTTCAAAACAAAGCAAAGTTGTTGACGGCGTTGCATCTGACTTTTAGATGTGCAAATCTTTACAGCGATGCAGTAAACGTACTTTACTAGATTGAGTACAGTATATTATATACAAGCTTGTTACATATGGAGATCTACTACACTATAACAATATAATTAAAATTTATTGATTCTCCATCTTAAAGGAATGTGTATGAAAAGATGAATCTTGCGATCTCTTTGACAAAAAACGACGCGAAAGAAGGCAACAATCACCAGGATTATACAGATAGCGAGATTGTAAACTATTCAGTTGCGCTTGAGGTATAAATATATTACATAATATAATTTATATATAATAATTCTTCAGTTTGTCTTCACGTAAATATGGCTGTAAAATTTAAGATATAAGTGTGCGTGATTTAATAACGTCATAAAATGATGAATATTACTCTCATATCTTCCAATCCGGCATGATCCTCCTAAAAAATGCGAATACAAATGCTCTCCCTCTATAGGCATCTGGACCTTACGAAATATATTAAGATTACCCTTATAGGTAATATAATAGACTTCTTTTGAAAAAAAGACGTTATACTCGTCATACTTTTGTACGAGTTTATTCAGTCTTTCATTGGTCATGACTATATCTTTTAACCCTTTTCTTTGCATAAGAAACTAGAGATAGCTCTTGTTCCGCATTGCCAGAAAACTAAGCAGATTTGTACTTTTTTTTCAGAGACTACGGCTCATGAAATATCTTTTACCCAAACGCACTGAAAGGAACCAGATGAGATCGACTAAAAATAACATTAAAAAGCTCGATATTGATGCTAAGGTATTGAAAGATATCAATCCAATGAATGTCGATGAAGAGGTTAGTCTCTATATTGCTACATTTTTGGCAAACTGAGTTGGACACAACACACACTCTGATTCGGCTACGACGGTTAGTTAAAATCGTCTGGCGTTAGACAGAGTGAAATAACAAAATGCCTCATGTTTCTGCCCTGGCTTAAGCCAGGATTAAGTTGATGCCTTCTTAGTCCATTGCTGCCCGAATAAGCTTGCTGGAATCGTCTGACGTTAAACAGAATAAAATAAATGGAAAAAATACTGAAGTCGAGCTCTGTAGCTTAGATAAAGGAGCACGGGCGATGTGTGCTGTTACCGCGCTGCCGCTCACCACTGCGGTATAACGCTAAGTCCAAAGCTAAGCTCGGTTATATGGGGTTAGTACTTGGATGGACGAGTGCCTAGAAATGACTCCGTTGTCGAGCTTGGAACTCATGCGAGTAGATTTGTAGTTGATCTCTCATGTGCTTCGAGACTTTCTCGCTGGGTTCTAAGGTTTTCCTCCCTCCGTAAAATCAACACCTATACTCCTTGGGAGGTGAATTCATGGACCGAGCTGGCCCGGTTAGCCGGAATGGGTTCTAATTGCGATAACATGGAGCCGGGTAGCCCGGTATGCCGGTGTCCCAGTAAATGTGTCCCCCCCAAAATATGTCCCGCCCCCAGGACACATATCCTAGGAAATATGTCCCCCCTTCGTCAATTCGCCCCCCCCCCCCCCCCCCCCTCCCCCTCAGAATGATTCTTTACAGGATAATTGATATACGTGTAATGTGGCCAAAACTTTTTAAAAGTAAAAAATATATATTTCTGAATGATAAATTATAACAGCTAAATATATATTTAGATAAGAAACTCTTTTTTGCTTTCTAAAGAGCGTGTTGGCTCGAGGTTAATGAAGGGCTCCGCGTGAAACGTCCGTATTTCGTTGTCGAAATTCTCGGCAGCTCAGCATTTTTTTGCTTTGTTATTAATATAATAGTGTAGTTTGCCGTTTTTCAAAAAACGGTATATACGGAAGTATTTATTATGCATGGTAGTCATGATTCGCAAACGCAGTAGACGCCTTTTTTCAATGAGCGATGACTCTCAAAAGCGCCATCCGTATTGGTCATACTGGTGTATAGAAGCGGGGAGATAACTTTTAGCTAACTAAACACTAATTTGCGGGGTAACACTGGCACAGGTAATTAAGATATGTATGTTGTAGGTGAACTGCCACACACTCCCCGCGTATTAATTACCCCTCTCAATATATATTTCAAATATATATTTAGCTGTTATAATTTATCATTCAGAAATATATATTTTTTTACTTTTAAAACGTTTTGTCCACATCACATGTATATCAATTATCCCGTAAGGAATCATTCTGAGGGGGGGGGGGGGCAAATTTCCGAAGGGGGGGACATATTTCCTAGGAAATCTGTCCCGGGGGGGACACATTTTTTTTTGGGGGGGACTCATTTCCTGTGACCCCGGGATGAGTTGCCGTGGATGATTGCAGCCCAAAATTCACAATTTTCAAGTAAATAAGAGAAACGTTACGTTAGTTTTACTTCAGTTTTACACTATTTAGTTTATTATTTAAGTCGACGAAATCTTTTGTAAGCCCATCATTCATAAAGAGATTGTTATTGTCTTAGCTAACCGCGAAAGCGTCTTTTCAACTTGTTTTCAGTTCCTTTCAGCCCTATTTATTCACACAGTCAAGTAGACAAGCACGTATCGGAACGAGTTAAACAGTTTTTCAGCCAGTTTTTTCCGGGGACGAAACCATTACATTGATATTTTCATCTCAGTTATTACCGGGCTAGCCCGATGTGTCGTATGGCGACTACCTGGGGTGCCAATAAAATGCCATTGACTTGGCCACGTTGATCTGCGTCCTTCGCAATTCAGTCACTGGCTGCAAGTAAGGTTGATTAGCCCCCAGTTCTCTCCTTCAAATTTTAATTGTATGCAACCTAATTTCCTCTTCAATGTGATTGAGCAAGCAAGTTGTAAGTTGATATAATCTGAGAACAACTTTAGTACATTTATAAACATTATTTACATGGTACGTTATTCATAATTAAATATTGTTGTGTGGAGATTTAAAGTGATTCTGTGATTCACTTCTTTGTATTTTCCTAGAAAAATGAAAAGAAAAAATCAGCAATGGAATGGTCAATGGAAACTGTTACTTATGTTGTCTGTGCACTGTCCTTGGCTGGTATACTGGTGCTGAATATTTTGTACCTGTAAGGTTACACCAATTGCGTTCTCTGTTATTGTTGTTGTTGATATCATTACTAATTTTCGTTCTTTGTATTAATAATTATAATCAAAACAGATAACAAACTCCTGTAAAAATATTTCCAGGGTACATCTGGTAACAAACGATGGCCTTTCAAACGTCACGTCACAAAACTGGTCTAATTTATCCAGCTCTTTACAAATGACAATTATGGCTCTGGCTTTGCTCTTATTTCATGTACCAGTTGGAGGAGATGTTACTGGTATGTCAGCCTCAAAAGGAACTTATTTTCAAAACCAAGGACAAGGGCGTAAGTAAAAATATCTATATAAATATAATAAATATAATATAGAATAAGGGAAATGAAGACTTTGCATGGGAACGAGATGGCTACCAAGTTAAGAATTGTAGTAAAAAATGTGTAAGAAGGGGCTGAAGTTTTAGCACTAACTGTCTTTATTTGAATTGTGAGATGTCCAGTAATAGCAGAAAAATGGACGAAAAACATACTTAAAATACTGTAATTGAAAGATAAAACAATTTTATATGAATTACAGTATGGTCTATCAAATTTTCAGAATCTTTGCCACAAATTTATAACAATTGCTGCATTGAAAATGTTAACATGTTTAAACGTTTTAATAGATGGATATTTAGTATTATTTATTTTCATTTTTCAAACTATGATTACCTTTTATTTCAGGGTATCTTCAAAGTTATGTCATCGACAGCTTGTCTCATATGTCATTGTTTCAATGCCAAATCCAGTGCGTCAATCGCCTCCCAAAATGCAGGTCCATAAACTACATTGAAAATGAAGACGGGTCGAGTATTTGCGAAATAAACAAGGAAAGCCAAAATTGTGCACTGCCTGGGGAATATATTTTAAGAGAAAAATCATTCTATTTGGAAACAGTGCCAGAAACTGATGATGAAGTGAGTATCTTTGCTGCCTATTTTAGTAATCTAGCCCACTTTTAGCTTGTTATCAGATAATAATAATTTTATACCAGCCTAGTCCCTGGCTCTCTCTCTTCGCTGTTTTAATATTTGCTAGCATAGGCGTAGTCAAACCTAGGTACCAGTCTCATCATATACGCGCCTGCATAAGAACGACGGGACAAGGCTGATTTTATACGTTTCTTAAGAATAAGAACACCAGCTTGCCACCTTTCACTTACTTATAGTTTAAACCATTGGAACAAGACTGACATGTTAGCGTTAGTTGCACAATAAGAAATTAAAATGAAGAAAGAATTTAACACAGTAGTAATCAGATTGCTGGAACGAGATATCGAACCCAATTGAATATATTCGAATAGGTGAGTTTCAGGGTGTTGCGCGCGCATCGTTTTGGAAAGTAATTGACGGGCTCTTCTCTACAAAGTAAGCAATGGCAAACAGACTTGCTAGCGAGCCGCCAACAGCAGAATAACAGTGTTAAATATCCAGAAACTGTATCTATACTTTGTCTATTTTAAATAGTACGTTAACTTTGAGGGGAGCTTTCCAGTTTTTTTGAAAAATGAATAGCGCGCAACACCCTGAAACTCGCCTATTGACGCATCAGAATATGGATCGTCGGAATATGGATCAAGGCTTGCTTACAGGTGCGGTTTTTGCAGATCTACGAAAGGCGTTTGATACTGTGGACCATGAACTGCTTGTGGAAAAAATGTCTGTTCTTTATGGAATTGAGGGAAGAGAGTTTGCTTGGTTTAAAGACTACTTGAATGAACGTAGTCAAGTTTAACATTTTGTTATATGCTGATGATGCTGTCATCTTTGTTGCACACAAGTATATTAAAGAAATAGAAAAAACATTTAATGATGAACTAAATGAAGTTAACAACTGGACCTTTTGGAACTTTCTTTTTATTAACAAAAATAAGACGGAGTTTGTAATTTTTGGAACTGATGCTAGGCTTTCCAAAGTAAACGAAGTACCTTAATTCGTTGGTAAAAATAAATTAAAACGAGTCTATAAATTTAAATATTTAGGGATATACTTAGATGACAGCCTCACATGGAAAGATCATGTAAAACATATTTAGGTCGGCTGAGAAAGAATCTTACGACTCATGCCGCAAATGATCTTTATAAATCACTAATTCGGCCAATTTTTGACTACTGTGACAGTGTCTGGACCTGTTGTAATAAGAGTGATGTTGATAGATTAGAACGCATGCAGAAGCGTGCTGCAAAAATTATTTGTAAATTAGACTCCAGCGACCTTGCCATTCAGCAACTGAACCTGGAATGTCTAGAAGACCGTAGAAATAGTAATGTTTTAAAATTGGTAAAAAAGTGTCTAGCTATAGGGAAGTGCCACAGTTTTTAATCAATTCTTTTAATTTTAATCGAGACGTCATCTCTAGAATCACTCGTAGAAGTGACTTTTTACATTTTCCATCAGTAAGAACGGAAGCAGCCAAGAGGGACGGCGGAACGATTTTTGTATTGGGGGGGGGGGGGGGGGGGGCTGTTCACAAAAGGAACTCTTCTAGGGGGATCCGGGGGCATGCCGCCCGGAAATCTTTTAAATCTAGAGTCTAGGAAATGCCATTTCCTGCATTTTGGGGGAAGAATTTACAGAATTCTGAAGGTCAGAAAACTCTCAAAAGACAACACTTTGTTTGTTTGTTTCCATTAATAGATTAAGATTTATATATAAGAGCAAACCAGAACAAACGCCAAACACAACATATTGTCAACAGTAACAGTACTCATTTCTGGTATGCTCCCTTGCTTTGTATTGTTGATATAATGTTCAAGTGCAGACCGCTGCGTGTGCTAGAGTGACTGATCCCCCCAGCCCCCCGGTTCCGCGGTCCCTGACCAGGAGGTCAGTATAGTGAGAGATTTTTTAGGAGCATTATAGTTCCTACTACTGCGCTTTCCACTCGAGTTTGGAACGGCTAACGTTTTGCCGTTAAGTTTAGTCGTTTGAAATTGTAGTTGTGACGTAATGCTAACGATGTTGTCAAGTCGTTGTCAAGGGCAAGGCACTGGCGTTAGTATGTAACGCCTTGGCAACGCCTTGACAACATCGTTCGCATTACGTCACGACTAAAAGTTTCAAACGACTAAATTTAACGGCAAAACTTTATTTTATCCGTTCCAAACTCAAAACCGCAGTATTTCTCACTATTTCTTAGAGAGCCTGTTCACATGAGGCATTAGGTACCTCGGGAGGAAGGGTTATCCCTATCACCCGATATCTATCTATCTATCTATCTCGATGTTAGTTCATTTCGAAGTTTAAAAATGTAAATCGTTCATACGAGACCGAGATAATTCGTGGGATTAGGCCCAGAGTTAGCCCGCCTCCAAACTTTTGTATATAATTACGCATGCGTAATTATGCATGCTTTTGCCCGGAATAACTCGGAGTGAAGTGTTCACATGAAGCTAGGGTTATCTCGGAGGCCAGGGATAAATCGGTAGTTGCGTTTTATCATGTGAAACATGGTCAACTTTGACCCTAGTCCCCGAGTTATCCCTACCCCCCAAGATAACCCGGTCTCATGTGAACAGACCCTTATACTTTCTTATTATTTCTTCGTACTATACCTTTCACTATTCTATTTTGTTTATGATTTAACTTACGAATTTCTGTATATCTATAGTATAATCTATATTATAGGATTATTATCGCATAAATGTAGTCTTCAGTGTAGTTTTTAGTAGTTTCTTTAAGAAATGGAAAATGGCCGCTCGTGTTCTATAATATATAACCTGATGCAAACATGAGAGCCAGTAAGTTGGAAGAATTCAAAAGTTGATGTGAACATAAGTATTTTCAAATTTTCTAAAACTTGAGTAAGTTTGAATGTCTGCATATTGTCGCAAATTGTAGTAGAAAGGCGAATTTGTGGTAACATTGCGTCGTTTTACCGCAAATCAGTCGCGGTTCTATTATGATAATTAACTTGTTAGAAGCCTTCGATAATATACTAGCTAACATCGTATAAGCATAAGCTCAATTTGCGGAGTGGGGAAGACCAGAAAACCCGGTAAAGGAAAAATTCAAAGCGGAGAGAACTCTATTTAAGAACTATATCCCGTATAACTGGGCCTAACTTCTCTTCTTAATTATGTATAGTGACAAGACGTAGCGCACTAACAGTACACGTTACCAGTGCTTCGCCCTATTTATTCCCTGTTCTTCTGTTACAGGTTTGGTGTTCCACTTGTAGTTACAGTGGTGTTATTATGAAGACAAATGAACAACCTGGTTTTGCGTGTTCATGCAAAGAAGGATTTTACGGGAAAAAATGTCAGCACAAAGGTAAATACCATTCCAGTTTGTTATTTTCATTTTGGGTGAAAATTTAATAACCAGTATTAGAATGCAAAAAAGAAATACTTCTTAAAAGCAGCAGTGAGGAAAATATTTCTAAATACTACTTGTAGCACGTTACATATTTCCGATCCTGTTTCTAATTCGGAATATTATACCGATAAATGTAACTATAACATATTGAAAGTTTAATTGGCTTTCAGATATAAATGCATGTTTAAATAATCTCTTGCTGCTTATTTTCCTCCTGTTGTTGTTACATCTCAAGCTTAAAATATAAGAATATACAGGGCAAAATTACTTGCACTTGGTTGGTTACTTGATCAGCAGTACTTGCATGTGATTGGTCGCTTTGTTGCTTAGCAACAGTGCAGCGCCGGATTTAGGACAGGGCGGACTGGGCGGTCGCCCAGGGCCCCCCCCCAAAATAATGTTTAAGGGGGGCCTCCACAAAAATGTCTTGAAAGTTGAGAAAATAGGTGTTGAAATGAAAAAAATCTTGAGAGCCCAAAATATGAGTCAAAAACAAGACAAAAGATATATGGATGATATATAGGGTCACTTCTAAAAGTGTATACTATGACGATTATGACAGATTGATGGATGGAGTTGACAAGTTGTTATTGTAAACCTGATTCAGTGTGGAAATTGTGACTTCGAAGTTGTATTAGTTCGTAAAGCAAAATTATCTCGTTCAGAAATAGAATTGATATATTGTGCTGGTCAGTGACCGCCCAGGGGCCTCCACAGTCCAAAATCCGGCGCTGCAACAGTGAATCTCAGAGGACTGACTTTTTTCAACAAATCTGCAAGGTTTTTCGGTCTGAAAATGCTTTATTGTTTACTTTGAACTAATTTAAACTATTGAAGGAGTGTAAACTATTAGTAAAAATAAATACACCAGAAAATTCACGAACTTTTGCCTGTGTTTAGAAAAAGAAAGCAACAGGCACAGCGACAGAGCGATGAAAATTGGAATGTTGCCTTGCACCGACCGTGATAAGCTGCATGTACTTCGACATTTTCTGGACATAACATAGCTCTTGAATAATTTTGCCCGCTATATTATAATTATTAACATATAATCGCATGAGTTCTCGTAAAATTAAGATTTAATTACACTCGTGTTTTCAAAATCTTACAAATTACCCTCGTCGCTTCGCGACTCGGGCAATTTTGTAAAATTTTGAAAACACTCGTGAAATTAAACTTTAATTTTCCTCGGCCCTATGCGATTATCTATACAAATACCACTTTATTCACAATGTTTTACTAACAACAGCATCTCTTCACTCTCACACTCCTCGTGTCCAATTCACCACTAGAGGGTGTATGTATTAATGGTAATACATTCACCCTCTAGTGATCCAGTGGAAGCAGTGGGTAGTGAACGACACTACAGTTGTGTATGTATGTATGTGTGTGTGTGTGTGTGTGTGTGTCTGTGTGTGTGTGTCTGTTTGTCTGGATATAAATAGTGTGCATAATTATATATACATATAATATGTACGTATCGATCGGAAAGATACATTTAGAGTGGTTGCTAATCGATAAACCGAAAGATATCTTAATATAGTACTGTATGTTTTAAACAATTTAGACGTGAACGAGTGCGCTACCAACCCCTGTCATGCAAATGCAACTTGTAAGAACACTATGGGATCTTTCTCATGTGCTTGTATTACTGGATTTATTGGCGATGGATTGAACTGTGCAGGTACGAATACATGCAGAAAAATCACATACTTGATATATCTAGATATGACTGTGATCAACTGAACTGGGTTTAGTCCATATGTAACCAATCTGAGAGGAACGTTACTCTAAAACTGTTGTAAGATTTAAGAAAACTCTTTAGCATAACTTTAGTTCTAAAACATGTCATTTTGTTTGTTGGAACAGTTTCTATAGCAGCATGAGAGTCCTTCAAAAAGGTTTACTTTTTACGTTAAATATATAAATGTATATAAAACCGCATCTAAATAGATATCTTAATATAGTACTGTATGTTTTAAAAAATTTAGACGTGAACGAGTGCGCTACCAACCCTTGTCATGCAAATGCAACTTGTAACAACACCATGGGATCTTTTTCATGTGCTTGTAATACTGGATTTATTGGCGATGGATTGAGTTGTGCAGGTAGGAATACATGCAGAAAAATCACATATTTGATATAGATATGACTGTGATCAACTGGGTTTAGTTCATATGTAACCAAACTGAGAGGAACGTTACTCTAAAATTGTTGTAAGATTTAACAAAACTCTTTAGCATAACTTTAGTTCTAAAAAATGTCATTTTGTTTGTTGGAACAGTTTCTATAGCAGCATGAGAGTCCTTCAAAAAGGTTTACTTTTTACATTAAATATATAAATGTATATAAAACCGCATCTAAATAGATATCTTAATATTGTACTGTATGTTTTAAAAAATTTAGACGTGAACGAGTGCGCTACCAACCCTTGTCATGCAAATGCAACTTGTAACAACACCATGGGATCGTTTTCATGTGCTTGTAATACTGGATTTATTGGCGATGGATTGAACTGTGCAGGTACGAATACATGCAGAAAAATCACATATTTGATATAGATATGACTGTGATCAACTGGGTTTAGTCCATATGAAACCAAACTGAGAGGAACGTTACTATAAAATTGTTGTAAGATTTAAGAAAACTCTTTAGCATAACTTTAGTTCTAAAAAATGTCATTTTGTTTGTTGGAACAGTTTTAATAGCAGCATGAGAGACCGTCAAAAAGGTTTACTTTTTACATAATTAAATTTAAGAAATACAAAACATTTTCCGTGTTTCCATAGCGTTATAGAAACTCGAGTGGAAGTTTGGGAGACGAGAAATTGTAGTGGGAAATTGAGAAAATCGTTAATTACTCTAAAATTGTTGTAAGATCTATATTGTATAATAATAACATTTTAAATTTTTTTAAAAACGGCTGTATATTCATCAAGAATAGAAAAAGCTGTAAGTTTTTAGAAAAAAAGTCCATGTACGGTGATTACTTTTCTCTGGCTAACTACGTATTGCCTTATACTTGCTATTCAGATGGGTCAGGTATCTTAAAAGAAAACCCCGAATTTCTTGAACGTACAAATTAAACAATGGCTTCCTGTCAAGACTCCTTGGTATCTTTGTTACAAAACACTGTTGTTACCAAAGAACCAAACACTGACGTTTCTATATCGAAAGCTCTAGCTTTATTAGGATAAATTGCCATTTTTCTATTATTTTTTATAAGTCTTGCCATATAATACTATACAAGATGGTCTCAAAATAAAGAAATAAACAAGTTAACAAGTTAACTGGACAATGTACACCTATAAAGTTACTCGTACAGATACCGAGTTAAATCAGTAACATGAAAGGAGTGGAGAGAAGTTACGTGCGTGACGTAATATATAATTGTGTATTTTTAATATTCTAACTTTCTTCGCCTTACAACGCTTTTTAGATGACTCTTTGTCGGTTATCCTATTTGGAAAACCCATGTTTCGCCAACAAATTGAGCAGTGGCTTCCTGTCAAGACTGGTTGGCATCTTTGTTACCGTGCTACAAAAGATGGTTGGGCAACGTCTGACTTTCACTCAAATTGTGATAATAAAGGAGCCACTGTAACCATTGTTCGTGTTGGAATATACATCTTTGGAGGTTATAATGACCTCTCATGGACAGGTATGTAACTCTTACTTTGGTTATGTTTTTTTGAATGAAAATAGTTCACGTTCTTTAAAACTGAATGCAGCTTGCTAAAAAGGTTACCTCAAAAATGTTACTGAATACAAAAGCTTTCTCAAGATCTAGCTTTGGAAAACACAACAAACTTAATATTTAGTTTGTTAGGACAGGCATTTTAGCAATTAATAAAAAGTGGGAAAGAGACAGAGTTTTGGCGTAATATCTTTAAAAGCTATTTTAAGTGTATTTCGCTAAAACCATTTATCTGCATGTCCCCTTGTTTTGTTTGTCTTCGAAATTTCTAAAGCATATCTCGGACATGTTTACTTTGTTTGGTTTCCAAGTTTCTTATTTTCAACATCGGGCGGCCCTTGACTTATGAGACGCCTGGTCGAAAATGTTTTTGACCCGGCAAACCTGCCTCCAAATTTTACCCCAAGCCAGCTTCCCCAGCGTAACCCCCGAGATACCCCCACCCCCCCCTAGCGCCGGCTAAAGTTATACTACAATCGTACCTTCGACAGTCAAACACCCTAATTTCATACTGTGTAAAGTTAAATACATTTTACTTGAAGATAAACCAGTAGCATCGTTTGCACCAACTTAAAGAAACTTACGTAATGAAACTTACGTATGAACATAAATGAACTTTCTCGTTTGTCGCTCTTTAAAAGCAGTTTGTCTGGAACCTTCATCATCTTTTGTTAGAATCTTATAGACGAGCAAGAGAAATCTCGTCTCCATAACCAAGGGCCTCTGAGAACGAGAATGTATTTTCCGCTAATCCTCTCTCGATTATTCTCTTCTGTGACGTCATCAAAATAAATTATCGAGAAAAAAGAGGACAGGGAACTAGTCTGATGTTTTTCTGTGCCCTAAACCTCCAACCAAACACCACTTTAATACACCTATTGCAAAATACACCCAATCCCGCGATACTTATTTTACCGCACTTTCGCGCTGAATCTTGAAAGATGTATTGTGACACCAATCAAAAATCAGACGCGAACCCACTGCCCTTGAGATGTTTGCGAGAAAGTACGCTAAAGTGAGTGAAATTGCCGGATTTGCCATCGGTCTACTAGATCAGAAAATTATATTTTTTCAATATTTTTCAATTTGATATGCAAATGAGCTAATGCGCAAGACCACCTTAACAAAGTTATTGACTTTTAACAAACGGATTTATAGGCCACTCAGGCCTCTTTTACACTATTACGATACAGCAAGTCTTCCGCTCAAAAATCTCAACGTTTCTTTGTTGTGGTTACACTGTTCCGGAGTGGTTTGCCGTAGCGTAGTCACTACGCTTAGCACTCCGGACGCAAATCATGCTACGGTAAATAGGAGAACTACGCGTTGTTCGCTATAATGTAAACAGAGGTAAATTTCGCTACGGTATGCCTGCTTTATCCGGATCGGTTACCCTACCGTAATAGTGTAAACGTACTCTTCGGGGTCACGTGACGTCAGTCTTCTCTAAAATAGCACTTATTGATTTATAAGAAAGGAAAATGCGGGGGTGTGTAAAGTAAATTTTTGTTTAGTTTTCAAACTGTACATTTTATCAGGTCAAATGACAAATTTCTTTTAAAATCATCTTTTTACACTGAAACAACAAGAAACAAGTAACTTTGACATGTACACTGAAACATGTACACTTTTAGACATTGTTCATGTCAAGTTTCAGACGGAATTATAACGTTTCCAGTTATCTAAGTACATTCTATTTTTGGCCGCCATGTTGAATGACAAATTTGTGTCCTAGATGCTATAGTCAGGCAGGTAGGTACATGAAAACTTACGGTAGCGTGGGACAATTATCAATGTTGTCGTAAATACCATAGTAGAAAGTCTAAATAACTTATTTCTGAATTGTTGGATCCAGGTGAAAAAGGAATGAGCCCGCGAGATTTCGGTCAACACAGCCAATATTTGTACTTCAAGTAGCCTTAATTAATTTTGTTAACCGAGGGGGCCCTTGGGATTTTCTGTATTGTGGTTTTATGGTGTTTTTTTATACAATATTTCGGTAATTGCGCATTCGCACCCCCTAAAGACAAGTCTCCCACCCACCCTTCCTCCCTAACTTCGAACTGCCCGATTTCCTGATTTGAACAGTAAATGCTATAATACAACATCCTTTGAATAAAATAATTGTTACCTTGATAACATACTGTGTTTAAATTTCTGTATGTTTTCGTTTAAATTAGCGTATTGAAGAGTGCCTGCCATAACATAAAAGGATATTCATACACCATTAGATGAATGACCAGAAGGGTTAATTAGTCAGTTTAATCACTGGACTCAAGAGTTATAACTGATACAGCAACATAACGGAATATTTAACAGGTCTAGTAGGCAGTTTAATTTAATAACCCTTTAATCACTGCAAATTTTAACAGTGTTTCAGTGATAGGCACAATATTATATGAAAATACATCCAGGAGAGTCGCAGAAATCTGCGCGTTTGAGACTGTTCCAAGCCGATAAGATCCCAAGAAAGTCAGATCTATATCTTAGCCTCCTTTGCATATGTTCTCTTAAAATCTTAGGCGGTCGTACCGACGACTTGAAGAACGTCTGCGAAGAAGGCTAGTCTGGGTGATCATATAACGCACGTCGACATCTTGACTCGGGCCACAAGGCCATTGGAGCGATTGTTAGCTTTCCCCATAGTTAATAGAAAATATACATGGTTTGGAAACCCGGCAAACTTCAAACCGGTTAACAATAAAGCTACGATTTATGTTGAAAGGTACATGAAGGTGCCAAATCCTTTGTTTTACGTTTATTAATATTTAAACAGTACAGTTGAGTGATTGACCTCAAACGTTGCTATTAGATGATTGCTTCATTATACAGAAAACACAATATGTTCAGTAACCGTGACAGTGCAAAAATTTCCATAAACCCGAACAAAAACATAAAACAATGACTTTTGTTGAGCTTCCAAACCATGTATATTTTCTATTAACTATGCTTTCCCAGATGCCGTTGTTATCATTGTATAGCCAGCGCATACTTATTCGAAAATGGCGGCTGAACAGTCTAACTGAATACTTTGTTTTCCAGTTAATATACGGTTCCCGCACAAGCGATTTCCTCGCATTAGCGCGCGACCGCCGCGATGCAACTTTTTTATCAAACTGTCAACGTTCTGGAGCACGGTATAGCGGCTAGATAAGGCAACAAACCTTGGCAAAAATATCATTTGTGACTATATAGGGCACTAGGCTAAACAATATGAAAAATAGGTTTTGTAATCGTTTCTCAAAAGACATCCACAAATGCTCTACGAACTAATTAGATTTCAGAACTTCTTGTGCATCTTTAACAGCTGTCGCGTCGTCTTTGCAACCTCCACATGCGATTTTCACGCATATTTTATGTGCCATTTTTACAAGCCGCCGTGTACGTGCGATTTTTAAGGACCTTGCTTCTCGTGCAATTAGTAATAGACTGCACGTCAGAGATTTTTACGGGTGGTGTTCCATGTGCGATTTTTACGGACCGCGATCCACATTTTAAAATTATTCCATCACTTGCAGTTGTGCATTCAAAAATCGTTCGTCGAGTTGCGGCTTCAACTGAGATGGAGCCGAAATATGTCTCACACCCAATTCATTACTTCCTGGAACAAAAAAGACTGGAGTTATACCTATTCTATTTGCAAAATTCACGCGCGCAAAGTTATGCGCTTGGTAGAAACGATATAATTATAGTATCATTTTAACAATTTGCGCTAAAGTTGTCGATTTGAGTCGAGCAGCTACACGCAATCGACTTGAGCACTAAGCGATTGCAACGATTATATAAAAATAGAATATAGCTTTGAATGATTGTTCGGAGTGTTCAGTTTTAATTTTAGGTCACTGCATAAAATATGGAGACGACCTTATACGAAAACCGAACTTTGTGAATAAGCAGCAGAACGGCGCACTATTGTGAAGGGGACATTGGTACTCCGTACCGTAATACCGCAAAAAAGAAATCGTAAAAAACCCCGCAGTAGCGTCAAAAATTGAAGGAATACCAAAACTGCTTGAATGGATAAAACAAAATATCCCACCGAAGCTGCAAAATTACCGAAATACAGTATGAAAAACAGCAATGATACCGCAATAGCGAAAATCCCAATGTCCCCCTCTATATTATAGGCACTTAAAACAGTTTATACACGAGATAGATGAGATTAAGTATGTTAAACAGTTAAATCAGTTGATAGACATAATTAATTTCACGTGATTGTTACTATTTTCGTAATATTTCTCCAAAAAACAACCCTTGTTTGACTGCGTGCATGCAAGCCGGCATTTTAGTTATACTACTTGAAGTCCTTTCGCCGTGCTGGTCAAAACACTGACGGCTCACCTTTTTTCGGTAATATTTCTCTTCGAAATTTATTGACTACAATGCCTACGGAAAATGCTGTTGGATTAATCACTCAAGTAATTTCAGCATGTCCAACATTCAGAAATTGTTTAATTGTGTTTTAAACTACAGTTCTACCATAAAATTGAATTGTCCCATGTTACCGTAAGTATTCACATATTTTGGTACGTCTATAAAAACTTCCGTGCAACATGACACTAGTAGTAGTACAGACCTCACATTCTGTCATTAACTAGTAAACATTGTATTTCTTTCTCGGGATGCTCCCAGGGCCGGACTAAGACTGGGGGGGGGGGGGGGCCAGGGGCCACATTTTTGTGGGGGCCCTTTTCCAATTCCAATCGGTCTTACAAATTACAATATAATAAAATAAAGACACTGAATCACTGGTGTTCACCAAAGAACCCTTTATATATGAGAGAAAAGGGAATACGTCGTGCAAAAAATAACTTTGAACAAACAGAAACGTTAGTAACTTAGTATTAATTGGGTTGTTAAATAAAATACTCCAAAATGTGGGGGGCCCGTGGCCGGTGGCCCCGCCCTTAATCCGCCGCTGGATGCTCCAAAGATCACAATGGTCTAAAAACCTTACTGCGGTAATGGGTCATTTAAGACGTCAGGGTTGTTCGATAAAAGGATAAAAAAAGGATATTGAAAAGGGATTTATTTTATTATGTGGCACAGGTTACATCAGTTGAAATTGTGCGCTGTGATTGGTTTCTGACGTGAATTGGTAATGCCTTACGATTGAAAACAACCAACAAAATCCTAAAAAAAACACGACTTAAAAAACTTTTATTACCTCAAAACAATAAAAAATATCTGAAATAGATGATTACTAACATTCTAAAAGAAAATTTTAATATTGAGATGAAAATAAACAGCAGAACCCTAGTTCAGGATTTTGACGAAGTTAAAGGAAGTGGAGACCAGAAAATACATGATTGATTTTTTAGTAAAAGGTGCCATATAATAAACTACTTAATAACTTCGATCGTTTGGTCTTTACTGTAAAGTATCACACCTCGGCGTTGAACGTATTAGCCTCGCTAACACTCAATCTAGACAACAAGACCTCAGTTTCATATTTTAACGCAATGACCTCGCTCTCCATTAAGTAGCTTCTAATTTGGCATGAGAGTATTATTGTTCAACATTTGGTTTGTAAAAATATTTCAATAATCTAAAGTGGCTCACCCTATTTTTAGCAATCCTTACAGAAACCTAAAATTGTACAAAATTTTGTAATAACGGATATATATTATATAAAACATATAAGAGATACTAGAAACCTGCACAGAAGTACAGGTAATCAAAATTAAGGCGAGATTGAAGGGTATTACAAATGTGACATCTTGATTTCTGTTGGTCTGGGAGTAACCAAGTTTAGATTAATTTGTGTAGAAACTTGGTCTTAAAGATTTAAAAATCTTCCATAGTTGTTGGGTAACTCATATTTCATAATCGAATTAATGTACAGCTTTAATTTTGAAGTTTGCAGCTCAGAATTTCAACATAAGACAATCGAGGCTAAAAATAGCGTGACATAACCTCCTTTAATATTAGTATTTGAAAACAGTTTGCAACTATTTGTTATTTTCTTTTGTTTTTAGGATCAGGTCGTTATAAATCAAGCTCGAATGCGTTTCTTTTCTCTCTCCAAAATAAAGACAATTTGAAGCCATTTAAAGCTCCAGTCTACCGATACAGTCAGAACGCAATTCACGACAGTTCTAGTTATGGACCCACCTTTGGAGGAGGTACTGATCTCCACATCGCCAACAACGCTCACTCGTCAACAAGCTCTCACACAAATTTTGGTCGCACATACCAACCTCCATCTGGCTACAGCTTTGACAGCAGCAACACCCGAGCTCTCTTGGCTGGCAGTTTTTATTTCACTCCATCTGAAGTAGAAGTCTTTTACTTTGGTTAAACTGTCATCGTTCTTTTAAAGCATTACTAAAATTAAAGTAGAACATGCATTGTGTTAATTAAACAAATAAAGTTTGACTTAAAACAAGAAAAGTTGAATAATCCGCACAATACTGCACACGTAAAAACGCGCAAGCTGTTACAGACCTGCAAGCAAGCTGTTAATACAAGACTGTTCCAACAGACTGTCACCGTCATGTGTTCGCACTGGCTGTCCCAGGTTGTTGACAACAAGTTGTTGTCAGACTTGTTACAAGGCTGTTGTGACAGAGCTGTAACAGCTTGTTGTTAACAACTTGGTACAAGGCTGTTGAGAACGATGCCAGCTTGTTATAAAACATGGCGGATACGTGTAAATCCACGAGAAGCCCACTTTTCCCGCGTCCCGCGTGGTTATGATGGCGTGAGCAGAGGTTATTTTTCTCATTGTAATGACCGCTGACCACTATATATAACTTGACTGTTGGCGATTATTATTTGACGGCAATTGTTTTTCTCCAGCAAAAATGCAAAAAAAAACCCGGCAAAAACTAAAAATATCATGCTCTTCAATGGTTTTCAAACAAGGGATTCAGCAACCTTTTGGGACTTGTTAACAGTATAAATGTAAAATAAAGAGTTTTAAAGTTATAATCCGTAATATAAATCGTGCCTTCAAAGCATGCAATTGTGTAAGCTGATAGTATGTGCAGTTTAGTTTTCTTCTAAAAAGCAGTAAACACTTATTTAATATCTATTATGCATTTCTTTTTGCACATATATTATAGATAAAAAATCCTTGTATAACAAAAGCAACAATTGTCCACTTTAATACCTCAATACAATCACATTTGCAACCGCTGTAAATATGTCAAAACATTAAAAGTGTGGTAAAGTTTGCAGATTGTAATGTAATAATTAGAACATTGGAACCTGAGACAAGGCTATTTTTAGCTAGGCAGCGTGAGAAAAGGACTGAGGAGAGACTAAATGAAAAAACATTGTTTTTTTGGTTCGAGATCTTGGGAGACTGTAGAACATCGTGAGTGAGTGAGAAACGTAAAACACCGTGATTTTGTAATTTGTTATAATACTTAAAAGTTCATATTCATCCTTCAAGCGTCGGGTTTTGTTGGGGTCCTAAATAATCCTCTTCCCGACAAAAGTGGCACCCCCGATGGGACTCGTTACTGCATTTACAACGTGAGACAACTATATTTTGAAACAAATTATCGAGATGGCGACGCTCGAGGGATTATTGAAAGCGATCGAAAACAAAGTACAAATGTTGAAGTTTACCAATGAAGACGTACCAAACATCTTGGGAAAACGACATGTCCCTACAATGGAAAGGAAACTAAAAACGCTACAAAATAAGTTAGAAGAAGTCCACGAGTTTGAAGTTAATATTCAAGAGGCAAAGATAGAAAATGGCGAGAACCCAGATGAAATTCGCAAGTGGAGCGTGGAGATTGAAGGTAAGGTGGCTGAATTCGAGCAAAGTATACTAGAGTTGAAAGAATCCATTAAGCAAGCGAACAAGATCGAAATCGAACGAAATAAACAAGAAGAACAACAGTTGGCGGCACAGCTTCGACAACAACAGTTCGAACAAGAAATGCGATTTGAAGAGGCCAAATTGGAACAAAAGCTCCAATATGAAAAGAAGACACAAGAAGGCTCTAAAAAGCAAGGAAAGGAAACGAAGACCAACACGAGGCTACCAAAACTTGTTATCACAAAGTTTAAAGGCACACCGACCGACTGGTTGAGATTCTGGAGTCAATTTGAGACGGAAATAGACGGAGCAGATATCGCAAAGGTAACGAAATTTTCATATTTGAAAGAACTTCTCGAGCCTAAAGTACGTGTAACCATTGACGGACTGCCTTTCACTACTGAAGGTTATGAAAGAGCAAAAAACATTTTAAAAACTAAATACGGAAAACCAAGCGAAATCGTCAACGCGTATGTACAAAACATCATGTCTTTGCCTACTATCAATGGTATCCAAGCAACGAAAATACACGATTTTTACGAAAAGCTTGTATCTAGCGTTCAGTCATTGGAAACACTCGGGAAAATCAAAGAAGTAAACGGCTACGTAAGAGCGACAATCGACAAGCTAGAAGGGATAAGAGGCGATCTTGTCCGCACTGACGACAATTGGCAAGAATGGGAGTTTCATCAACTAATCGAAGCCTTACGTAAGTGGACTGAAAGAAACCCTATTAAAACAAGTGAACGGAAAAATGACCAAGAACAGACAGAGAGAAAGAAACATAGCAGAGCCTATCAAACCAAACAACAAGAGTGGAAACCCAAACCATGTGTCTACTGTGGAAGCGATCAACACAAGTCAGTTGACTGCGAGAAAGTGACCACCATAGAAGACCGGAAGAAACAACTGAGTGTCAAACAACTGTGCTTTAATTGCACTGGTATAAAGCACAAAGCAGCTGAATGTCGCAGCAAGTCTGTTTGTCAATTTTGCAAGATGAGACATCATTCCTCAATTTGCGACAAAGCCTCTGAGAACTTGCTTGCAGCAACTGGGAAAGGTTCCGTTGTCTACCCAGTGGTAATAGTAAATGTCAGTGGAATCAAGTGTCGTGCCCTCCTAGACACTGGAGCTGGCAGCTCATACGCATCTGCTTCCTTACTCGACCGCCTAAACAAGAATCCTATTCGAAGAGAGTCTAAAAGAATAGAGATGATGATGCACACTGTCAACCGAATCACTAAAGTGTATGATCTGGAAATCCACAACTTAAAAGAAGACTTTTGCCTTAACACAGAAGTTACTAAAGTTGATCGAGCTGTTCTACTGTCCTTGAAGAATCCAAAGTATGATGGTATGATGGCAGAGTTTCCGTACTTGAATGGGGTAAACATGGATGAGACTGACAAGAAGCAAGAACTCCCTGTACATTTAATCCTAGGAGCCAGCGACTATGCCCGAATCAAGATGCAAACTGAGCCACGAGTGGGAAAACCCGGAGAACCGGTAGCTGAGTTAACACACCTTGGATGGACAATTATGTCTCCCGGAACCGAAGCTGATCTGTCAACTGTGTTTTTGACGCAAACATCAAGCAGCGACTACGAGTTATTGAGCAGATTGGATGTCCTAGGACTGGAAGATAGACCTGAGGGTGACCAAAAGAGTGTGTATGAAGACTTCAAAGAGCAGCTAGTAAGAAGTCCTGAAGGGTGGTTCGAGACGGGGCTACCTTGGAAAGCAAATCATCCACCTTTGCCTAGTAACGAACAGGGCAGTGTTAAACGGCTTGGAAACCTGGTAAAGAAACTAGAGAAACAACCTGAATTGATGACCAAATATGATGCCATCATTCGAGACCAGATTGAGCAGGGAATTGTAGAAAAGGTCACAGTTTCAAGCAACACACCAAAGAAAGAATTCTACATCCCACACAAGCCAGTGATACGTGAAACATCTGAAACTACCAAGATTCGTATCGTATATGATGCCTCAGCCAAAGCTCATGAAAAGGCACCATCCCTTAACGACTGTCTGGAGACAGGACCACCGCTACAAAACCTTTTGTGGAGTGTCCTCATCCGAAATCGATTGTATCCTGTGGCAGTTGCTGGCGACTTAAAGCAAGCATTCCTGCAAGTGCGAGTCAAAGAAGAAGACAGGGATGCAATGAGATTCCATTGGTTGAAAGACACCGTGACAAAGGAAATTGAAACACTAAGATTTACTCGGGCACTATTCGGATTGGCACCATCACCATTCTTACTCGGTGGAGTAATCGAACAGCATCTCGAAAACTGTGAGTCTAAGTTTCCAGACGTGGTGCAAGAAGTTAAGCGAAGTCTTTACGTAGATGATCTGATTGGTGGAGGAGAGACGACGAGTAACGCCCAATATCTGAAAGAGTCAGCCATATCAATCTTTGGTGAAGCGGGTTTTGAATTACACAAGTGGCACTCGAATGACCCAACCCTTGAGATAGAAAACCAGCCGTCAAGTGCACCTGAACAAAGCTACGCGAAAGAACAATTGGGTGTCAAGAAAGGAGAAACAAGATTGCTTGGATTGACGTGGGACAAGACTAAAGATACAATTGGAGTGACTTTTCCTGCCCAACCAGCCGAACCAACCAAAAGAGGGATACTTGGAAAGATTGCGAAGTGTTATGGTCCACTTGGCCTGGTTTCACCAGTGACGCTAGCGGGAAAAGTGTTATACAGAGAAGCATGTGATCTCCGTATTGGCTGGGATAAACTACTTCCGAGTAACCTGCAAGCAAAGTGGCTCCACTGGGAACGAAAATTACCCTCAAAAGTCGAAATACCAAGAAGCCTAACAGCAGACCGAGAAGAAATAAAAGCAATCGACCTGCATGTATTCGGTGATGCAAGCGCGAAAGGAGTCTCCACAGCCGCGTACGCCGTTGTCTACCAATCATCGTGCACTAACCAAGGGCTGCTAACGTCAAGATCACGCCTGTCCAAGAAAGGTCTAACAATACCAAGACTAGAGTTGGTAGCTGGGCACATGTCGGTTAATCTTCTGCACAACGTAAAAGAAGCACTTCAACCCCTTCCCATTCGAGATACATATTGTTGGCTGGATAGCGCGGTTGCTCTGCACTGGATCAAAGGCAACGGGGAATATAAGCAGTTCGTCCGAAACAGAGTGAAAAAGATTCAAGAAAAACAGTACATCCACTGGAGACATGTTCCAACGTCCGAAAACCCAGCTGATGTGGGAAGTCGTGGTGCATCAGCGGATCAACTATCCAAACTTTGGTGGAATGGACCAGTTTGGTTGCAGTACCCAGATGATTGGCCTCAGAACATTGTTACTAGTTCAACCTCAGAAACCGAGTCAGAAGCCAAGACGGTGAGCGAAGTATTGGCGGTGGCAATCCAACAGCAAGACAGGCTAGATAAGGTGTTGGAGAAGTATGAGTTTTGGAAAACTATACGGATAACAGCATGGGTAGCAAGGTTCATCAGCAATTGCAAGGTGACGCGTTCATTGCGCAACAAAGGTCCTTTGACAACAGAGGAGACCAAAGTTCAAGTTGACTTCTGGATAAAGAGGGTACAAGGGAGATGCCAAGGGACAAATGAATTCCAGGAAGATCAACTAAGATTGAATCTACAACCAAACGATCGTGCTATATACGAATGTCGAGGTCGAATTCAAGGCGACTACCCGATATACTTGCCTGACAAGTCAACGTTCACTGAAAAGCTAGTGATGGACGCCCACAAGCAAACTCTCCATGGGGGAGTCGGACTCACAATGACAGCAGTTAGAAATGAGTACTGGATTCCACGTCTCCGAAGCTTCACCAAACGCCTAATCAAGGGGTGCTTTGGTTGCAAACGGTATCAAGCAACAGCGTTCGCTCAACCACCTACTGGAAACCTTCCACGCGATCGAACTGAAGGGTCAATGCCGTTTCAAGTCGTTGGCATTGACTATGCCGGTCCAATATTATATCGTGGAAAGAAATGTCAGGAGAAGAAATCATACATCTTGCTTTATGCATGTAGTTTGACGAGAGCGCTTTATTTGGAGTTGCTACCAGATTTAACAACGGAAAAGTGCATCCAAAGTCTGAAACGCTTCATCGCGAGGAGTGGTCGGCCTGACAGAATCTATTCAGACAATGGAAAGACTTTCGTCGCCGCAGCAAAGTGGTTGCGCAAGGCTATGAAGGACGAACAGTTACATGACTGGCTAGCAAAGCAGAAGATAGTCTGGCAATTCAACCTCAGCCGAGCCCCTTGGTGGGGTGGGCAATTCGAAAGAATGGTCGGGTTGGTGAAGCAAGCATTGTACAAGACTGCGGGAAAAGCCCACCTGAGCTGGGACGAGCTAGAAGAGGTACTGCTGGATATTGAAACAGTTCTAAACAACCGACCGTTGAGTTACGTGGAGGATGATATTCAAATGCCAATCTTAACGCCACACGCCTTGATGGTTGGACGACCCAACACAATTCCAGAGAGCGCAGACCTCACAGACGACAACACTGACCTGAGAAAAAGAGCCAAGTATTTACAGAAATGTAAAGATGCCTGGTGGTCAAGATGGTCATCCGAGTACTTGAAAACCTTGAGAGAACGACATAACATGAAGAGTCATGTCAAAGAAATGAACGTTACACCCGGGGACGTTGTTCTGATCAAGGGGGACGAGCGAAATCGTGGGAAATGGAAAATTGGAATTGTCGAAAGATTGATAAAAGGCAGAGATGGGATTGTGCGAGCAGTTCGATTAAGAGCTGGCAAATCTTTTCTAGAACGGACTATCCAACATCTTTATCCCATGGAATTATCGTGCGATCGAACGAAGAAGAAGCACGACTTGAATGCAACAGCTCGTGAATTTGTACCAAGAAGACGCGCGGCATCGGTTGCAAGGGAGAACATTCGACTCATAGCTGGCGTAGAAGCGGAGGAACATTAGTTTAAAAGTTTGACTATAATCATATACTTACAATTAGTTCTCTAATATTGAACCGTTTCGGTTAATTATTATTATACTGCAGTTATATATTTGACTTTAATGAAAGTCCAATAGGGGGAGAGTGTGGTAAAGTTTGCAGATTGTAATGTAATAATTAGAACATTGGAACCTGAGACAAGGCTATTTTTAGCTAGGCAGCGTGAGAAAAGGACTGAGGAGAGACTAAATGAAAAAACATTGTTTTTTTGGTTCGAGATCTTGGGAGACTGTAGAACATCGTGAGTGAGTGAGAAACGTAAAACACCGTGATTTTGTAATTTGTTATAATACTTAAAAGTTCATATTCATCCTTCAAGCGTCGGGTTTTGTTGGGGTCCTAAATAATCCTCTTCCCGACAAAAGGTCACAAAACCAGAAGTCAGATATCCAATTATATGGTAAATTTCATACTGTGTTGCTTTTGGGCAGTGGTGTAGGAAGTTGATCTTGGAGGGGCACAGCTTCAAAAGGGCACTTTGTTCAGGGGGTAGGACTTCAAAAGCATACTTGAAACACTTGTTTTAATATAAAAAGGGCACTTCATGGCAAAGTGGGGGGGGGGGGCACATGCCCCATATTCCCCCCATTCCTTCACCCCTGCTTTTGGGTGCACAAACAACTAGGCATCCCACCAGCTGAAGCATGAAAAGGGGATTTCTTTTCTGTGTAAGTGCACGTTTTATTGTTGTTTAATGCTAATTGCAGTTTACTTTACAAGCAAAATTGGTATTAAAGATAAAATTCATTCTATATTTGGCAAACGTTAATATAAAGACAAACAAATACTTCACAATATCCGATTAGTATTCATATTGTAAGTCCTAGGATCTGAAACATTAACAGTTGAAATTATTATTTCAAGACCAAGGACTGGCAAAAACAGTACAAGTCTTCTGCCAAGAAAAATACATAATGAAACGGAATGCCATGAAACACAGAAAAGTGCTTGATGAGAATGCTGAACACATCAGGAAAATTACCACAGTGTTCTGGAATTGTCAATGCAATTGCAACCACCGTTCTATCCACTTGCATTGGATCAGACATTTTTGAAACCTTAATTGGTAGTGCTGGGCGATACCAGGATTTTTATTTCGATACCGATTACTTGAAAATTGGTATTGGTCGATACCGATACCTATTTCGATACCAAAACAAGTACAAAATTTTCATTTTCGATACCAGAAGTGAGTACTATACTATCAACGCTGGTATCAGTCACTTCTGATACTCTGCATAACAAGATAAAACTGTTTTTCACTATATTCTCTTCAGTTTGGTGGGAATTTCAGTCAGCGGAAAAAAATATGAACTACTTTATGTAACCCAAATAAAGAGCTTCACGCTACCTACGGCTCAAATCGTTATTTTTAAAATTTTATATCTGACTTGGCGTACTACCTTTTTATAGTTATTTCAATGGTTTGTTAAATCTCTTCTTTAACAAACATTTCGATTTCAAGAAAAAGTAAAGTTGTACATGTAGCCGAAAAAACAGGTACAAGTATCGAGCGATACCTGGTATCGCTGGTGTCGATACCAAGTACTCGGTATCGCCCAGCACTATTAACTGGATAAGCACATGTATGCCTCTACAGCAACAAACAATCACATTGCTTCATTGGTTAAGTGTTGTTCCCAGTGTTACTTAAAGATCTGCATGTATCACTTGGCCAGAATTCATACAGCAAAGCTGCAATGGAAAAAAGGTCAGAAAACAATTATCAAAGCTAATTCTGTTTAGCTACAGTATCAATGATTAAGTCTACAAAGTACATGCTATATAATTATAAAGGCAACAACAATAGTTCATCCAGACTCAATACCATCAAATGTAATAACAATCATGTACTCGGTGTCGACCATAATTTTAGATTTTACCAATGCAAGACAATTGAATGGTCTTTACCTAATAGAGGATGGTGCATAGTATTTTCAGCCTGGGTTTAATAAATTATTTTTTTATTGATTTGCCCATATAAAGATCTAAATGTTAGAATTTCTGAATTGGGCTTTAAAATTCACACAGTGAGATACTCGGCAAAGCCAACAGCCAATTCAATATTATAAGGAAATGAAAACATGGCAACAAAATACTGATGCTTCGTCTTCGACCTCTTACGGGAAATTTGATTGGTTATTGGCACAATCTGTGCCAACAATCTTGGTCAGTGGTCGCTACTATGAGAAAAATAACCTCTGCTTACGCCATCATTTTTCAGACACCCAACAGACTGTCACAAGGATGTTCCAACAGAGCTGTAACAGCATTATTTCAACAACTTGGCAACAGGTTGTTATTAACAAACTGTATCAGGTCTGTTGGTATCAAACCCGTTATCAACCTGCAGAAAAATGTTTTTAAAAGCAGGAAAAAAACACGCGCGAAATTCTATAAATATATTCTCACGAGAGTAGATAACCCCCCCCATCCACCGACACAAAGGGATGCCGCCTCATTAATATTCAGCGTGACTCACGCACCGTGACTCACGCATGACTCACGCGTGACTCACGCCTGTGACATGATTAGGCAAGATTGGAATAATTATAGTATACATGAAGCTATATAAGCTCGGTGATTTCGTATAGTTGCTACTTTTCCTAAAGTGTTTTACTTGTGGAGTTTACTGCGATATAGCGTTTTCTTGGGAGATATTTTCGAAGATATTTTTGTCTGATTTTATAAGGTAAGATGTTTTGCACTTATTCGTTTTATATTGCCTGACGACGTTAACTGTGTATTTTATCAGAGTTTAATATACGTTTTGTTTCATTGACAGCAATGGATCTTATCGATGTAATCAAAGGTTGTACAACCGTCGAAGAAATTGAGGCGCTGGAATGGCTCTTTGATTTCGAGGATAGGCATAAGGAAGCAGCCTTGTTTCAACGTATCATTATATTGTCGAATGCCTTGGAGCGTGATTTGGAGAACGAACGTTGTGGGATTTCTACGGTGTTAATGGATGGTTGGTCGGACGAGCAACGCGAATCCTTCAAGCGAGATTGGAACGATGATTCGTTTATGGCCGAGATGGACGATATCCCCGGCGGTCAGGCCCCCAAACCGGCGATACCCTCGTTAATGGATGGTTGGTCGAACGAGCAACACGAATCCTTCAGAATGGATTGGAACGACGATTCATTTATGGCCGAACTAGAGGATATTTCTGATGTCTCTGGTGAACCGTCGATACCCGAGGTATCTATCCAGAACGGAGAAGGAAGCCGAAAACGAGCCGCCAAACCAAGCACTGAATCAATACCAAGTAAGAAATCTAAAACTGTTCCGTTATTTACGATAAAATCTGTTAAGCAAGTACGTGTGAAAAAGTTTAAGACCACGGGCCTTGATTATCGTGTTCAGTTTGGCGATTTACAAGTTCAAGGTTTGCCTGATATCCTGAGACAATTACATAACGTCTTTGAAAGTCTACTCGATCGCGTAACCGATGGTATTGCTATGCATGACCAAGTTAGATTTATTATGCATTCTCCCCAGCTTGAATATCCTATTTCATTAGCATTTATGTCTCGTGAGAGATTAACCGTCGAGAGAATCTTGGCCGAAATCGAAAGAGTAATTCAGTCGAACGATTCGTTTAAGTTAGATGATTCGATTACCGTCAATATAATCCATGTCGAGATGCCACACGGTGGAACGGGAAGAAAGCGAAAGATTGCTAACCTCGATAAATACCTTACACGGAAACATTGTATCGTTCGTATTCAGAACAAAGATGATCTCTGTCTTAGTCGGGCTATTGTCGTAGCCAAAGCCAAAGTCGACAACGATGAACGGTACTCCCATATTTCATATTCTCAAAGAGCGTTGCAAGGTGACCTTGCTCACGAATTACATGAAAATGCCGGCGTACCACTTGGACAGTGCGGTATCGAAGAAGTGAAAAAGTTTCAAACCTATTTGACCGATTATCAAATAAACATTATCTCGAAAGAACATTTGAATGCTCTTATTTACTCTGGCCCTGAGGCACCGAAGCGTATTTATCTTTACGCCCACGATAACCATTATGATGTAATTACAAGCATGCCGGCTTTTCTTGCTCGTAAGAAGTACTGCCACGTCTGTAAGAAAGGTTATGATAAAGTGGAAGACCACCTCTGCGGCGATACGTGCAAGTTATGCTACACGCAAAACTGTCCGATAACGAACTGGGTATTTTGCAAAGATTGCGGCCGGTTTTTCAAGAGCCAAGAGTGTTTCGACAGGCACAAAGAAGCCGTGGGCGAAAAGCGTTCAATTTGTGCATCTGTCATAAAGTGTCAACACTGCAAGCAGGTGGTGAAACGAGCTAATCAACACCCTCAGAGACATCACTGCGGTCTTGTTCGGTGTACAGTTTGTCAAGAGTACGTGGTCCCTGAAGACCACCAGTGCTATATTCAACCGGCAAAGAAAAGAAAAACCACTCGCGAAGCGCGATCGGACACGAATGATTTAGTAGATGATGAGGCGGAAGTGGGGGGAGACGAGAATGAAGACGACGGGGGCGAGGGAGGTTACAATCAATTGTTGTTTTTCGATTTTGAATGCGTGCAAGAAGGCGGCGAACACGTACCGAATTTATGCGTTGTTCACGACGAAAGCGGGCAAGAGTGGGTGTTTAGCGGCGCAAATACACGGGACGAATTTTGTGAATGGTTATTTCAAGACCACAATTCGAACAGTCTAGTGATGGCTCATAATTTCCAGGGATATGACGGGTATTTCATCCTACAATATCTCCATAAGAATGGTTTGGTACCGGAAGTTATTATGAACGGTGCAAAGATATTAACACTAAACGTTCCAGAATTAGACATTAAGTTTATCGATTCGCTATGCTTTATCCCAATGAAGCTCGCGAGCTTTCCGAAAACGTTTGGTCTGAACGAACTTGCCAAGGGCTATTTCCCACATCACTTCAACACCGAAACCAACCAAAACTACCAAGGTCCTATACCCGACGCAAGCTTCTATGATCCAGACGGAATGCCTGCCGATGATCGTGCTAAGTTTTACCAGTGGTATAATAATCAGAGAGCCAATAACTACGTTTTCGACTTTCAAGAGGAAATTCTGAAGTATTGCCGATCGGACGTCGACATCCTTCGACGTTGTTGCCTAGAATTTCGCGAACTGTTTCGTTCTGTTACTGATATCGACCCGTTTAAAGATTGTCTCACAATTGCCTCGGCATGCAACTTAGTCTTTCGAAAGAACTTTCTTCGTGAAAAAACAATTGCCGTTATTCCACCGCATGGTTATAGACCTCATGATAAACAGTCGGTTATTGCCCTAAAATGGTTAGCGTATACCGCGCAATGCAACGATATTTCCATTCGGCACTCTCGCAATTTTGGCGAGCAACGTATCGGACAGTACCGTGTTGATGGTTACCATGCAGAGTCAAATACCGTCTACGAGCTCCAAGGGTGTTTCTGGCACGGTTGCGTCTCTTGTTACGCACGAGACACCGTTAACCCCGTCAGTCGGCAAACCATGCAAGATTTACATCAGCGCACGCTCGAGAAAACGCGTTTTCTAAAACGTCAAGGTTACAACGTGATTGAGATGTGGGAGTGTGACTTGAAACGTCAACTCGAAGCAAACTCGGACATGAAAACGTATTTCGATAATTTTGAGATTTCTGAGCCTCTCGAACCCAGACACGGACTGTACGGGGGGCGGACGAACGCGGCGAAGTTGTTTCATCAATGCCAGCAAGACGAGCAAATTCATTATGTGGACTTTACAAGTTTGTATCCATGGACGAATAAGTACTGTTCATATCCAGTGGGCCATCCTGAGATTATCACCGAGAACTTTGGCGATATCACAGAGTATTTCGGTTTGATTAAATGTACCGTTCTCCCCCCCCGTGGTCTTTACCATCCGGTTCTACCGTATCGTGCTCACGGAAAGCTTATGTTCCCGCTGTGCCAAACTTGTGTTGACGGATTGAACCAAGAGCCATGCAATCATACAGACCAGGAGCGTGCAATTCAGGGTACTTGGGTAACCAATGAATTAGAGAAAGCGTTGGAGAAGGGTTATCGTTTGGTTAGCGTTCACGAAGTATGGCATTTCCCTAGACAGAGCAACGAGCTCTTCAGCGAGTACATCGATACATTCCTGAAGATTAAGCAAGAATCCAGTGGTTTCCCCGAGGGTTGCGACACTGATGAGAAAAAGCAGCAGTATATCGACGAGTACTGTCAACGCGAAGGCATCCTGATGGATCGGAACAAGATCGAGAAAAACCCTGGCCTACGTGCACTGGCGAAGTTGATGTTAAACTCGTTCTGGGGTAAGTGTAATACTTCAAAAAAACTTAGTGGTAAAAATGGGGGAAGTAAGTTAAATTGAACAGAATATTGATACGGTTATCTTTTTTTTTTTTTGTTTGTTTTTGTAGGAAAATTTGCGCAGAGAACCAACATGACCCAAGTAAAACTTATTACAGATCCGCAAGTGTATTTCGACATGTTGACATCCGATGAGATTGAGGTGAAGGACGCCTCGTTTGTGAGTGACGACGTCGTAGAGCTACGATATGAGTACAAAGGCAACTTCATCCAGCCGAATGCCAAGACCAATGTGGTGATTGCTGCGTTCACAACTGCTCACGCTCGGCTAAAGCTTTACAATACGTTGGAACAACTGGGAGAAAGAGTTCTATATTACGACACGGACTCTGTGATTTACGTGAGTAGACCGGGAGAGCCAGAACCGGAGACCGTCGTTTATTTGGGCGAATTGACGGACGAGCTAGATGGTGGTCATATCACGACTTTCGTTTCTGGGGGTCCTAAGAATTACGCGTATGAAATGAACAATGGTAAAACGTGTTGTAAGATACGAGGTATAACTTTAAATTTCCAAACATTGGAGAAAATTAATTTTAATGTTATGTGTGATCTCGTGTATCTTAATATCCTGTGTGATATGGAAAGCACAGGTCCACCGAAAGTTGCTGTAGATATACCGTTCAAAATTACTAGGGACACTCGCACGAAGCAGGTTATCACAAAACAACAACAAAAAGATTATAGAATAGTGTATAATAAACGGGTAATTATAGATAATTTCAACACTGTTCCGTACGGTTACTAATTTAACACATGCATGGGTTCTGTAAATAATTGTAAATAAATGTAAATATAAAATTAATGTTCAATGAAATATAAAATAAGTTAATTATAAACGAACAGTTCCATGTCTATTGCTTCGAGAATGTCATTTACTTGCTGTGCCAGCTGTTGCTCTTGACTCTCTTGTAGTTGTTGTGGTAGGGATAGTGCAGGTTGCTGTATTTGTTGGTGCGGTGGTTGTGTCGGTTGTTGCGGTGGTTGTTGCGATGGTCCTTGCTGTGTCGGTTGTTGCGATGGTTGTTGCGGTGGTCCTTGCTGTGTCGGTTGCTGCGGTGGTTGTTGTGGTGGTCCTTGCTCTGGTCCTTGCTCTGGTCCGTGCTGTGTCGGTTGCTCTGTATCATCCAACAAGGGTTGAACCGCCAACCAATGCTCCTTAGCGTTTGCTGATAGGTAATCCAATACCTTCTTCAAATCAATTTTTGCTTTCAGGTTTTTGTTCCTATAGACTCTGCTTCTCTCCCTCGATAATGCCTTTTTGCGATCCTCCATAACTGTTTTATTATAAACACTAATCGAGCTCTAACTTTTATACATTCCCGCGATTAAGAGTTAGGTGTCTGATTGGTCCATTTTGTCAAAAAAAAAAAGCGCCAATTTTAAAGTTTCAGCCGTACGCGTGACTCACGCTGTTTATTTAATCTGGTAGTATTACAGCAATAACTAATATAATAATCTGAAATTAGAGAAGGGCTGAAGGGTGGGAGGGGACTCTGGTCTTGTTTTACCGAAACGGGCCAAAAATTGCCAAAAATGGCTCAATTAGCGGTGCACAAGAATAATTTGTTCAGTTAAACAATGCACAAATTGCAATTAGCACATCGTTTTCGGACTCTTATATATGGCGGCATCATTACAGCGAAAACAATATTCGTAAAACAATTATTTGAAAACGCTCAAGTAATGATAGAACCTGTTCGAACCCACGTCTTCTGGGACTTTAAACCCAGCGCCTTAACCATTCGGCCACCCTCGCGCTTACATTCAAGGTTCTATATTTTCTCTTTATAAAAAAAAACTGGATCATGGGGTAACATAGGCTCCTGGGGGATCAGAAAGGGTACATGATGTGTTATTCAAACGGGGCGAATATAAAACCCTTAGGATTCAGTCTTAGGATTCAATGATTTAATCTTAGGATTCAATGATTCAATGATTCAATCTTAGGATTCAATGATTCAATCTTAGGATTCAATGATTCAATCTTAGGATTCAATGATTCAATCTTAGGATTCAATGATTCAATCTTAGGATTCAATGATTCAGTCTTAGGATTCGATGATTCAGTCTTATAAAAAGCAGTTGCGCGAAAGAGTGACATCAGTTTATGATTGACAGTCACTGGGTGAACATGTCATACGTTTGTGAAGTCTGCGAAAAATCATTCGCTACATCAAGTAATCGTCTACGCCATATGAGATCTTTTCATCACAAAAGGTCTATCAGTGATAGGGCAACAACATCTGCCCCATTTACTGCTATGACAACTACATTCACCCCTGAGAATCAAAAAACGTACTCGATACAACTGACACATCCCTTTGGACTCTTGGTCTCTGGAGGCACCAAGACGGGGAAGACATCCTTTGTCAAACAGTTATTGGTTTATGCTAGCATTATGATCGACCCACCTCCGGAAAACATCGTGTATTTCTACTCGGAATATCAAGATACGTTTGGCGAAATAGAAACCCTAATTCCAGGGATTCAGTTTGTCCAAGGTTTGCCCCAATCGATGTTGGATAGCATTAACCCCCAAACAAGAAATTTGTACATCATTGATGATATGATGGGAGAAAAAGACGCTGAAATTGCTAAACTTTTTACGAAAAAATCACACCATGGGAATCTCAGTGTAATTTATATCGTGCAAAACTTATTTCATCAAAGCAAAGATCACCGTACCATCTCTCTCAACGCTAGTTACTTAGTCCTCACGAAAAATGTCCGCGATGCTAGTCAAGTAATTCATTTGGCTAAACAGTTGTATCCCAGCAACACAAAGTTTTTCCAGCAAGCCTATCAGATGGCGACTAAAGAGCCATATTCCTACTTGTTTGTCGATCTCACTCCGACCTGTCCCGATGAAATCCGAGTAAGATCCGGGATCTTTTCGACTGACACCCACTACGTGTACCAGCCCAGAGTATAAAAGGGGCTGTTCAGTGACAATGCGATCATTTGACCATGTCTGCTTGTATAAGAAGGAACTGCGATGTTTTAAAAGTATTGGCAAAGTGTAATCCTCAACTGCGAAGCGCAATTATAAAAGCTGCCGACGACGATTTATTAGAAGCCATTAGACAGTGTCTTTTGAACGTGTGGTGTGAAACAATTAAGATTACTCCGAAAACAGCAAGGAAACTAGCCCCTTATAACGATCATATTAAGTTTGTTGCTGATAAACGTCATCCAGTAACAAAAAGAAAGAAAGTTATTCTACAAGAAGGTGAAGGTTTTTTACCGTTTCTCTTAGCTCCTGTACTTGAACAACTGGCGAGTTTTTTAACCAAATAATGGAACACGTCAGGAGATTGATGCTAGTTCCAGAACATATGACAGATCGAAAGAAACCCTTGGTCACTCCTTTAACAGCGCAGGTGAATGAACTAGATTCAGAAATGCAAAATCTTCTTAAACGTCAAGATATCACACAAGACGAGAAAGTCAAAATGTACGATCAGTCGCTGCAACGTTATCTGGGTTATTACGATAAAAGAATGAGTAGCCCAGTACGTGTAAGCGTCATACAGCCTACAACACCCATAGCTGACGAGGACAAACCTGAAGAATCAGTGAATACAGAAGAGACTGCTGAAACAGCACCCTCCGAGTTGCCTGGAGAGATAGAAACTGACATTTTAGAAAGTGTGCCTGTAACAATGAAATCAAGAGCTCGACAGTTGGTTAAGAAACTTAAAGCAAATAAAGACCTCATAGGATGGACTGACCAAGGACAGATGGTGTTTAAAGGACGACCTATTCCAGGTACAAATGTTGTCGACTTGGTCAACGATTCTCTGCGCCAACGAAAGAATTTCAACCCTGCTGGATGGCAGCTTTTCGCAAAAGCATTAGGAAACATGAATGTTCCCGAAGGCATCATCAGAAATGAAAATCGTTTAAGTATGGTACGAGAATATAAAACTAAAGATATTTCAGACAACACCCCTCTGACGTCACAGGTAGTCCCAGCAACATTGAAAAGAACAAAACAGAAACGAAGAGACAAAAACATACATCCATATAAATGGGTTAAATAAATTTATTCCTTGTAAAGCTTTGATATTACAATAAAGAATTGTTTACAACATTATTTGTCTTGTATTTATATTACACACTATAATATTTATGCATAAAGTCACGAACTAACATGTCATTCCATTCTTTATTATCAGTAAACATGCCAACAATTGTTGACATGGGTATATTTCTACATCTATGTAAAGCATAAAATAAACAATATTGTCCACACACGCGAGACCCTAATGACTGTAAAGTCTGTTCATTCCAAGTAAAAGTACTGCTATGATCTCGTAAAAACGTTTCAAAGGTTTTGCTATAAAAGCTCGGTCCTTGTGCGAACGAATCCATGAACTCCCCTTTTCCATCTGAAGTGAGATAAATTGCTACCCAATGCGTACCAGGTCCATTACTAGGATCCACATTCAGAATAAAACCTCTAGGTTTTTTCGGTATCTGACTTGGTAGACGATCCGATGGTAACACGTCTTTAAATACGGTCTTGGTAAATGGATCACCTTTCAGGACGTTTAGGATTTGTAGAGTGTTCATCTTAACTGCTAAAGTCACATAGAACGTTGCGGTTGGCGTCAATTTCGATAAGACTTTGAAATTCTCCAAGCACCACGATATTTATAGCTGTTGTCAGAGCCGTTCCAAATTGACATTCTATCGATACGTTTCCATTTTTAATCGGTTGAATATGATCGCTTAGGCACAGATCAGCTGTCAGATCAAACACGAATAGAGTGTACCCATTGGCGTACTCGTCTCGTGTAATACCATTGCCATCATTTTGAAATAATTTGTTAGTACCAGCATACAAGGTTTGGAAAGCGGACACGTAGTTACTTCCTCTCGCAGCAGCAAATTTCAGTTGCAGGGGTTTTCCAGGCAAATGCTCCCCATTTACCGTTAGACCAAGAGCAGTGATGTCGTAGTTTTTGAAATTGAAAGGATTTTTGGTATAGGTACCATTATAAGCATCTGCATCGACCATTCCAATGACTACTCGATCAGGTAGAGGGCCTTGAAATATATTTGGTTGATTGCCTGACATATTTCCTCTCGGTACAGAAACCACTTTACAACTGACACGATTGATAGGGTACTTGGCCGTGACACGTTGAAGGGCATGGGCATGAGCCATCATAACGGTAGAAGAGACGTTGACACGTCGAACGCGAAATACACATTCTTCCAAAACCACTTTAAAGTCAGGATGATCTGCTGACGACACTAGGGAAAATGGGTTTCTCGAACGCACTAGCTTGAGCTTGATTGGTACAGCACCAAGGATATAACGGGCTTGTGCAAACAGATCGGAATGGATTCTGCCTTCCATAGCCACAGACTTACTTTGACTTGCATGAACATACCGTAGTTTCAAACCCTTGTTTGCATCGGCATCTACTGCTACAGGGTTCACGACATCCATTCGACCAGCTTGATCTTTATAGAACAGCGCTGAGGTCAGATGAGATGATTTTGCGTCTTTGCTAAAGTTCAGTACAGTCTCCATATATGATCGGTAGGGATAAGCAGTGCTCGACGGTGTGACAAGTTTGTTGTTCAGGTAAACTTCTACTTGAGAAAATAAAGCATGCATCCACAGATTTACAGGTCCGACTTGAACATTTTCATCGAGATTAGATCCATCATTGTTGGTTATTTTTGCTTTCACGTGTAGATAACTATTTGCTAAATCGGTATACACATCAGAATTTGCAGCACACAGAAACTCGATGGTGTCTGAAGCTCCAATACTCGACACTGGATCTATATCTTCCCAAAATCCTTTATTCATTTCTACTTGTGTAGCAGGCATTACAAATAAATCTAATTCTGATTTTGCACACTCACACGAATCTTTATGTAGGGCACTAAAAGCTTGACTCATGATTTATATTTTATAAACGGTCCAATCTTTGCTTCCGTAGGCTCAGATGTTTTCTTCTTCACAGTTTGCGAACGACTGACGGTTTTACGTCTTGTGTTGACTTTTATAGGAGAATTCACCCGTTTGCGTTTACGACCGGCTCCTGATTGGTTCGTAATCCGACGGAAGTAGATTAAGAAGGCCGTTGCTGGGACATAGAAAATCTATAAAAATCTATCTTCAAAATGGCTGCCATTTGTTTACAAAGTTTTTAGAAATGACGTCATTTCCGGTTTCCAAAATGGTTGCCAAGTTTTTGGGTTTTGGTTTCCAAAATGGTTGCCAAAAGTTTTAATTGTTTTTTTAAATTTTTGTATCCAAAATTTGGATACAAATTTTTATCTTAAATTTTCCTAGTTTTGTAATGACCAATGGCCAAAGTGCTAATACCATCTTCTAAAATAACTCTTTTGTCATCTTCGGAATTTAGGGCTATCTTATTTACATGGATGGTATGGATGGTATGTTTTGTACTTCTGAATGTGTTCATCCCTCTTAGTTCATTTTTACCAGTCATCAAACATCTATAATAATCATCAAATTTGATTTTGTTGTTGATGACTGCTTTTGCTACTCCTTTACATTTTTTTTCCTCTTTTTCATCCCACAATCCGGTTACCAAATTCTTCTTTTTTGCCATTTTGATGGCATAGCATTTTGGTCTCAATCCAACAAAATCTGAAATTTGGTCAGCTCCTGTTTCTGACTTCATCATTCCCAAGACTTTTTTGTTATCTCTTTTTATACCACTTGGGTGGTCATCTGGAAAGTTAGAGGTGTCAAAGTTTGTAGCAACATCATTTTTGATGTCTTTGAAGAAGTCATTTGTTTTAATCTCATAACACAAGGAGTCTGTGTCTGTAAACAACAACTTTGCTTGATCCCCATATTTTGGTTTAATGTAACCATAGTTGAAGTCATACATAGAGATTTTGCTTTTGTCCAATATTGCAGCTCCCACATATATGGGCTTGTTTAGTTTGACTCTTGACTTTCTCATATGCACAGCCCCAAAGTTTTCTGAAAAATGACTGAAAGCTTTGTAAGTGGGTTTTTTGGCCAATTTTTCAAGTTGGTCATCAAATGATACCAATCTGAAGTCGTCCCTGTTTCTAACATTTTCCATGGTCTTTCCAAAAACAGAATTATTCATTAATTTAAAGAAATCTTTCTCAAAGTCATTTTTGGCTGCAGTTCTTAATTTTGTATTTAGCATTATGTAATCTTTCATCCATGCCTTTTCATTAAATGAAATTCCTCGATGAATTTTTGGGACTTTCAAACCATGGTCCAACATTTGTTTTAATGCTTCATAGTGGACAACATATTTTGTTTTGTCATTCAAATTTGGAGCCAGCTTTTCAACCTTGTCAACCATTAATCTTTCGGCTGCAAAAGGCATATCATTGTGTAGGTCATGAAGTTTTTCAGGATACTCAAGATCCACTTCCAAAAAACAACCCTCGCCTTCTGTTGACAAATATTTTTGCCAGTCTTTAAGTTCCTCTTCTGGGATCCACTCAAATCCATTGACTGGCAATGGTTGAATCATTGAATGACCGTAGAGGTTATTTTTATCCAAATATGGGATGAAGACACTCTCCTCTTCCTGGTTGTACTCTTCCATGTAAACATTGTTGGCCTTTGCGTGTCTGTGGGTAATGGTTGAGATCCCACCACGGATTCCCTTTTCTATCATTAGAAACATGTCAGGATCTGACAGAAGTTCCAACTGTTGTCCAGACATTTTTAGCAAGGCATCCCAAGCCAGTCCTGGAGCTGTGTAGTACCACATTGGGTCAAGTTTGTAAGTGGATTTACACATTTTTCGGAAACTTTGGATAACATCTGACAACCCCAACACATCCGTTTTTAAGTACAGTTCCATGTAATCTCTTAAACTTTTGCAACCAAATTTTTGGTAGACATTCTTGCCATGTTCATAATCTTCAATATTTACATTTTTGCCTGTCAGTCTGGAATGAAACTCCTTGTGTGGCGGAAATTCTTTGGTATCCAACTTTTTACGGTTGTTTAGAAACTCATATGGGAACACACCCTTTCTTTTCAACAAATCCACATCTTCTTTTGGATAACCCTTGAATCCCATTTCTGTGTAGTGGAACTCATCATTTGGTAAATTTGATGTCAGTGTAGCTAAAGAACTTGACATAAATTTTAATGAATCCAAAAATCGTAACTCCAATGGCACCCAGTTTTTTTTCAATCCACCTGTTTTTGGATCCTTTTTCATACCACCATCCATCCATAGTTTCTTATTTACACTAATATACTCCTCATCTGTTTTGGCTATGCAACCAAGGGTTCCACTTGAGATTCCCAAATATTTTACTAATAGATGACTGTCATAACCACTGAAATTATGGAAAAGAACAGGAATGTGTCTGGCACTTGCCATTGAGTAATTGCAATCATTATGGGCTGCACCTCTGTACTTACCATTTAAATGGTCATGGTCTCTTACTTTGGACTTGGGTGTATTTTTGCCAGCTTTCCACAAACTTCTTGGATCCAAACATTTGGGTTTCTTGTTTACAAACACACCACCACAAACATAGCAATTGGTTGAATTTTGGAAGTTGTTCTCATCCTCTATTGTCATAATAATTTTCTTTGGCTCTTTAAGATATGTTTGCCAAATCTTTTTTGCTTCTTTTTCCAAACTTTCTACGAACATTTGTCCAATATCTTCAAAATCATATTTTTTGGTATGACTGACATATTTGCCAGGAAAAACAGATGGATCAGAGCAAATAATATTGAAACCATAGCTGATCGGAATGTGCTCCTGATATTTTTGAGTATAACTTTTTTCTTCATCATTCTTTTGGGTTTTCAAAGTTTTCAGCATACACTCAAAATCAGCCACAATGATGAATGGCACATCTTGAGTTTTTCTAAAATCCCCCAAACCCCAACCCATAACAGACCCCTTTTCTGGATATTCTTGGATCTGTGCAACATGGGATTGACAAATTTTATGGCTTTTGTGTTCTTCCAATGCTGCTTTTGTCTCAAAGGGGTTCAAACAAAAGTCGCAAAAGAACTTTTTGTGTTGATGGTTGTTGATCTGGTTTGTTAAAAGTCTACTTTTGTCTTTAATACAACTGAAATGATCATTCCACCAAAATAAGTTGACCCTCTTTTTGTACTCGGATTTTGAAATTTTCATTTGGAAAACTTTTTTAATCTCGTCATCCCAGCTTAAAACATTGACACCAATCTTATTTAACTTTTCAAATTTTGAGATGTCCATAATTTTTACAGGAAATGTCAGACCAGCCACATCATACTCTTCCACCATAAGTTGGATTGAGATTGGCAATCTTTCAAGTTTTTTGGCTTCTGGTTCTTTTAACAGGGTCTCTCCAATGGCAACTGCATATAAAAAACAGAAGTCATCTTTTTCATTTTTGGGGTTGATGATTGCTTTCTTGTCTCTAACAATTTCTGGTAGATGTTGATGTTTTTTACCATTTAAAGGTTTGTATTTTGTTATGGATATGTGTAGAGACTCAACAGATCGTATTGACCATCCAGAACCTTTTTTCTGATGGGATGACAAATTTTCTAACATTTCCCTTTTTGATAATTTGTAAAGTTCCGTAACATCCTCCTCGGTTGTCATGGCTTTCATGTGGGAGGTAAAATAGAAAAGGTCAACACTTTCAATCCCATCCACATAGTCATAATGAACCAACTTACAAACCAGAGTTGTTTTTACTTTTTTGGAATTCTCAACACTATTGATAAGTTTTTCAACACTGACTGTTGTTTGTTCCAAAAACACTGTTGGATCTTTGTAATTTTGACCCGAAATCTCATACAAAGCTGCCTTTCCATTTCCAAAGTTTTTAATCATAACAGACTCCGTTTGACGAAGTTTTTTGTTAATTTTAGTTTTTTTCTTGAAAACTTTTGCAAGTTTGTTACCAAGAACCTGACGAGTTTTTCGAAGTTTTTTGCCAGCACCTTTCCACTTTTTATCCCATTTAAACTTGTCTTGTCTTGCCTCTTCCTGTCTGATCTCTTTGGTCCATTTTGCTCGTTCTTTTGTCTGTAATTTTTTTACTGTTTTTTTCTGGAATTTTTTCAGATCATCTTGTAACCTGTCTTGTTGGTTGACAAGTTTTTGTTCCTTTTTTAGCTCCTTTTCTTTTTGTTTTTCTTGAAGCTTGGCAAGTCTTTCGGGATTGAAAGGTTTCATTTCCTTATCCCGTTGCAACTGCCTTTGCTTTCTTAATCTTGCATTTTCCCGAATTTTTAATAATTTTGGGTCAGTAGTAAACTTCGTCATCCTTTATTAGTATGGTATGAAAAAAAAAATTCTATAAATAAAAATGGATAATATTGATAATGAAGCTGTCATTAATTATGTTGACAAAAGGATTGTTAGTTTGGTAAACAAAGTATCCCTTTGGGTTGTTTTTGTGGTTGCAATTATTATTTTGAATTTTCTTTTGGTAAGTGTCATAATTCTTTTGTAAAAAACTTCATTTAAAAAAATTCCTATCCTATGTTTGATAGGAATCTTTAAAAAAGGAATGACTAAGTTTGCAATGAATGGAAATGAAACCCTAAAAACAGTTGTTGTCCTGTTTATTATGGTGGTTTTTAAAATATTTAATTTTTACTAGTTACACCATTTTAGGTTTTTTTTAATTTTTGGTTTACTCCCTGCTTATTGACCACAATTTACCATCAAACCAAACTTCCTTGTTATTTTTGATACAATATGGGATCCAACTTGGGTTTTTGCGTAAACATTTACTTGCATTGTAAATGCTGGGAAACTCAATTTTGTCGTTATTACCATCCACAGAGGTAAATGTTATTTTGACTGGTTTTCTGATTACATTTCTGTGGTGCTTTTCGAAAACTTCATTTTTGATTAGTGGAATGTCAAGTTTTTCGCAAAGTGTTTTTGTTGTTAAATTGTGGGAACCTTTAACACCCATTTTTCTTCCAATTTCCCTAAGTTCTTTAAGAGATGTTGGTGGTGGATCATTTTCTTTAATTGATTGAAGTCTTTTGAATGCACTTTCTCTAAGTTGCATACGAATTTGGAAAAGTTTTTTTAGTTCTTCGGGAGTTTTTGTTGGTGTCATTGTTTATTAGGGTGGTTTTCTTTTAAAATTTCTTATTTTTTAAAAATAAGAGATTCTGTTTTTGGGTTTTTGTTTATACTCTGCTTACAGACCAAAGTTTCCCATTGTATAAAACATTTTTGTTGTTTTTGATTATGTATTCAATAGCAGAAGCACGTTTTTTTCCTATTGCCAGGGCTGCTTGGGTCATACTTGAGAACTCTGTTTTGTCACCATCCTCTAGGGATGTTAACAAAATTTTAACTGGACACACGTTTGGTAAATTTGGGTTGCCTTTGGGAATATTTGGGATGTCTGGAAAGCCAAGTTTTTTGCAAAGTGTTTGTTTTGTTAGTGATTGTGGGTTTTTTAATCCTTTGTGGAAAGCCATTTCCATTAAATCGTCATGGAGTATTGTCTTTGGAAAACGTTTTCCTTGAATTTCAAACAGTTTTTGCAACTTATCTTGCAAAAATTTTTTTTTTTCTTCTAACTCTTCTTCTGTTTTTAGTTCATCATTTTTTTCTTGAAATATTATTTTGATTTCAACAATAGGATTCATGTTCTTTTATTATGCCTTTTATTTAAATTTTTAAAATTCAATTTCAATAATAGTGACCATTTCTTTCATTGTTGTAAACCCACATATCCTTTTCATTTTGGATCCATCTCTTTCTCAAAAGTAGGTTCCTCCTTTCCCTCCTTTGTTGTCGGAGTTGGTGGTACCAATTTTGAATTTTCCTTATCATCATTTATTTTATTTTCTTTTGAAGATTCCACAAATACCGATTCTTCGCAACTTGGAACCCTTGTGTAATTTTTTACTGTTTTATTTGTCCAACCTATTTGCAGATTACCTTCCATTGTTAAGTCATCCCTTCCAAAACTTAGACCAAACTGGAACCCCTTCTTGCTGATATGATTCTTGTTTAGCTTTTCTTTTTCTTTTGAATTCTTGTTTCCCATTTGTTTTATTTTTTCCTAACCCAAACAAGATTAGGAAAAGAAAAGAATTTTAATTAATATTAACTCAACTGTTACTGGGATCAACAGGATTGCCACCATTGAGATTTTCAGCAATATTTTCATCATTCTGTACTGAAACATTTTTATTTAAGCCTGGTCCCTTATCCCACACATGTTTCGCAATGATAATGCCACCAGTTAACAGACCAATCATTGGAATATATGGGGAGATTTTTCTTACCAAGGATTTTACGTCATCGCAGAAAAGTTTGTTAGATGAAAGTTCAGCATCCAGCTTTTCGTCATCCTGTACCAAATCCAACTGCTCCATTAATTCTGCAAATTTTGTTACAAGAGTTTCTGTTAACAGAGTTGTGGTTTTGTCAAGTTGGGTTCTCTCATAAGTTAACTTAATTTTTTCAAGTTGCGTCATTGACGCTTTTTTCAGATATGCTTCTGTGTATTTAATTTCCTTTGCAAAGGATAGGCGGATCAAGTCTTCCCGAAGTGTCAGGTTTTGCGGTTCTTGAAATTCTTGAGGTTCTTCATGTTCTGCATTCATTTATTATGTTATTTTTTCTTATATCTTTCTTTGTACTCTGCATACACAAAATATGTTAAACCTATTGCAAGGACCCACAAATTTTTCGCCAACCATGCCATTCCCTTTGCTCCCCATGACAATGCAGTTGCCAATATGCTAAGAATTGGTGCCAATATGGGCCAAGCGGCTTTCGCAAGTTTTGCCAATGCTTTTCCCAATGCTCCTGTTGCCTTTGCTGCTGTAACAACAGTAGCTTTTCCAGCCATTATTATGGTTACTATAATTCCAGCAACGGTAATGCTAATGCCAGCCAGAGCCCCAATATTTTCTTTTGACCAATCCTTAAATTTTTCAAACCTTGTTAGAACATTGTTTTTAATTCTTTCTTTTGTTTCTTCTTCCTGGGGTGGAATATTTTCATCTAATCTTAGTTTGTCTCCTTGCAAGGTAATAACTTTAATGGTGGATTTAATGAGTCGTTTTGTTATTGGATCTGTTTCTTTTTCAAGCTCATTTTCATAATAATCCTTGTTAACTTCAACAGATTCTATTTGATCTTTTATGGTTTCTCCCTTTGGATCTAAGATTCCTGCAAGTTCTCTAAGAATTTTTGCTCTTTTTTCTACACCCATTGTTTCATCCCTTAGTTCCATCAGTTCGTTAACCATTAAGTTATGTGTTATATTATTGTCTTCAACTTTTTGTCTTATATCTTTTAATTCATCTTTAAGTTTTGTTTGATCCTTAATTGCATCTTTTAACTTTTTGTTTTCAATAATAGTTGATGCAGAAGAATTTGTCAGATCCTTGACTCTTCTTGTCAATCTTTCAACTTCAGCATCCTTTTCCTTTTTTTCATTAATTCTTTCCCATAGTGTTGTTTTGTCTCCTTTAATCATTTCATTTTGGTCGTGGATTTTTTTGTTTAGAATTGTTATTCTGGCTTCCTTTTCCTCATTTTGATCTTTAATTTCTTTCTTTAATCTTTCTATTTCAACAACATTTTCATTTTTAACTTTTTTAATTGTTTTTTTCATTTCATTAATTTCTTCTTCTATTACATTTTTTTCTTTGGATTTTTCAGTTAAAATATTTTGTAGTTTGTTAATATCCTGCTTTTTGTTTTCCTTTTCATTTTTAAGTTTTTCTCGCAAATTTTTTAATTCTTCAACAACCACTACAAAGGTTTCAGATTTCTCTTTAAATTTTTTTCCCTAAATCTTTTAATTCTTCATTTTTTCCTTCTATTTCTTTGTTTTTTTCAGAAATTTTTAATATGTGTAGGTTGTTCCTGGTTTCCAATTCATCCCTTAATATTGTTATATCATTTTGCATTTCCTTACCAACATTTTCTCTAATTCTAGTTGTTGCAGCTGTGCCAGGTAGAGTTTCCGAAATGTCTTCAATGGTTGCACCAGCAGTTTTTCCATGTTCTAATTTTGCCTTATGCAAAACATGTTCGAATTCTATCATGGTGACCTTGTTTGATGCTTTTGGTGCTCTGAATCCACCTTTTCCATCACTCACTCTAACTTTTTTACCTTTAAAAAACAAAGCAGTTGCAGTTCCAGATTTACCCCTGGCCTTACTATATTCTATATAACAATTTTTAAGGAGTTCCTTACTGAAATTATCATAATCTGCTTTTGATTTCCCTTTTTGGACGCCATCATTTGCATGAACTTCTTGTTTAAAATACCTTCTGAAAAATTTTTTAAGATTATTTATGAGAAGTTTTTTCTCTTCTTTTTCAAAATTTTCCATTTGGTCTTTTGTCATTTTAAGAAATTCATCATGGTCAATCTTTGATCTAGAATCCATTCCTTCCGGATTAATGTCTTCAATATCATCACCATCATCCTCAAAATCATCACCTTCCACAAAAGATGTTCCTTCCTTTCTAGACTCATTTAGGTCATCATCATCGTAACCACCAACCCAAGCACGATTCCTCATTTCAATTTCATCTAATTTTTCCATTGAGCTATCGAAGGCTGAAGTGTCTTCAGGAGGGTCCTTATATTCCTTATATTCTGCACCTGGTCTTCTATATTCATCCATTATTTATTTATGTTTGTTCCCCAACAACTTTTACCAACTCCTCACCATAAAATTTTCCAACAATGTCCTCCTCCTTATCCCGAATTCTGTACATAACAGGAACTCCTCTGAAAACCGCTGACACAGTAAAAATTTCATCTGTAAAATTTGGGTCATAACCTTTTGCAAAGTTTTTTCTATATTTTTGGATTCTAACACGATCCCCAACTTTGAATTTTGGTTTAATACTGTCTTCAAGAGGAGGAATCCCATACAATGCAAAAAATACTTTGGATTGGTTGCCATCATTAACATCTTTTGGTTTCATTTTAATGGTGCTGTGGATGGTGTTGTTGTAACTTCCCACAAATTTTTCAAGATTATTTAACCACTTCTTGTCTCCTTTGAAAGTAAAAAATTTCCACATCCTGGTTTTCAAAGTTCTGTTGAATCTTTCCACAAGTGCAGCCTTTCTGTGGGATCTGGATGAAAAATATTCTATGTTTAGAGATTTCAAAAGAGTTTTTACTCCAACATTGTAAAACTCCTTTCCCTCGTCAAACTGGACTGTTTCTGGATATTTGCCAAATCTTTTCTTAAATTCTTCCAACATTTTTGTAACACCTGGCACCATAGCAACAGTACTTTTTCTATGGACAGGAACAGCGAAACCAAATCTTGACAAAATTTCAATACCTGTTAGGATCCACTTTTGGTCATTATTTTCAGAACCAAATTTTGCCATATCTACCAAGTCCATTTGCATTTGGTCGGCAAGATTTTTAACAAATGTTTTCTGGTATTTTCTTGGTTTTCTGATGGGTTTGTGCAATGTAAAAACTTTTTGGCTGTGTAACCACTCCTTAACTTGTTTTCGGGTTATTGAAGGATTTTCTTTAACAGCAGCTTTGTAAAGTTTTTCCATGGATTGGTAGCCAGTTACAGGATTGTAGTAAATGTCTCGAAGCTCAAGGTCAATGAGTAAAAGTTTGTCTTCCATTTATTTTAAGTTTTGCCAACATTTGCCAACATGAGGTTATCAAAATTTCAAAAGTTTTTCCAAAATAAATAATGACAGAACTCAGTAAATGGCCAGAAGAATGGGATGTTTCTGGATCAGTCCAAAAATTTTCCAAACAACCAAAAGCATTTGTAAATTTGAACACAATTACAATTTTTGTAAATGAAAAAGAGAATTTTATTGTAAATTTGATTCCCATTGATTTAACTTTTCAACAACCATTGAAAACAAGAAATCCAAAAATAAATGATTTCCTCACTATTCCATATTTTACGGCGATTGCTGCCAGTTATGTTGCAAGCTATTTGTGCGGTATTTCTAACAAGCATTTCAATAATGGGGTTTTAAAATTTCGGTCTTCTTTTTTAACAAGTATTGTCCATTATCATTATGTTTTTCAAGTAAGGAGGTTTTTGAAACATCCAAACAAATTAAGGAGGTTTTTGACAGAAGATGTCATAAAAATTTTGCAACACAATCCTAATGACGTTTGGGTAAAAAAGATAAGTAACTCAACACAAAATGCAAAAGAATTTACACAAGACATGAAAGACCTTGGATACGAAGTTAGATATGTAAATTTAGAGAAAAAGAGTTATGGAAGAGTAAACACATATGAGGAATTGGTGTCAGCTGGTTCCAGGTATTCTGATGATTTCAAACATTTTGTTCCCAAAGATTCCAATGGGTTAACACTATTGGGTCAAAAATTATTCCAACAATCCCTAGAATCTTTTGTTTACTGTGTTTTGGGAGCACAAGCAAAAACAAGATGGGTCATTGTTGGCGAAGGAGCTAAAAGTTTGCAAACACAAGAAGTGTTTAAAAAGTTAATGGAAGATACCATAGCCCAGGATGACATTACTGTTTCCATTTCAAATATGAGGCAGGCAATCAAGTCCACAAATGTTGTTTTGAATTTTGCTGTGTCTCCTGGTTTAATTTTAATCCCGTCAGACATGAGAATTCTTATTAACCCAATTAGTGGTTTCAATAATGTTTTAACACTGGCTACAACTGGGATGACATTGGGACTTAACAGGAATCTCAATATTGGTAAACATTTAAAACCCATTGTAAAATTACCTGTAAAACCTATTGAAACTATTGATGATGTTGTTAAAATTAATGAAAGAAAATATAAGCCAGGAATCTTTACACCCTCTGTAACACCTGAGAAAACTGACAACAGATTACCAGAAGTTTTTGGGGCTTCAATTGGAACTGTTTTTTTGGTATTTAAAGGAATAGCAAGATTGGTATAATTAAAGAGATGTCAAGTTTAGAAAAAAATTTTAAATATTTCAATGTTTCAGGTTTCCCAATTATTGAGACTGAAGAAGATCAAAGAGTATATTTTAACGAAAGTCTTCTGGAACTCGAAACATGCAAGAACAAAAGCAGTTGTTGTAAGGCAAATAGATCAGAATTTCAAGGATCCATAATTTGTATAAAATGTGGTTTGGAGTTGGAAAAGTTACACAGTTACAACCATAAAAAACCAACACCATACCTTCTTAAAAATTATACAAAAACATTTTGGAAACTATTCCCAAAGGAGGAGAAAATTATTGGATATGAGATCATGAAATTTTTCTTAAAATCAAAAGATCGGCTTAAAGGTTTGGGATTGGTTTCAGACAAAACTTTCAGCACAAAATACATCATGTCCATCATTTTCAGCATTTGTAAAAGAGATGATCTCATGAAAACATTTAAAAAACCATGTTTGTCAGAATTAAAAACATTTGATGAGATTAGATACATTTTAAATTTTTCTCCAAAAGACAATGCTTACATCCCATACCAATCAGGATTCAAAGTTTTTGGAACTTCCCTCAGTGTTGACAATGTTTTAAAAATTGAGGAGATGAGTGGTATTAGAAAATGTCAGGAGTTTACAAAAATTATTAATGAGGAAATGTTGGAAACCACAAAAACTTTTGAAAAGATTAATAAGAAAAACTTTTAGAAACTTTTGAAAACTTATAACAAAATTTTGTTATAAATTTTTACTAAATCTCAAACAACAACTGCCAACAACCAACCAGCACCAGCTCCCAGAAGTGTTACAGTAATTGTCATATATTTTTTCATCTCATCACTTGGTTGGTAGTAATCTTCAAGTTTTGGTTCAACTGGTTTTTCTTTTTGAATCTCATGAAGTTGTTGAAAAGCTTTTGATGTTACTGCCATGTCGTAGTTTGCATTTCGGATTTCATCTTGGAGATCTCTGACTTTGTCCTTTCTTTTAATTTCATTTTCAAAAAACTTTTCTTTATCTTTTTGGAGTCTTTCGGTTGCTAAATTATGTCTTTTTGCTTCGTCAGCATAACCATGTTTGTTAAATGACTGGAACAAATATCCAGCACCCGCAAAGGCAACTGCATTGAACAATCCTCCTGCTATCATTGATGCCATTTTATTTTAAAGTTTTTACAAAGTTTTTGGGTTTGTTAGGACTCCCAAAAGTTTTTATGATTTCTTTGGATCCACATTTTTCGGAATGTATCCCTTGTCCTGTGCCATTTTTACCACAAACAATCCTCCAGCAACTGCAAGCCCAAGTTTTGCTGTTTCTTTAATACTTGCTGGTGCTGCAAGAGATTGACCTGTTAACTTTTTGACAACCATACTTACTCCAACAGCTGAAACCGTTATCAAAGCTGCTTCGTACAGTTCATTTAAAACTTCGTTCTTATTCATTTATTAATATATTAAAAAAATTATAGTTGACAAAAAAAATTATAACATTTTTTTGTTATAAGTTTTCAGAAAAGTTTTCAAAAGATTTTCAAAATTTCAATTACTTTAACATAATTTTTCAAAGCTGATATCAAATTTTTTACAGCCACCTTCAAGTTTGTCAGGTTTTGGTTTTTGTCGTTTTTGAGAATTAATTCCAATCTTACCAAATAATTTAACAAATCTTTGCTAGAATTATATTTGTCAATGTCAATAACCATCTTTTTTATTATTTTCAAAAAGTTTTACACCCCAGTCTCATAATTCTGTGGACATAGGAAGATTTCAAGAAGGATGTCGCCAACATTGTGGTCAACTTTAAATTTAAGTTCGTTGTAGACACCATTGTCCAGCATTGCTTCGGAGTTGATGTTTGCAAATTTTTCCACCGATCCCTTCAATAGTTGTCTTGTTGTAATTGGAAGAACTGCAGCTGTCCTATCCCTCTTTCCTGAAAATGATGTCCTGGTCCCATCAATCATCTCGCAAGATATGCAGACAAATCTCATTCCAAGATTTATGTTGACTGTTTTTGGACTGACAAGACCTGAACCTAAAGCTTTGCCTTTTCCATTTCCTGGAATTACTGTTGTTTCTGAATATCCCAGCAATGGACCAAGTTTAAGAAGGGAGAGGTTTTCAGTTGGTCTGATTCTGATTTTACAGCTGTATGGGAGTAATTCTGACTTTATTTCATTTTCCTTTAAAATTCTCATAATCATGCCAACAGTCCAGTAACCATTGTAGAAACTAATTTTTTTTGTTCCATGCATAACATATGTTGGACTTGTTAAATTGTTGTAATCCCAAAAAACTGTTGCATCTTTAACCATTAATTTGGTATCTTTGATAATCAAAGGGTCCTCAAATTTAATTGTTGTTTCTCCGTTTTTCAACAAAATTCTTAGGTTCCTCATTTATTGTGGGCCTCAGAGATTTATTAAATTTTTCCCAGATGTTATGATGGAATGGTCATAGGGATGAATTAAATTGATCTCCAATTTTGAGAATTTTTCTGATTTTAGTGTTTCTTTTATTTTTTTCTCCTCTTCTTTTGGAATATCCAAATAGTCATCCAAAATGACCTGCATGTCTTTTCTGTTAGGGTTGTAAAAGGTAACCAGTTTTGAAATATTTTCTCGATATGGTTTTGCAATGCTTGTCAGCTGTTGGGTAACAACTATTGTGCTAATATTCATGTGTCTTGCCCCGAAACCAAGTTTTACCAACTCACTGGTCCTGTTTTTGACACTTTGCCCAGAAGCACAGTCATCCAGGATAATTAGGGATGGGGTTCCTTTACAATAATCCACAACATATTTTAAGAAATCTTCAGACTCATCTTGGTCGCATGGGATGACGAAAAATCTTGGATCATGTAGATGACTCCATTCTAAATATGTTTTGTTCCATACAAAAGTTGGACAGATTAAAACTATGTTTTCAAATTTTTTTTTATAATTTTCTTCTAAATTTTTTAAAAGATAATGAGTCTTCCCACAACTCGTCATTCCAACAATTATGATATTGAATGGTTTTGGGTCTTCGGTTTGGTTTTCCATTTATTTTGGAAGATTTACCAAATTCTTAATAGTTGACACTTTGGAACGCCCCACCCTGGACCTTCAATAAGCCATCTGAGAGAATGAAGACATGACATCTAAGATCTGTTGCTGTCGCCTTTTTCTTAATCTCCAACATGATTCCAGATTGTGTTGTCATAAGTTTTGTACCATCTCCATAGACAGCATTGTCATTAATTGACCGAAGATCCACAACAAGTGCAAACTGGTTTTCTGTAAAGAATTCATCAGCTTGGATTGTCGGATAGTTGGTATGTCTAAAAAGTCGCTCAGCCTCTTCAAACAATCTTCGTTTTGGGATGCCTTGAGAGTAAATACTGTTTGGCACTCCTTCAATGGTAATTTTGACTCTTTCAATGTTGGGGTACACAAACTCTTCTGATCCACTTCTGGTTGCTTTTGTAAACAACATTACAACTGCTTTCATACTCTTTCTTGGCAGGTTAATGGTTTCGTTAATTAATGTCGTTGCAGCAGCCCATGGTGTGGTTTTCATCAAAGTTACATGTTCAAAAGAAAGTGCACGACCAGCTTGGTAAGAGGTTTCAATCTCCTGGACCAAGGCAAAGTTGGTTATGGTTTCATATTCCAACTCGATGTTTTCCAGAACATACCCAGCCACAGATTGACTACTTTGTGCTGTCATGATATCAGTGGCTTTTGGAAGGGTGATGATGTATTGAAGATCATTTGCCATACTGTGTGGTGCATACAAACCATGATCCTTTAAAATCATGTCCAACTTAATCCTCTGTTTTGTTCCATATACGGCAGCATATGTGTCAGAAGAGGCATCATCAGATTTCGAAATAAGTTTTCGCTGATTTTCTGTCGCGATGCCATCTTCGATCATGTTGGCTCTCTCATGTTTGTCCAACCACAAATCTTTGTAAGTCCCCAAAAGACTCTCCCCTGTGTTGTCGTAAACCTTCTCTCCTGCAAATCTGACTTCCAACCGTTCTTGGAGTTGTCTTGCAAGGTTGTTGTTAAACCAAGATTTGGTATTCTTATTCTTAAAGTCAAACAGGAGGAACATTTTGTCAGGAACTAATGTTGTCCCTGGTTTGAGTTTTGGAATGTGGATGTAAATGACTTCCCCCGCATTGGCAGAATTTGGGTTAAAAGTTATTACATTCCGGGCTCGTTCCCCAGTTATTGAACTTCTGTGTAACCGGTTAAAACCGGGTTCTAATTCAACTTCTCTCTCTGTATTCATTTATTATATTAGGGAAAATTTAAAAAAATTATAACAAAGGATGTTATAAGTTTTCAAAAAAAATTAATAATTATCAAAAAATTCTTCTTCTGTTTCAAATTCTTCTTCAAAATCATTAAAATCATCAAACACAGCCCAAATATTGTAGCAGTAATCTTCATTATAATTTGGATCAGATTTGCTATATAATAACCAAAGTCTGTATCCTTCATAACTCCCCTTTGAAATAAGGTGGATGAGTCTTCCAATATCATACCATGTCTTACTCCTAAAGACACATTCTGTTGCATAAGTGGTAACAATCATCTTTTATTAAATTTCATTTCCTTTGTTGGGAAATGAAGTTTTAAAGATTTTAAAAAATTTTAGAGATCATATTTCGAAAGATCCTTGAAAACAGTTTTGGACTTTTGGGGTTTGTCTTTACTCTCTTCTGGCTCTCCCTTCCATTTGGAGTAGGTAATGTAAGTTGTAAGTATGGCAGCTATTGTACCAAGAATTGCACAAGTTGTGGAAATGTCTGAAATCATTGGAAATCCTTGGGAAGATTCAACTTTTTCTTCTTCTTTTTCTTTTTCAATTCTGGCCTTTTTTCTTAATTTTGCTTCCTTACTTATTGCGGCAAGTTTTTTACCTTGGGCGACTCTTTTTGGGTTTTTGACACGGACAGGTGGAGGAGTTTTGGTAATTGTTTGCTCCTGTTTTTGTTCTGGTTCTGGTTTTTGTTCTGGTTCCATTTATTAATTTGTTTAATAACTAGTTAGAATTTGTTCAAAACAACTAGCTGGAATCTGTCTGGAAGTTGCTTTCAACCAGTGACCATTTGGAAGAATTGTTGTTACAGTCAATGAAAAAGTAACACTTGTTTGCTTTGGAAAAAATGTGTGGTTAATGAGTTTGTTTTGGTCTGTAAAAACTTTTCCACATCTGCATGCAAATTTTTCTGGAGTTGTCCATTGAACAGATTTGAAATGGGGAGTAAAAACAGGGGTTTCAGTGGTTTCATATTTGATCATTGTCAACATTTTTATTTTATTTTTAAAGATGGTTTTTCTTTTTCAATTTTTTTATAAATATTTTTTCAAAGTTATTGTTCTCTTTTTCTTTTTTTCTTTACAAATTAAACTCGCATAATGGATTAGTGTCCCAATTGAAAAAGATGTTTCAACAGGATTTTCCCAAAATTTGTCGCACTCACTTTCATCATATTTTTCTGGACATTTTTGAGAGAAGAGGTGCCAAAGTTCTTTCCCATATTCTTCTCCATGGGTTTCATTGTACAATGCAAACCCCACTGATTTCCAGGATGTGTAATTTTCGGCAATGTCTTTTGGAATTTGTTCAATGTATTTTTCTAACTCTTTCTCATCTTTTTGTATGTGGTCATTAAAGTCAATGATGGTTTTGTTTTTTTCTTTGATCTTTACTTCCGGAACAAATGACAGTTTGCTTATTTTGGTGTAGGGTTTTGTTCTAACTGACAATAATGAAATGAGTTCAGCAGGATCCAAAATGTTCACCACTTTGTCCCTCTTCTCCTCAATTATGTAGCTGAGAAGGTAAGGGTCAGATGTTGGCGATTTTTTGGAACCATACAGGAACCAATTTCCATCAATGACAGCATTGTCAAGTTTGATCCTTGTTTCTTTTTGGACAAGCTCATTAATGTACCTCCGTTCAGTCCTATTTAACCAGACATGTGGAAAGTGGAGGTGGTAGCCATTTTTGTACTTATCATCCTTGAAATACCCAGGCTTCTCAAGTACGTAACAATTCAAGTTTGTTTGGTTTACCAGATTTTCCCTAATTTTTTTCTGGAAGAGTCTTGCCAACTTCAGGACTTGCTTCTCTGAATACAATGGTTTTGGCTCCTTAATTTTTTTACAAAGATCAACATCAACAATGACTGGTCCAAATTCTGTGGTTCTTTCCAAAATGTATTTACTGAACTTTCCAATACTTGTCAAATATTTGTATGCCTTTGTGTACTTATTTAGGAGATCCTCCTCATCTTTTACAGAATATGATCTCTTGTTAAAAATGTCCATGTGGGTAATGTTGTCTTTGTTGAAACTTTTGTACAACAGAGCTGAAAATGTGTTTTGATTTTTGAACATAGCCATTCTTTCTTTTTTTTCTTTAACTCAATCTAAGAAGGTTGATTTCAACATCCCAAACATTGAAAAACAGGAAAGTGTAGTCATCCCCAACAGAACCAGAATATGAGTGCAAAGACATTTGGGTCCCTTTTTTAATAGTTGCAATCCCTTGACAGAAAACATTGTGTGGGGCATGTTCATTGTATGTCCTTCCCATGGTTATGGTTTCCAAACCTGAAAGTTTGTTTGATCTGTCTGTAATATTCCCATGGTAAAGGTTTGTTTTTAGATCAAAATAAGCATTGTAAGTGGTTCCATCATACCAAGATGATTTTTTACTCTGCTGATCTATTTTATGTCCATCTGGTTGCAGTTTAAACCAATATGAAACTAAATATTTTCCAGTATCATGGGTCGATGTAAATGAAAGCAGAGTGCTGACGTTATTTGTGTTGTCCCATGCTCCTCCTTTATGGTTTGTTTTTCCACTATCTTTCTTGTATTTTACTAAGGAGCTAAAAGTCCCAGCAGGTCCAGTGACTCCTGTAACACCTCTTAGACCTCTCAAACCTCTCAATCCTGTTGATCCTTTGCCACCTGGGAGTCCTTGGAGACCTCTGTCACCCTTGTCACCTTTAACTCCTTGTGGTCCAATACCACCTCTGTCACCCATGTTACCCTTGTCACCTGTCAAACCTCTTTGCCCCTCTAAACCTTCGTCACCCTTGTCTCCCTTGTCTCCCTTGTCTCCTTTAACACCTTGTGGTCCTTTTGGTCCTTGAGATCCTGTGGAACCAGTTGCTCCTTTTGATCCTGTTGATCCTTGGCTTCCTTGTGGGCCTTGGGCACCCTGTGGGCCTTGGGGTCCTGTTGCCCCAGTGTTGCCCTTGTTTCCTTTCGCTCCATCGTCACCAGGATCTCCTTTGTCTCCCTTTTGTGCAGCTGTTCCTGCCATTCCTTTGTCTCCCTTGTCGCCCTTGTCACCTTTGGATCCTGTTGCACCAGTTGTTCCATGGTCTCCCTTGTCGCCTTTAGAACCTTGTGGTCCTGTTGCTCCTGCTGTTCCAAAAACACCCCTGTCGCCTTTGTTTCCTTGTGGTCCTCTAATTCCGGTGTCGCCTTTGTCACCTTTAGAACCAGTCAAACCTCGATCGCCTTTGTCGCCTTTTGGTCCAGTGGGTCCAGTGTTACCTTGGTCACCTTTTGGTCCTACTTTATGGGCATCTATGCCAGCCATTCCAGTCAAACCTCTGTCCCCCTTGTCCCCCTTGTCACCCTTGTCACCCTTGGGTCCTGGGTCGCCTTTTTGTGCAGCTGTTCCTGTTGGACCTTTTGGTCCTGTTGGTCCTTGGGCACCTCTGTCTCCACTATTTCCTTTGTCACCTGTTAATCCTCTTTGTCCTTCCAAACCTTCGTCACCTCTGTCACCTTTTGGACCAGTATTACCAGTGTTGCCTTTGTTTCCCTTTGGTCCTGTGGATCCTGTTGGACCTGTGGAACCAGTCAAACCTTGGTCACCCTTTGGTCCCTTTGGTCCTGTGGATCCTGTTGCACCTGTCAAACCTCTGTCACCCTTGTCGCCTTTTGCACCTGTGTCACCTTGTGGTCCCGGTTCTCCGTCAGCACCACCACCTCCTCCATAAGAATAATCTGGGTCATCATAACCATAGTAATAACTCATTATTTATTTAGAAGAAATTTTTTAACATTTAGATGAAGTTTCCATATTCTTTCATCATATCCTTGTTAATTTTGACAATCTCAGCTGGCAATAATGGACCATGAACAATCTTGATTCCATAAATTTTCCCTTTCAGTTGGGTATTATTTGATGGGTTTCCACTAAGTCTTTTGTTTAAAAATACAGACCCAAATGGACTGCCTATATCTGCCAAATCCGATTTAAAATCTGATCCTGTCATTTTTTTAGAATTTATGTACACACATGATCCAGTTCCCAACCAATGACAAGAAATTATGTGTTTACTAAGAATGCTGTGGGGGCCAACAATATTTACTATTTTTTTAGTATTGTCTCTTATGCCACCAACTATTAATTTGGAATAAGAGTATGATTTGAAGCTGACATATTTGTCATAATTACCATTGTCATTCCCAATTAGGTAGCACCACTCATCAGGAACAGATGTGTCAACAACAGTGCAAACAACGAAAACTGAAACATCATTAAACTGCAAATCGGTGTTACAAAACATCATGTATTTACCACCTTTGTTTTCAACATAGTCTATCCCTGGACCAATGGCATCTGAGCCAAATGTTGGTGCAATGGATTTGTCATCTTGGTATAAAACAGAATTTCCTTGTCGAGCTTGTGTTATTCTTCTCTCACCACCATATGTTTCAAATGTTTTGGTGGCTTTTGTTATGTTGAGATCAAAAACAGTTTTGTAATTTTTGGGTTTTTCAAGGTCTTTCAATTTTTTTTCAATTTCTTTAAGTTTGTCTCCATAATCAGAACCTTCTCCCAATGATCGTCTTGGTCTTCCATAACCATAGTAATAACTCATTATTTATTTTAGTAAAAATTATAACAAAATTTTGTTATAAGTTTCAAAATATGACAACTTTAAATCGATTATTAAAAATTAAATGGTTCAAACTTTCAAAAATTTCCAAAAGAGTCGGTTACTCTTTATGTATGTATAAAAAAAATCAACATCTATTAATTTTTATTTTTTTGGTATGACTTTTGGTATGGTTTTGTGCTTCTTTTTCAGTATCAAATGTTTTGAAACATGTTTTGCACTTGTTAAGTTTTTGGTTAAGTTTTTTTTCATGTACAAACTTCAAATGCAACCTCAATGCTGTTAAACTAGATGTCTCAAAGTTACATCCACCATTTCTACAAAAATGACGATGAGGTCCAGCACGGTGTTGGATTTTTCTGTTATCTAATTTTGATTTTTTGACCATCTTTTATTTGTGTTTGGATTTGAAAATTTTTAACAATTTTTGTTGTTAAAGATTTTTGTTTTGAAAGATATTTTTTAAAGTTCATCCACACACCCATCTCCTGACAACTGACGATCATCGTTTTCAACCGGACCAAGCTCATCTGAAACTTCTTCAAAACCTTCGTTGTCTTCATCATCGTCTTCAGAGTCAAAATTGTCATCATCATTTGTAAATCCTGCTTCCTCTTCTTCTCTTCTGGTTCTCCCACAAATAAGATCAGCAAGTGTGTCCAATGTAACCATGTTAATTTTAACATCAATGTCAATTAAGGTTTGCAGGTCAGATTCAGAAGTTATTTGACCCACACCAGAAGGAGTCGCATATCCCATATTGTCTATTATTTCAATCATTTCTTTTAGTCTTGTTAGTGTAACACCATCCATAATTTCTTGGAATATTAGAGAAACTACTTTGTCTGAGACTTTTTTCATTTCAGCAATGTTTGTTGTGTTTAGGGTTTCGATCAATGTTATGTACTGGTTTTTAAGATCATTTAAATTGTTGTTTTCATTTGAGTTCATTCTTGTTCTTTTAATTTTTTCCAAAAAAAATAGTTCGATTCAAAAAACTGTGTCATAAACTCCTGTTCTAACCAACATTTGGACTTTTGTTTCGCCTGGGTGTATGTAAGAGCAAACTGTTCCTGGGTGTGTACTCTTGTTAAAATATATGATATTTGGTGGTTTGCCTGGGTATGTTGTAAATCCAACCCACATGCATTTTTCTCTGTCTGGGCATAGGTTACTCAGTTTGTTATTCATTTATTTATGGTTTTAAAACTTTTGGCAACCATTTTGGAAACCAAAACCCAAAAACTTGGCAACCATTTTGGAAACCGGAAATGACGTCATTTCTAAAAACTTTGTAAACAAATGGCAGCCATTTTGAAGATAGATTTTTATAGATTTTCTATGTCCCAGCAACGGCCTTCTTAATCTACTGACGGACCCCTTTTTGAGCAAGATCTTTCATGGCTTCAGAGCCACGCCCTTTTATCGCTTGCTTTACATTCTTCCCTGCCACAACATCTTGACCAACGTCTTTTACAGCTTGCAGAGCTCTTCTTCCAATAGCTTGAGCTCCTCGTTTCACCAGAGGTATTGCAAAGCGTGCAATACTTTTAAAAAAACTTCCAATGCCGTAACCTTTCTGAATACGTGCACCTCGGAAACCAGGTAAACTTCCACCTTGTTGTCTTCTTAAATAATGCTGTTGAAATTGCTTTACGTCTGGAATAATTGTATGTCTCATTTTTAAATGAAATACGAAGATCTTCGCTGTCTAAAGTGAAGTGTCACGATCGACTTCCCGAAGCCAAATGATACGTTTTCGTTTTTGTCGTCCTTTATATTCACTTCAATTGTTTCAAAGGACTTTACCTTGACAGGAATATATTGTAGGTTACGGAGACTGACATTCACGTTTTCACCATAACTTCCTTGAGTATTGACAATTCTGAGTAGGGGCACTTTGACATCACCGACAAACTGTGCATCCACGATATCGGTGTATACATACATGGCTGAAAATCCACCGTTAACATCTGCTACGTAAGGGCTTAGGGTTTTCTTTTTAATAAAGGTGTCTTGTTGAAACCCCAATGTTGTAGCAATGTCACCACTAAACCAAACGTTTGCCCCATTTTTTACATCGACGGCAACTTTCCGTGTACTTCGATTATACGTAAAAGTTATCTTGGCTCGTGCCTCTTTGTTCATGCTATGGTTTAAAGCCCCCACCAGCTCATCAATGGTGTTATAGTAGCCATTTGGGATAATACCCGTATCGTCATATTGTGTTCCAGCGTTATAAAGAAACGTTTGTTGACTACCTTTTCGAATCGCGCTCCATGTATGGGGGTAATATAACTCTGATAAAGCTACTTCCCAGTCGCCTGTCAGTTGTATAGTTTCAGCAAGCTTCACTTTAAAATTTGCTACAGTATTATCTGGAAAATATTCCATTGAGCTATTGCTTGGAAGCGTTAAATAAAACTGTGTTGCCATGTCGAAGAATAATACACAAATGAACACAAATTGTAAAATACACACATTTTTATTTCGTTATATCTTTTACATTATCGGCTGATACCCAGGAATTAAAATCTTCAGGGTAGCCTAACCATTTTACAAGATATTCTCTACGTTTACCACGCATGCGTGACGTAATTACTCTTTCTATTCTATAAAAGTCACTATCTGTCTTTGTAACTCTTTGCAATTCCTGTTCGTAAAATGTTCCTTGTAACTCTTCTCCGTGATAATCAGCAATCTTGTACACTGGCGGTCGTCTGGGTACTCGCTTCGTAATGGTGAACACCTCTTCGGTCCAGTTAGGTAAGTAGCCTTTCTTGAATGTACGTCTTGCTTTGCTAATCCGAACTTGGTCTTCAATGTTAAATTTATATTTGATGGGTTTGCTGGACTCATCGCCATACAGTTTTTGCCATACAATACTTTCGTTTTCTCGATTGACATCAGCAGGTCTCATCCCAATACTACGGTGTCTCGAGTGGTTGTAGGAATATACTAATTTTTGTAGTACATCGGTATATTTCAGCGTATTCTTTGCTGTAAAATATTTCCACATTTTCCCCTTTAAGGTTCGGTTAAATCGTTCAACGATGGATGCCTTGGTATCGTTGTGTGTTGTAAAAAATCGAATATGTTTGTCCTTCAATAACTTTTGAAAACGTTTATTGGTAAATTCTGTTCCTTTATCGGTATGAAGTTTTTCCGGCTTCCTTCCTTTCTTTAGTATCTTTTCAAAGGCTTTAACCAGACTCTCTGCAGTCTTTGTTTTTAATGGTTCCACCCACGCAAATTTGGACAGTACATCAATAACAGTTAAAACGTATTTATAACCATTATTTGTTTTACTAAGCGAGTCCATAATTACTAGATCCGCCTCCCATTGTTCATCCATCGCTCCAACAATAACACGATTTCGCTTGAAAATATGTCGTACGGGTTTATGCAAAGTATAGGTATCTTGCTGTCTAAGCCATCTTTTTATCTTGTTTCGGGATATCTGGAATTTACCGTCACTTTTTACGACACGGTATAAGGCATCTACGCCTCCAAAACTTGCTGGACTTTTTGGGTTGTAATACAGGTCGTGAAGGTACTGTTCCGCCATCTAATTCGGATGCCTGTATCACAATCTTCCCCCCACAGCACGCCGAGATGCAGCGAATCTTTCGAAAAATATTACGAAGGGCTATTTGCGGTAAACCGCCACAGCAAGTCATGTTCACACAATTAAGGTTTGAGGTAAATGAATGAAAAAAAAGGCAACGACGCAATATATATATATACACTCAGGCGATATATGCATATATTAATCTCTGGAACAGTTGACCAACGTCTTGCTTTGCTAATCCGAACTTGGTCTTCAATGTTAAATTTATATTTGATGGGTTTGCTGGACTCATCGCCATACAGTTTTTGCCATACAATACTTTCGTTTTCTCGATTGACATCAGCAGGTCTCATCCCAATACTACGGTGTCTCGAGTGGTTGTAGGAATATACTAATTTTTGTAGTACATCGGTATATTTCAGCGTATTCTTTGCTGTAAAATATTTCCACATTTTCCCCTTTAAGGTTCGGTTAAATCGTTCAACGATGGATGCCTTGGTATCGTTGTGTGTTGTAAAAAATCGAATATGTTTGTCCTTCAATAACTTTTGAAAACGTTTATTGGTAAATTCTGTTCCTTTATCGGTATGAAGTTTTTCCGGCTTCCTTCCTTTCTTTAGTATCTTTTCAAAGGCTTTAACCAGACTCTCTGCAGTCTTTGTTTTTAATGGTTCCACCCACGCAAATTTGGACAGTACATCAATAACAGTTAAAACGTATTTATAACCATTATTTGTTTTACTAAGCGAGTCCATAATTACTAGATCCGCCTCCCATTGTTCATCCATCGCTCCAACAATAACACGATTTCGCTTGAAAATATGTCGTACGGGTTTATGCAAAGTATAGGTATCTTGCTGTCTAAGCCATCTTTTTATCTTGTTTCGGGATATCTGGAATTTACCGTCACTTTTTACGACACGGTATAAGGCATCTACGCCTCCAAAACTTGCTGGACTTTTTGGGTTGTAATACAGGTCGTGAAGGTACTGTTCCGCCATCTAATTCGGATGCCTGTATCACAATCTTCCCCCCACAGCACGCCGAGATGCAGCGAATCTTTCGAAAAATATTACGAAGGGCTATTTGCGGTAAACCGCCACAGCAAGTCATGTTCACACAATTAAGGTTTGAGGTAAATGAATGAAAAAAAAGGCAACGACGCAATATATATATATACACTCAGGCGATATATGCATATATTAATCTCTGGAACAGTTGACCAAGCATTCGTAACGAAGAATTCTTACGCCTCCTGTATTGTGATAAATCGACGTTGTGGAAATCATTCACCGTTCGTCGAACGGCCTCTCGAACCGTTTGGTTATCGTACGAATCGCTAACTCTGTACACGAAAGCGAGATAAGCGACTATTCTTCCAAAATTATTTAGATCCATTTCTTCATAGATATGATGAAGGTTCACACGATCTAATTGATCGCTAAAACTATCAAACAGGTGTCGATGATCGTCAAGACATGTCTGAATATAAAATGATAACGTATCTTTATCGATATCAATGTTATGTTGTTTTAATTCATCAAAAATTGTATCCATAGCGTATGCGTATTGGTCTATAACAATTCGTGTTCACACGACCAAAGTTGGAGATAAATGAATCACAAAAGAGTCAGGTATAAACATATATTTATTAGATAGATAATTAGAATACAAAATTATACATGTTCAGCAAATGTTCAGTTTTTCCAAGTCTATAGTCAAGTCATTTACCGACTTTTGAAAAAGGTACTTTTCGTAGGCTTTCTTATGATCAGTTTCATGGCTCGTGAATGTCTCTCCAGTCTTTTTAACTGTATATCTGTAAGATGGTGGCATACTAAACAGAACAGTGGAGAATGGTTCAAGGGGATCTTCTTCCGGTTTCCATTCGAAAAAGTCACAGCAGTTTTCTCTCTCGTTGGGACACGAGTAAAACAGACGACCTTGGTTGTCACCCTCTTTCTTGACTTTGCTAGTACGACAAATCAGACCATGTCGACACATTGGTTTGATACCCTCGAAGACATCAGCCCATTGCCAAAACGAACAGGGATTTCCTCGTTCGCAGCAAACAAAGTATGGTCTCCCGTAACTCTCCTTCATCTTATCTTTAACCATTCGCATTTGTGCTAGTCGTCCATGGCCATAGCACCTTGGATGTATACATCCACTTTCATGGAAGGAGGCTACGGCTTTTCCAAACATGTAGCAATCTTCTTCTGGGCAAAAGAACTCGCAACTAGGTTTCTGTCCACAAAACCAAAACGTACCCTTCTGTGTAATTGTCGAAGATGCAGGTTCACCGTGTAAACATTCCATTGTGCGACGGTAGAATTTCTAATGCTTTCAAAAACGTTCCAATCCTTCTCTAAAGTCTCGAACAAGTATAGATGACCAGACCAGGTGTAATCCTAACATCGTAATGTCCGAGCTTTTATAGCTTCATGTATACTATAATTATCCTAGTCTTGCCCAATCATGTCACCTGCGTGAGTCATGCGTGAGTCATGCGTGAGTCACGGTGCGTGAGTCACGCTGAATATTAATGAGGCGGCATCCCTTTGTGTCGGTGGATGGGGGGGGTTATCTACTCACGAGGACCACGTGAGCAAATCGATCGAGAAGAACCACGAGAACATACAAGGAGATGAAATGCAAGAAATTGGAGAAGAATCACAAGATACAACCATATTCGACAAGATTAACTATTTAATAAAATATTGCGGTAGGTACTAAACGTTTTATATACACTTTACAACATCACAAAACTATAAATTAAATTTGTTTAAATATACAGTAAAAACCCGCTAACAAGAACCTACTTTTTACCAAATTTCTTGTTAGTGGGTTTTTACTGTATATAATATTAAAACGAGTCCTGTCGAAAAGTAGTAAAACAGTATTTTACAACTACAACAATTTAATAATCTAAGTTTTGTGATACGTTTGCCATGGGCTTTCTTACACTATAACCTATGAAACTTTATTGTTATTTATTTAACAATTACTAATTGTCTTTGACGAATTTTTACTTTCATTACTTTTAATCTTTTATTGCTATTTGGTACAGGTAAGCTTATATTATATTAAAATAATGTCAAGAACTTTCATTATTATTGTGTCTGATTAATATAAATACTGTAGATAGGTCAATCAGTTCTTAAATATTTCCATAGGGACCGGTTGTTCAACTGTCGATTAGCTTAATCCAGGATAAGTGGAAATTTTTTGAATGAAATAATGAAGATGCAGACAAAGATGTTCAAAGTTTTCAGTTCAGACATCGTACAAACTTTAAAATGTCTTGCCCTAGGAAGTTTGAACTGAAGTTATCAAACCGAACATACCAAAATATACAGCCAATTAAATTTTAACCCAGGATTAGCACTAATCGTCCATTGAACAACCGTGCAGGTATATAAATTACAGTGTTTTCACTTTACATTTTATAATTTAGTTGGAGCTTTATTTATTGATTACACATGTAAATTTGCAATTTAGGAAAACTTTGGTACCATTTTTCTAGCAATATTTGCAAATTTCCCTTTAAAATTTTCTAAACTTCCTGTCTTTTCAACTAACTTCCTATTTTTTCAACTAACTTCCTCTTTGGATTCAAACAAATATGACATTACAGTATTACAAACAAGACAGTTAAAATTTTTTAATTACGTGTTTTCAATTTAAACAAAACTCCAACCAACTTTGGAAACTGACAAAGTAAGAAAACTGTACTTGGTAAATAAAGTATATTCATACCCGTGATTGTGATTATGGTAAAGTCAAGTGATTGTTGGTAAACCTTAAGCTGCATTAATGATAAATTTCCATGCTTCACCAAGATAAAAACGATTTAATAAGAAGTTGTTGTTCTGACTGTGGTATCAATGTTCTTTTAGATACCACTTCTTGTTCTTCATGAACATATTGATCTCCATCTTCAAATTTACATTCATCGTCACACTGATGCACCAAACTAACTTTCTGGATAACATCACTGGAATCTATCAACTTTTTGTAGATAGTCTTTGACAATAATGGTGAGTTGAATTTACCATAATGAATGTTTCCATTAATGTCTTTCATGACTTCATATCGAGTTATAAGGACCAGATTTAATGTATCTTTATCATTGCTAGAAACTTGCACAGCAACATCAACTTGCCCAAAACAATCCTGTATAACAAGAGAATATAATGCAGAATGATAATCGGCAACATCATAATATAGCATTTCTACCTATAAGGTACGGTATATACCTATAGAGTAGTGTATAGGTAATTGGAACATTTCATCTAATAGTATATACATTATAATATATACCATCAATTGCATCTAAGGATGGACACCGTTGATAAAAAACATTACCTCCACCAACATAAAAAATATTAAACATTTCCCAGGAGCACTTGACCAGTCTTAACCAGTCTTACCCAGTTTTACAGTGATTGGTTGAGGTAAAAGAAACCTGTCAAATGCTCCTTGGAAATATTGAAGTTTGATGTTAGTGGAGGTAATGTCATATCTGTATGTACAGTACAATAGTATACAACAAATTACAATTGTGTACATACTTGAACATTGCTGCTGTCATATACAATAATGTCTCCTTCTTTGACCAGGTTATTATCTTGGGCAATACATCCTCTGAACTTCTTACAGCTGTCATATGGATTGATTTGATGTAAAGCTAGCTCATCTTCAATAATGGGTGTTGGAAGGACTGATGAGACAATTGTGTTTTGCAGTCTTCCGTTCAAGTAAGTACCCTACGCATACAAAAAAGAAATACAAAGTATTTATAATAATTGTGATTACATGTACATGTATCTTAATAAAGAGGTTTGATACTGGATATTTGTTTTAAAAAAGACAATTCAGCTAAAATACTATAGCCTTCTTCAGCAATTGATTTTTTGAAGAAGGCTTTAGACAATTTTAGCTGAACTGTCCATTTTTAAAAAATTATTTATCCAATGCCAAACCTTTTTATTAAAACATTTCATGGCAGACATTTTCCCATTTTTAGAGTACTTTCCATTGAGCTAGAATCCTGAACTTTCTACCCCAAATAGTATTTTTCAATTGCTTTTGTTTGCCATATTGCTCAAGGTCGTACACTAAGTAGTTGAATAAAAAATCATCTGAAATTCTAACACTTGTGAGAAGTAAATGTTATATTATTACGAACAATGTTACGAACGTTTTGGACATTTTAAAAACTTTCACAAAACGTGGAAACTCAAACTATACATCAAATGAAAGCTTATAAAATTTCTAACAACATACCTGCACGATATATTTCAACAATGAGTAGTTTTGAAATTATAATCCATATCTTGTTGCATATACTGACATGACTGCCATTTTGTTTATAAAACTTACGGTCCCGAACGGCAGATTCCGCTCTGAGCGGGTGGATACGGGAAATATACGACCGCTTATGAACCAATCAAATTACAGGATTTCCGTATTCGGACCTCTCAGCGCTGCTGCCATATAATAAAATTATATACTGCACTTTACCAATCTGAGAGTCCCAGGTTTGTAAATGTCTTTATGACTGTTTGATCGTGACTCTTCTTCAAACATAAATTTTTTAAATATGGGTAACTTGCATATTACCATTAGTTCGTTAGATGCATGTAATCTAAAAATTGAAAAAAAATAATTGTTTGATATCAAATATTGAACATCAAATAATAGTAGCAGTGTAAGGGTTCCTACTAATACAGTATCTGACTCACCTTACTTACAGATCGACCTCCATAATTTATAAGGCAACTTACTGTAAAACTATCCATGACCAGTCATTTTTCTTTTATACATGTACTGCATGCATTTGTTATGGAGCTGCAGTTATTATACAGTATATATACTGTACTACTTACTAGCTTTGAAGTGTGTACTGGTACCTGTGATTATTTCCCCACTGTCCACCAGCAATTATAAATTGAAGGACCTGGTTTTTGACAAAACGATCAGCAATGTCTCTACTTGATGCATGCCGGTTAGAGAAAATATTCAAATTACGTATCACTGAATTGAATGCTTCAAACCTATTAAAAATTTAAAGTTTGAGTGAATTAAGTAAATTTGAGGCTTGGTACATATGTTAAAATAAAGTTTCCAGTTTTGTAGTGAAACTGTAAGTACAGTGTACTTGGGAAAATTACTGTACTCCCAACACCAAGTGCAACTACATGTACTGTAAATATCTAAAATAAACTTGGTCTGCTACATATCTGAGCCTCACTGAGCTGATCATAGAGTACTTTATATAACTTAAAGTATGTACTGTAATTTTCACAAGGTTATGGCATCCTTCCTTGTTTGGGGATTTGTCTAGTGAGTCAGTGAACTCCATTTCTTATATTCATCCCTATACCTGGAATGCTAACTTCAGTCATTATCACGCTTCAAAAGTGAAGTCATAATTTTGAACTTTTGAAGCTTCCAGTCCCTTGACGCGAACCTTGGCCATGTACAGTATATAGGGGGACTGAAGGCAACGTAATAGCTCTTAGACTCCACTTTTTGACCCGAAGTTAGTGTTCCAGATATGAGCAGAGAATGGGAGGAAGTTCACTGGTCTGAGTACAGTACTTGCATCTTGACTAGCAAACTGAAAACATGAGAAGTTGAAAAACTGAAAAGATGTTTTAAAATAATTATCGATTTTCTTACTATATTGCAGGTTACTATTATTTCATTACCGTACCTTTCAGTTCCAAAACCAACTGGTTGAACCAAAGTTAAGCATGTCTTCTTGAAGATGGAGCAACATGTGAATTTTCTGCTTTCTTGCCAACTCGGGGTGGACTTCAATCCAACATTCCATTAATTGCTGAATTAATGCAACTACATTGTCGTCATCATCAATATCAACTGCACTTCCGTATGCAACTGCAAAAATCTGCAATCAAAGCATACATGTACAGTATCAGGTAAGAATACAACTTTGTATGCTACATTTATTGTAATTTTATAGATAAGGTTAACCATAGGAAACATATAGGTTGCCTCTATATAATTATATACTGTAATATCCTATATATATATATCCGATATATATATATATATATATATATATATATATATATATATATATATATATATATATATCACTTTGGTGTTGTTGAGCACTCTGTGAAGTTGCCATGGGTACCTATTAGCAATAATGCAACGCTCACTACCCTTGTGGAAGTTTGAGCACTCTGGGCCATGCGCACTTCATGTTATCTGAATGTACTTCACCGATGCTGTCCCACATGCGGTTGTCACCGACGATCGCATGTGTATAAGTAATTGATGAAATTCATTCAGATTGTTCCAAGCTACACTGATGAGCTGTTGTACAGCGAAACACCGTGTCTGTAGATTGAACTATATATATATATAATTATATAAGAAAAATAGAAAATGCCTGCCCATGTTTATATTATATAGCTTGATGCAAACGTGAGATTGGTGAGAATGAGTTGGGAGACTTTGGATGTTTACATGAACTCGAGCCGTAGGTGAGGTCCCAACCATGACATCACAACCGTGTTTGCATAGCCTGATATAGAAAAAGGTAACTGACTAATCACAGCATGAGCATGCGTATGATGCAACCTATTTTATAAATATATATGTACAGTATATATAGGCAAAACATATAGGATTGCCTATATGTTGTCTTACGGTATACACTGTTGACTAAATCCTTTAATAGGGAATGTAATGTGACTCTTACATCAGCAAGTTTGCTCCACACTTCAAGTTCTTCATTGGGTATTATCCCATCAAGAATAAAAACAGGGATTTGTGCCCATAATTTGAAGTCAGGCCCAACACAAGATCCATAGATCTTTACAAAACTACTTGACAATCGTCGAGGAAAGGCAGAGAAATCAAATGATTCAATTTTTGCTTTAACTTTTTTCTTATCAGCAGCGGATAGACTTTTCATTGTTTTACCAACGAGATACTTGACTGGACCAAGCAGAATTGTGTGCAAGATTTCCACTGGTGTTTGTCTACTGAAAACATGAAAGGTAAAAAGCAATGCAAATGTGACAGTACAATTAGTTGTCATCCAGCTGACATCAGTGAGAATGCATGTGCACAATTTCCTTCATTGATAATGAGACATTGTTACAAGTTTTTGTAACAAATTATTATGATATGCTTATCTCTATGTACAATGCCATCATACGTCCCTACTTCGATTATTGTTCTGAAGTTTGGGATGTATTTGGTGAAACACAATCTAAACGACTACAAAAACTCCAAAACAGAGCTGCTCGAATTATTTCAAATTTGAGCAATGATGTAGATCATTCTATTGCTTTATATGCCTTAGGCTGGGAGCCACTTGATATGATAAGAAAAAAGGCAAAAGCAAGAATGATGTACAAAACTTTAAATAAAATAGGCCCTGAGTCTCTCACAAACCTCTTCACCTATAAGAATAATATAACAAATTATAAGCTTCGGAGTATCTCAAGTGGTCTTTGTCTACCACAACCTCGCACCAATAATATGAAAAAGAGTTTTATGTATGATGGTGCTAAGCTATGGAACTCTATTCCAAACGAAATTAGGGAGAGCAAATCTCTATCATGTTTCCAAAAGAAAATTGCTGCTCACATATTTTAAACAAAAAAAAAAAATTGTAAATAGATTGTTATGTTGCTTACTATACCAATAGCCTGCGTGCGATCTCGGCAGGTGGCGCAACCCGCATCCCTGTAGATGCGGGTTGCGGCACCTGTCGAGGCTGCACGCAGACTAACTTACCAAGTACTATACTTTACCTATTTAATATTTAATACTATTTCTAATATTTTGTAAATAATTATTCTAAAGTTTATACTTCTGTAATTTCTTTTATACACGCCCCCTGTGGAAATCAGCTTCGGTTGATGGGGTTAGCCTGGTTAAATAAAGTTTTCTATCTATCTATCTATCTATTAACAAGACTGAAGTCTGTTGTAAATTGTTTCGACAACTGCAGCATTGCATGTTTGTTGACAGGCTACCGGTATGTGAGTTTAATGTGTGTTATAGCCAGTCCTCCTTTGCCTCGGCACTCGGGAATTGCCAAGGCAAATGCAGAGGCAAGTTATGATTTTTCTGGTTTCCCTTTGCAAAAAAAAATGCCGAAGCAATTCCACCCGTCATTGACATTGTTATACCTTTCCCAAAAAAAATCGTGTTCGTTCCGATCGTAACATCACGTTAAACGACTTAACATAAATAAATTTATTTTTGTATTCGTAATCTTAATGGATCCTACAATCCAAGATCGGGGGCATGACATACAAGGAGCGGCTATTGGCTCTTAACTTATTACCCTTGTCTTACGACAGGGGAATTAAGGATTTAACTTTTTTCTATAAAGCTTTGTATGGACTTTCTGATCTGAATGTTTCTAACTTTGTTTCGTTTGTTAGTCATAGTCGTACCCGCATTGGTAAAAACCCTAATCTTATACTTAAAGTTCCGTCCTGTAAAACAAGTACTTTTCAAGCATCCTACTTTAACCGAATTGTCCCCCTCTGGAATTTTGTTTGTAAAATAGCAGCACCTAATAGTCTCTGTAGTCTAGCCACATTCAAATCATTTTTATCTGTTACATATTCATCTTTATTGACATCTACTTTTGACATTCACTCGACCTGTACATGGTCACTACACCGTAACCGTTCCTGTCGCTAGTGGCAGTTTTTTTAATGCACCGACTACTAACCCCATGATACGTCACCTTGCGGGCCAACCGCCTTGGTTCCTTTTTTGAATTCTAATCAGTTATATTGTTCTTAGCTATGTTATTCTACGAGGTTATGTGCGCGTATGGTGGTGCGTTTTGGTGTTTATGTAGTTGGTATAGCTAAGTCTAATTGATTCATATATTTATGTATTTTTAATTTCTACGGGGGAGCGCCTCACATGGGTCCTCGAGTCTCGTTCGCGCTCTTCCCATGTGGATATTAGTATATTATTATACATCCATTAAAGTTGTTAAAAAATAAAATAGATTTGACTCATTTTCGACATATAAAACAGGTGCTTTGCAAAATTGAACTTCCATTGTAAACTTAAACTTCCATTGTAAACTTAAATTATTACACAAAACACAAAGTCCTACTGTGAGAAATTTGTCAAACAGAATCTACTTCCGCGATTGCCTTTAATCAGTTTCGTATGCATTTACATGTACAAGTGCCACGTGTGACAACAGTCTTTTACAACTGCCGACGTGCTTGCCGAAGCAATCTACAGTGATTTCATTATGTTCCTCGTCAGAAAGACTTATTACAAATTATCGAAAGACTCCGGCAATTAGTTTGCCGAGGCAAAAACAGTTGAATTACGAGGACTGGTAACTAAAACTAACTAAAACTTACTCTTTAGCTTGGAAAAATCGTAGCCTATCAAATTGTCCACCACGTTCTGTAATGCCAGTGTTTGTTCTGACTCTGGATTTCTCCCTTTCAGTTCTTAAATTAAAGAAAAAGAGTGTTAAATCAGAGAAACTTTTTAAAGACACAAAAAGGTACAGTACACATGACACATTGTTGTATTTCATTCATTTCAATCACACAATTTTTTGTTTGTTTGTCTGGTTAATAAGGATGTGGTTTAAGATGGTACAGTATGAGTATGTACCATTGCCTTCATGTACATACAAACCTCACCACCAAAAGTAATAACTGTGCATTTACATGAAATTAAATTAAAGTTTGTTACGTTATTACTTACACTGCATTGTTGATTTGAATAAGTGCATCATCTATGGTTTCTTGTGTGTGCATATTGCCAATAGTTGTGGCTGTTTCTTTAGTTGCCTGTTGTAAACCGGAAAATTATGAAAATCTACTGTATATAAAAATTATAGTTTTATGATACTCATCACAGAATTACGTGCTTTTTCGTTTATTTAGCTATGGAAGACTGTCAACTGACCAAGAGTTAATGAGATTTAATTTTGTTAAATTGTAGGCCCTATAGTGTAACGTAATTTAAGTTTCAGTTGTTGTGGAAACCGAAAAAGTATAAACCAAAGAGTCTCTGGGTAGACTAAAGTGCATTTTCGTTGATTATTCCGGCCGAAAGTTGACAAAGTTCAACCGTAATTGCTTTTTTCAACAATTCCTTCATTTTAAAGCTAGGATTCGTATATCATAAGTCTTCAATGGCCTTCAAAATCTTCGGATATAGCCATGGCTATTAACAATGGTAGTTAAAGTTACGTTACACCATAGAAATTTAAAAATACTAAAAAAAATTTTTTTGCGTAATTAGCTGGGTTTTGAAAAGTTTATTTTACAAAATTCATTAAGATATTAAGCGATGAAAATTGCAAGCAGCTCTGTTTTCCCGCTTGTTTCTTCAGCTTTAAATTTCAGCTAAACTGCCGTATTCAAAGACGTTTGTTGAACACGGGTTTTGGCCGATATTTTTCAAATTTTCACAATGTATCGGAGACAATAGGAGCTTCAAAAGTGTGTGCGGTAGCTATACGATTTTTTTTTCAGTTCTGAGTAATCGACTACGATTCATGGTATCCACGCAACTTAACTGTGGTTGCAAAAGAATGCCTTGTATCTCAAAAATAACCAAAAAAAAACCAAACCCATAGCTACCGCACACACTTTTGTAGAACAGCTAGTTGAGTTTTGATTTGATTGAAACTGTAGTTCAACAAAAGTCGCGGCGCAAAGCGAATGCGCTCTCAAAATTTTCTCAAAACAAAACAAGTTTGAATACTTTTCAAAATTGTAAACCACTGTCCAATCGGCTACAATCGTTTTGCTATAAACTGTAAAAATTTGAATTTGATTGCTTTTAAACTCAACGCGCAGTTGCATTTTTCGCAAAGCACTACAGGATCCTGCAGGCCCTAAATTCGGCGTGTGTGACCTGTCCATGATGCAATGAGGGCCTGTGGAGGAGGCAGGGTTTTATGGCTGCCTCCTCCATAGGCCCTATTGCATCATGGACAGGTCACACACGCCGAATTTAGGGCCTGCAAGATCCTGTAAAAAATTTGGCAAAACTTGGCACGGAATAAATGTGCATAATTAACTACCATTGTTAATAGCCATGGCTATATACGAAGATTTTGAAGGCCATTGAAAACTTATGACATACGAATCCTAGCTTTAAAATGCAGGAATTGTTGAAGAAAGCAATTACGGTTGAACTTTGTCAACGTTCGGCCGGAATAATCAACGAAAATACACTTTAGTCTACCCAGAGACTCTTTGGTTTATACTTTTTCGGTTTCCACAACAACTGAAACTTGAATTACGCTACACTATAGCCTACAATTTAACAAAATTAAATCTCATTAACTCTTGGTCAGTTGACAGTCTTCGATAGCTAAATAAACCAAAAAACAATACGAAAAACCTGTTACTTTCCTGACCGTCGAATTTGCTTTTGTTCGGCAGATATTTCCCCCTTCAATTCCTTTTTGTCGCTAAAAATATTATTGGCAGAAGTTCGGTAATTCTAAAACATATTGGTTTCTTCATTGTCATGATCTGTAAGAAAGTTTAGACCGAATTTCCTGGTGGGTCACAGTGTTTAAAGAACTTGGACGTACGTTTGTCGAACAGCGGCCGTAAACTTGCAGGCCCGCTCAAAACTATCGCCTCTAGGGCCTAGTCTCGCTGTGCATAATGGAATCAGTCACCATTTTGTTTACAGGATCTGGCAGGCCCTCTCAACAGCATGACCTGTCCATGATGCAATAGGGCCTGTGGAGGAGGCAGGGTTTTATGACCGCGCGCGAGCTGGTTGCGAATTTGGGGGGAAAATTCCTGATCATCGTGAAATATTATGACGTCAGCGCCCGTAAAAAAGCCCAAGAATTAACGCAAATTTTTAGCGATTCCTTTGGTGAAATTTTTTAAAAGTTTGGACAGTTCAAGAGGAAGCTCTTTCCTTTGTGATTCTCTTTTAAAAAATTATATGCAACGAATTTTGCTCAATGTTTAAAAACATTAAATTTGGTAATATTTACAAAACCATCCGAACAGTCCCACATTTATTTTTCAGTAAAGCGTTTCTCGAAGCAATTCCCATAAGACTGCGAAGTTTGAAAACATTTCACCAAAAAAAACTCGAGAAATGGCAGAAAAAAGATGAAAAATACAAAAAAAATTATTTATTTTTTTGGACTCGTTTTCGCCATAGCAACGATCTTCATAAGGTAACTAACGGCGCGAAATTAATTGCGAGGCATCTTACTGAAAAGTTTCATGAACATAAGGGGGCTTTCCATTTACACGGTTAGACCGGTCAGTCCAGTTAAATGGAACACGATTCGTTTGAGGCCTGGGATGGTCTGACTGGAAAATTTGGTCCTAATCAAAAGCAAGTCCATTCTGGCCGGACTGACCAGTCTAACCTTGTCAATTGGAAAGCGCCCTAAGTCACAGAAGAAGGGAACTGGGCTTCCATAAGTATTTTAGTCAAACATAGTTATGTATCATATAAAAGCCCTAGGGAGCCACCTTAATGTAGTTGGTAAGATATAGGCTTTATTTCATTCCTTGTGAAGCACTTGTTCGTTTCCGTATCCTGTGTAAAAATAGAAATTCGACTGTTTTTGGGGTGGTTCTTGACTTTTCGTAAACAAAATTTTCTGTATATGGCCGTAGGGTGGGACTTGGGAGGGTAGAACTGACGTCCAAAAATGGCTCATGTCCGCTTTTGCCTTACTGTTTGATTGTATAGTCAGCTTTCCAAGGTATATACAGTGTGTATAAAAAAAACGGAACCCTTAGAAATTTAATTAGTATTCTTTTAAAACAACCTATTGTAGTAGTTTGAATGCCCTAAAAGCGCTGCGTTATAAATTAATCAGCACATAAGTTAAACAGGAAGAGAAAAAGCTTTTAAATACTTTCACCATGCACCATGCATACACTTCAAGTTATCTTAATTTCCCAGGTGTATAAGACTGTGTTTTTATGCATCCGTAGCTCAGAGGTGTTTAGGGCTTTCAAACTACTGCAATAGGTTGTTTGAACAGTACTAATTCATTTTCTAAGGGTCCGGGTTTTTTCTTATACACACTATAGAATTCACTGATGACACCTACCACTTTAGCTAATTAATGTTCTATGTCCATGCATTAACTCAAAATCTTCTAGTGTATCCGTGGGATACCTAATAAACATGATCATTATAGTTCACAATCAGTAAACATTGTCAAGATGTCAAATAAAAGCATAGTCAACATGTATTGTAAGAACAACTGTTGGCAGACATTTTGCCGCCGAACATTTTATCGAAAGACAATTTGAACAATTGACAATATCCCAATGGGCATTTTTCTAACATGCATGGTCGCTATGGTGACAATATGATGTTTTGACAAAAAAAAAAACTATCAGCTGTCCCACATTTTGCAGTTTTACTCACGATCAAGTTTTTCTTGATAAGTTTCTTGGTAGTTTTACTTACAGGTATATGACGAACAAGTTTCTTTTTTTACAATTTTCATTTCACTTTTATTTGTGTAAAACTAGATACATTTTCCTTCTTGACTAAAAATCAGTTGCATCACCTATATTATAATTTTACCTTCACATCATTTACAAATGGTAGTGTTTTTCCACCGATAGCTTTTCTTAGACTTTTGTACTCGGGTGCTAGCTGTTACCGTTGACAACATCGGTGGCGTCACATGTGGAGCACATATAACTCCTTTAGTCAAATAATTATAATAAAGTTGTTTATACATCGTAATATTACTGGATAGGAAGCTAACTGACGCCAAAAACAGGTCTTTGTTTAAAACAACAAATGTAAAAATATAATAGAACCCGCAGGCTGCACCAAATGACATTTGACATAAGTACTGGTCGACGACGGACTGTAATCTTGGTTCAATACAGCAAGCTACGCAAAAGGAAAAAGAAAACTTATTCTACGCTAGCAGCATTTAGTGGAAAAGTGCACGTATATTTATTATTGTGAGTACCTTTGACTTCTATATTAAAATCATTGTGTCTTAACTTGTCTTTATTATATACGTAGATTAATCAATGTGAGTATATCTTTTAAATTGTATATTTTGATCATTGTGTATCTTAACATGTCTTTATACAGTAAATCTATATTAACAGTCTGAATAACTCTAAGTTACATTGGTTATTGCTACTTGTCTTTAGTGTACGTATATATTGACAATTGGAGTTATAACTAAAGGGCAATATCTAGATATTGTCCTGTTGACCAGGGCAATATCTATATACAGCGCCTTAAATTTTTAATTATTGGTTCCCTTGGGGTATATCGTAGATACAGCTCTACAGTGTGTATAAAAAAACCTGAACCCTTAGGGTCTGTTTACATGAGCCGGGCTAGCCCAGTTAACCGGGCTCACGCGATTGATTAGGAACTCACTGTGGTTTTGAAACTCACATAAACTAAATTTACAAAGGAGAATTGGTTTAGTTTAGATGTAAACGAACCCTAACGTTGATTAGAATCTCCTTTTGTGGCCGAGGAAAGAATTTCGTGACACGAGTCAGCCCAGTTATCCGGGCTAGCCCGGCTCATGTAATCAGCCCCTTAGAAAACAACCTATTGTAGTAGTTTGAAAGCCCTAAAGCGCTACGTTATAAATTAATCAGCACATAAGTTAAACAGGAAGCGAAAAAGCTTTTAAATACTTTCACCATGCATACACTTCAAGTTATCTTAATTTCCCAGGTGTATAAGACCGTGTTTTTTACGCATCTGTGGGTTCAGCGAAGTGCTTAGGGCTTTCAAACTACTACAATAGGTTGTTTTCTAAGGGTTCAGGTTTTTTTGATACACACTGTAGAAAGAACAAAGAAAACTGACTCGATCTCAACTATATTAAATAAATAAGAGTAAGGCTACGTTCACACATATACGTTTTCGTAGCGTTTTCATATTGTTTCAGGTAAGTATATAGACCATTGTTTTCTACGCTACGAAAACGTATACGTGTGGACGTAGCGTTAATTACCGAGACCCGAGGCGTTTATTTAATTAACTGACTTAGTTACCGCCTTCTCGGTAATTACAACAGTTTCAGGCGATTCGCGCCCACCTTCTTGGCGCCGCAGCCTCCTCCGCAGGCATCTCAAATCAGAAACCGCAGGCTCAAGCCCCCGCGCGCGAGAGAGACCAGAGGCAGAGAGTTGCCTGCGGAAGAGGCTATTGGCGCCGGTAGTTTATTTTATCTTATTAGATTCGCCAATAAGAGACAACATAACTAAAATGAAATTATTACAGTGGCAAATAATACTTGGCAGGGTCACCGCAACAGCCGAAGCCAATTACTGCGGGCCCAAGTACAAATAACAAATGAAAAAATCATAAAAATTATAAAAATGACATACAGCAAGTAATAGGAGGAGTAAGCGGTTGTGCACAGTTACACTTCAGGTAGATCGTCTGAAAGGTACGCGGGTTACCAGGGTTATAAGTTACTAAGGATGCTTTATAATAGTTGTATATAACTAATTGAAATGATTGAATTAGGAGGGGGAAGGGAAGAGAGAAATACATCAAGGCGATAGGTGGCTTCACTTCTCTTGTATATTGACCTGAAGAAGGGGCTAGACCCCGAAACGTTGTGAATTGAAGATTAAATAAAGCTCCTCTTGAAATTTTATATATATTTATCAAATTCATTAAAAATTCATGAAGAAAATTCAAAATAAATGAATGTTTAATCAGTATCTTTATCTACGGATAAAACATTGATTAATAAAACATCAAGGTTTTATCAAAGTTAATAGGCACTAGTGCCTCAAGTTGAACTTTTTCTGACTGTAAATGATCTTATTTAACCTTTCCTACGACTCTTAAACAAAGTGTTCATCATTTACACTTAGAATTTGATAAGTAAGTAAAAATATTCGCGTCCGATCTTTATGGGCATCTACAATGGCTCGCCTTCGGCTCGCCATTGTAAATGACCATAAATATCGGCCGCTCATATTTTAACTATCGGCCATATAGGTGGCTTCACTTCTCTTGTATAATTGACCTGAAGAAGGGGGTAGACCCCGAAACGTTGTGAATTGAAGATTACATAAAGCTACTCTTCAAATTATATATATATATATATATACAGATCTCTCAACGAATCTGAATTAGTGAACTGCATGGTACGAGATCTTAATTTTATCTCTCTTGCTTTAAGCTTTGAAGATGACAACTGCAACTGCATCAGCTAAATTTAAACGTTACCCAAACTTAAAGTTCCAAGGATGTTTTGTTTTCTTCTATCTCGTTCTTTTACAAGTCACAGTTGCCAAAAACACTTCTGCAACAGATGACGTACTTACGGCAAAAGGTCAGTTTTATAATGATCATATGCTAATTTAGATTCTAAGTGAGGCATTGGTGGCACAAGCCGTTAGCGCACAGCCTCTCATCACTAAAGCTAAGCCCGGTCAAATGGGTTAGTACTCGCATGGGTCACAACTAACACTACATGGCCACCACGACGACGATTACCACCACCGTCACTAATAAGAATATCTCCACCACGACCACAACCACCACGACCACCACTACAACGACGACTACCACCAAAACCACTATCATGGCAACCAGTACAACGACGACCACCACAACAAACAGCACTACCACGACCAGCACCACCCCGACCTGGCACCGCCACGACCAGCACCACCACTACGACGAACACCACCACCACGACAACGACCATTACCACCACTACAACCACGACCACCACGATGATCACCACTACAACCACCAAGACGATGACCCCCACCAGGAACACCACCGCCACGACTACCACAACTACCATCACCACCACCACCATGAGACCATGACCACAACTACTACAACTAACACTACCACCACTACCACCACCACAACGAAGACAACCACCACCACCATGACCACCATGACTACCACCATGACCACCACCACCACCACGACCATCACAATCAACACCACGACAACGACCACTAACACCACAATGACCATCCCCATCACCACGATCACCACCACGATCACCACCACTACCACCGCGACAAAAACCACAATCATGACCACCACGACAATCACCACCACCACCACCACCACGACCACTACAACCACACACATGACCACAACCACGACCATCACCACGCACCACAACCATCACGTTTACCACTACAACAACTACAACGAGCACCACCACCACTACCACCACCACGACCATGAGCCCATGACCACCATCGCTACAACTAACACTACCACAACTACTACCACAACGAAGACGACCACAATAATGACCACCATCACCACCAACATGACCACCACCACCATGACAACCAACACCAACAAGACCAACACCACGATAACGACCACTACCACCACAATGACAACCCCAATCACCACGACCATCACCACTACAACTACACCCATGACCACAACCACGAGCACCACCACGTACCAGGATCACATCCACCACCACCACGACAACATCCACCACGACCACCACCATAACAACAACAACTACAACCACGACCATGACCACCACGGTCATCAACACCTTGACGAGCACCACCATAACTATCTCGACAACCACCACTACGACCACACCAATGACACAACAACCAGCACCACCACAACCACCACCACGATTACTACCACCACGACCACCTCTACCAAGACAATCTCCACGACGGCCACTACGACCACACCCATGACCAACACCGCTACCATGACAACCACTACAACGACGACCACCACAAAACCAGCACTACCACGACCAGCACCACCACGACCAGCACCATCCCGATCAGCACCACCACGACGGTCACCACCACACCAACAACCACGACAACAACCACGACCACAATCACAACCACGACGACCACCACGATGACCACCACGACCATGAGACCATGATCACCACCACTACAACTAACAATACCACTACTACCACCACCACCCGAACGAAGGCAGCCACAACCATGACCACCACCACCATGACCACCACGACCAACACCAAGAAAATGACCACTACCACCACAATGGTCACCCCATCACCACAACGACCAGCACTACCACGACGACAACCACAACCATGACCACCATGACTACACCACTATCACGAATACCACCACGACTACCACAACCACACCATGATCAGCCAAACAACCATGATCACTATCAGACCATCACCACCACCACCAGAAGCAGCACTATGACCACCACCACCATCACCACAACAGCTATCAAAAATACATACCATGCACCGTAAAATCTTAATTGTGGAACTTAAAAGTTCTTATTCACTAACTCAACATGTTTCTTTCTAATATAAATCACCTATTGCAGTCTAAATTATTGTGTACACAGTCTTAATAAAGTCTATTCTTAAAAAGCTATTTTATAATAGAACGAAAAAGAACATACATGCCTCTAGTTCTTGTAGAAAAAGTAGTGGTGCTGCTATTTGGATAACCCAAAAGGAATACTTCCCCAGATTAAAGATAGTGTGTTAAAAATAATAACAATGCCATCTTGTGTAACTGTACGCTATTACGGAAGTGATGGGCTTCTTACAATCTCTGATTAGAAACCTTTAAACAACATACAGATCTACTTGATATACATCCCTACCCCGATTGTATTATTTTAAAATATTGAGTTTAGAGTTCAAATCAGTTTATCCTACCTTTTTGTTTTCTGAGTTGGAGTATTTAGCCGTTTATATTAAGATTTTTTATATTTAGATCTTGGATTAGGGTTTAGCGATTAACAAGGATATATTTGGCAAGGGCTTTAATTTAAACTATAATTCGTTTGCTCTATTATTTTATAGTTCAAGCAAACTTTGCTGTAAAATGGAACTTCTTAAAGAAAATGTAAGTATGTTCTTTAGGCATTTTTTGACGCTACTCAATAGCATGAAAAGTCTTGAAAATAACTTAAAAAGTCAATAAGTCAGTGTTCATGATCAAACGTTTCGACACTCCAATCTAGTGTCGTTCATCAGGGGTGATCATTGTAAAGACATATCCCATATCTATACTCTTAACCGCTAATAACGCTATCTATCAACAAGATACAAATACGCATTTGGAAATATACCTCTATGCATTATCGCAATTTATTGCAGTGTGCACGCTATTTGTATAATCTAATCCAATATCTTTCCTTTACTTTCTTTCCCTTTAATTTCCTTTGCTTCTATCCTATTCTATCCTTGCATTTCTTTTCCTTTTTTATCTTATTCTTTTTCATCTATCCTAACCTATCCTAACTTATCCTATCCTAACCTATCCTATCCTAATCTATGATCTATGATCTGATCCTATCTCTTTCCTTTACTTTCTTTCCCTTTTATTTCCTTTGATTCTATCCTATTCTACCCTTGCATTTCTTTTCCTTTTTTATCTTATTCTTTTTCATCTATCCTGTCCTATCCTATCCTAACCTATCCTAGCTTATCCTATCCCAACCTATCCTACCCTAATTTATTCTATCCTAACCTATCTTATCCTAACCTATCCTATCCTAACCTATTTTAACCTATCCTATCCTAATCTGTCCCATCCTAACCTAACCTATCCTAACCTATCTTATCCTATCCTAACCTATCCTACCCTAATCTATCCTATCCTATCCTAACCTATCTTATCCTATCCTAACCTATCCTATTTTAACCTATCCTATCCTAACCTGTCCCATCCTAACCTAGCCTATCCTAACCTATCTTATCCTATCCTAACCTACCCTACCCTAATCTATTCTATCCTATCCTATCCTAACCTATCTTATCCTATCCTATCCTATCCTATTTTAAACTAGCCTATCCTAACCTAGCCTATCCTATTTTAACCTATCCTATGTCCTATCCTAACCTAGCCTATCCAAACCTAGCCTATCCTAACCTAGCCTATCCTAACCTAGCCTATCCTAACCTAGCCTATCTAAACCTATCCTATGTCCTATCCTAACCTAGCCCATCTAAACCTATCCTATGTCCTTTCCTAACCTAGTCTATCCTAACCTAGCCTAGCCTATCCTAGCCTAGCCTATCCTATTTTAACCTATCCTATGTCCTATCCTAACCTAGCCTATCCTATTCTTGCATTTCCTTTTCTTTTCTTCTATCTTTTTCGTTCCGTTCCCTTCCTTCGTTATAAACTTCAAGACAAAGCAAAGTTGTTGACCGCGTTGCATCTGACTTTTAGATGTGCAAATCTTTACAGCGATGCAGTAAATATACTTTATTAGATTGAGTACAGTATATTATATACAAGCTTGTTACATATGGAGATCTATTACAGTATAGCAATATAATTAAAATTTATTGATTCTCCATCTTAAAGGAATGTGTATGAAAAGATGAATCTTGCGATCATTTTGACAAAAGACGACGCGAAAGAAGGCAACAATCACCAGGATTATTATACAGATAACGAGATTGTAAACTATTCAGTTGCCCTTGAGGTATAAATATATTACATAATATCATTTATATATATAATAATTCTTCAGTTTCTCTTCACGTAAATATGCCTGAAAAATTTAAGATATAAGTGTGCGTGATTTAATAACGTCATAAAATGATGAATATTACTCTCATATCTTCCAATCCGGCATGATCCTCCTAAAAAATGCGAATACAAATGCTCTCCCTCTATAGGCATCTGGACCTTACGAAATATATTAAGATTACCCTTATAGGTAATATAATAGATTTCTTTTGAAAAAAAGACGTTGTACTCCTCACAAAAATCCTTTGAGATAAAATAAGTATCATACTTTTGTACAAGTTTATTCAGTCTTTCATTGGTCATGACTATATCTTTTAACCCTTTTCTTTGCATAAGAAACTAGAGATAGCTCTTGTTCCGCATTGCCAGAAAACTAAGCAGATTTGTACTTTTTTTTCAGAGACTACGGCTCATGAAATATCTTTTACCCAAACGCACTGAAAGGAACCAGATGAGATCGACTAAAAATAACATTAAAAAGCTCGATATTGATGATAAGCTATTGAAATATATCAATCCAATGAATGTCGATGAAGAGGTTAGTCTCTATATAGCTACATTTTTGGCAAACTGAGTTGGACACAACACACACTCTGATTCGGCTACGACGGTTAGTTAAAATCGTCTGGCGTTAGACAGAGTGAAATAACAAAATGCCTGTTTCTGCCCTGGCTTAAGCCAGGATTAAGTTGATGCCTTCTTAGTCCATTGCTGCCCGAATAAGCTTGCTGGAATCGTCTGACGTTAAACAGAATAAAATAAATGGAAAAAATACTGAAGTCGAGCTCTGTAGCTTAGATAAAGGAGCACGGGCGATGTGTGCTGTTACCGCGCTGCCGCTCACCACTGCGGTATAACGCTAAGTCCAAAGTTAAGCTCGGTTATACGGGGTTAGTACTTGGATGGACGAGTGCCTAGAAATGACTCCGTTGTCGAGCTTGGAACTCATGCGAGTAGGTTTGTAGTTGATCTCTCATGTGCTTCGAGACTTTCTCGCTGGGTTCTAAGGTTTTCCTCCCTCCGTAAAATCAACACCTATACTCCTTGGGAGGTGAATTCATGGACCGAGCTGGCCCGGTTAGCCGGAATGGGTTCTAATTGCGATAACATGAAGCCGGGAAGCTCGGTATGCCGGGATGAGTTGACGTGGATGATTGCAGCCCAAAATTCACAATTTTCAAGTAAATAAGAGAAAAGTTACGTTAGTTTTACTTCAGTTTTCCACTATTTAGTTTATTGTTTAAGTCGACGAAATCTTTTGTAAGCCCATCATTCATAAAAAGATTGTTATTGTCTTAGCGAACCGCGAAAGCGTCTTCACGAAGACTAATTAATTTATTTAGGTCTTCGCAATCATGACGAAACACACAAACAACGTTGCTTTTTTTCGCTTCCTTTCAGCCCTATTTATTCACACAGTCAAGTAGACAAGCACGTATCGGAACGAGTTAAACAGTTTTTCAGCCAGTTTTTCCGGGGACGAAACCATTACATTGACATTTTCATCTCAGTTGGGCTAGCCCGGTGTGTCGTATGGCGACTACCTGGGGTGCCAATAAAATGCCATTGACTTGGCCACGTTGATCTGCGTCCTTCGAAATTCAGCCACTGGCTGCAAGTAAGGTTGATTAGCCCCCAGTTCTCTCCTTTAAATTTTAATTGTATGCAACCTAATTTCCTCTTCAATGTGATTGAGCAAGCAAGTTGTAAGTTGATATAATCTGAGAACAACTTTAGTACATTTATAAACATTATTTACATGGTACGTTATTCATAATTAAATATTGCTGTGTGGAGATTTAAAGTGATTCTGTGATTCACTTCTTTCTGTTTTCCTAGAAAAATGAAAAGAAAAAATCAGCAATGGAATGGTCAATGGAAACTGTTACTTATGTTGTCTGTGCACTGTCCTTGGCTGGTATACTAGTGCTGAATATTTTGTACCTGTAAGGTTTCACCAATTGCGTTCTCTGTTATTGTTGTTGTTGATATCATTACTAATTTTCGTTCTTTGTATTAATAATTATAATCAAAACAGATAACAAACTCCTGTAAAAATATTTCCAGGGTACATCTGCTTACAAACGATGGCCTTTCAAACGTCACGTCACAAAACTGGTCTAATTTATCCAGCTCTTTACAAATGGCAATTATGGCTCTGGCTTTGCTCTTATTTCATGTACCAGTTGGAGGAGATGTTACTGGTATGTCAGCCTCAAAAGGAACTTATTTTCAAAACCAAGGACAAGGGCGTAAGTAAAAATATCTATATAAATATAATAAATATAATATAGAATAAGGGAGATGAAGACTTTGCATGGGAACGAGATGGCTACCAAGTTAAGAATTGTAGTAAAAAATGTGTAAGAAGGGGCTGAAGTTTTAGCACTAACTGTCTTTATTTGAATTGTGAGATGTCCAGTAATAGCAGAAAAAGGGACGAAAAACATACTTAAAATGCTGTAATTGAAAGATAAAACAATTTTATTGCTGCCCCCGACAGGGGGCAGCAACACTAATCTTGACGTGCCTTTGCGTTCACTCGTGCCCAGTCTTTTGGCCGAGCTATGTATGGTCGACAATATCTCGATCTCTTTGGATTTTTGGATGTGGATGGAGGATGGATGGATGGATGTGTCGGCAATTGCGCAATCTCTAGATTTTCTAAAGTGGCTTAGTGCGCATGTTCGACTGATAGCCTGACACGCTTCACGTTTTCGAAGATATTTTCAAAGAAGTTCAGCTTTGTCGTCTTTGTCAGGAAATTCACGGTAAGAACAATTCATAAATATGTCTTTACTTTCACGGGGAAGTAGTCATCAAGGCCATGAACGTTGCACTGGCGATTCTCGAGGAAAGCAGTGCTCTTTCATGAGTTTATCAGCGCTGTTGACAGCACAAGCTATTTCAGTCGATAAATGGGACTCGACAATCATCGACCATGTCTTAGTGGTCTCATCCCACGTGAAGAATTGTTGTCGTTGAACAACTTTACCAACTGTCCAAACATACAAATTGCTAGATGTGGACTGCTGACTGTGTAGTCTAACATTCAGAACACTATCATCTTGCAAATTATTAATCATGTTATTGTTCCTGTTATTTTTAAAGAAAAATATATTTTCTATTTGTTTTGTCCCATTGATCTATCTGCATATGTACTTGGCTGTTTGTTGATTTGATATATTAAAAATATGTATAAGTATTACTATAGCCGGCACCAGAAAATCTTAATTCTCAATGTTTAATCTTTCCTGCCTGAAGGTCATTTGAGAAAAATGTAGTAAGTGGGTCTTCTGACCCTAGCAAGTGAAAGTTACTGCTACTAGCAACCTTGAAGCAACATGACTGCACTGCACCACTCCTGCATGTTCGTGGCTGCCAGGCCCTGGTGTTGACCTACTGTACTATACTATAAGTATAAAATCAGAGTATATCCAGAATTTTTCAGTAGCGTATTAGGACTCGATTTGGTCCTTCAGGCAGCACTTTCCTTGCGATAGTAACTTCTAGTATGAATTACAGTATGGTCTATCAAATTTTCAGAATCTTTGCCAAAAATTTATAACAATTGCTGCATTAAAAATGTTAACATGTTTCAACGTTTTAATAGATGGATATTTAGTATTATTTATTTTCATTTTTCAAACTATGATTACCTTTTATTTCAGGGTATCTTCAAAGTTACGTCATCGACAGCTTGTCTCATATGTCATTGTTTCAATGCCAAATCCAGTGCGTCAATCGCCTCCCAAAATGCAGGTCCATAAACTACATTGAAAATGAAGACGGGTCGAGTATTTGCGAAATAAACAAGGAAAGCCAAAATTGTGCACTGCCTGGGGAATATATTTTAAGAGAAAAATCATTCTATTTGGAAACAATGCCAGAAACTGATGATGAAGTGAGTATCTTTGCTGCCTATTTTAGTAATCTAGCCCACTTTTAGCTTGTTATCAGATAATAATAATTTTATACCAGTCTAGTCCCTGGCTCTTTCTCTTCGCTGTTTTAATATTTGCTAGCATAGGCGTAGTCAAACCTAGGTACCAGTCTCATCATATATACGCTCGTGCATAAGAACGGCGGGACAAGGCTGATTTTATACGTTAAGAATAAGAACACCAGCTTGCCACCTTTCACTTACTTATAGTTTAAACCATTGGAACAAGACTGACGTGTTAGTTAGCGTTAGTTGCACAATAAGAAATTAAAATGAAGAAAGAATTTAACACAATAGTAATCAGATTGCTTGAACGAGATATCGAACCCAAATGAATATATTCGAATAGGTGAGTTTCAGGGTGTTGCGCGCGCATCGTTTTGGAAAGGAATTGGCGGGCTCTTCTCTACAAAGTAAGCAATGGCAAACAGACTTGCTAGCGAGCCTCCAACAGCAGAATAACAGTGTTAAATATCCAGAAACTGTATCTATACTTTGTTTATTTTAAATAGTACGTTAGTTTACTTTGAGGGGAGCTTTCCAGTTTTCTTGAAAAAATGAATAGCGCGCAACAACCTGAAACTCGCCTATTGACGCATCAGAATATGGATCGTCGGAATATGGATCAAGGCTTGCTTACAGGTGCGGTTTTTGCAGATCTACGAAAGGCGTTTGATACTGTGGACCATGAACTGCTTCTGGAAAAAATGTCTGTTCTTTATGGAATTGAGGGAAGAGAGCTTGCTTGGTTTAAAGACTACTTGAATGAACGTAGTCAAGTTTAACATTTTGTTATATGCTGATGATGCTGTCATCTTTGTTGCACACAAGTATATTAAAGAAATAGAAAAAACATTTAATGATGAACTAAATGAAGTTAACAACTGGACCTTTTGGAACTTTCTTTTTATTAACAAAAGTAAGACGGAGTTTGTAATTTTTGGAACTGATGCTAGGCTTTCCAAAGTAAACGAAGTAACTTTATTCGTTGGTAGAAATAAATTAAAACGAGTCTATAAATTTAAATATTTAGGGATATACTTAGATGACAGCCTTACATGGAAAGATCATGTAAAACATATTATCTCTAAAGGTGGCCAGAGAATAGGTATGCTAGGTCGGCTGAGAAAGAATCTTACGACTCATGTCGCAAATGATCTTTATAAATCACTAATTCGGCCAATTTTTGACTACTGTGACAGTGTCTGGACCTGTTGTAATAAGAGTGATGTTGATAGATTAGAACGCATGCAGAAGCGTGCTGCAAAAATTATTTGTAAATTAGACTCTAGCGACCTTGCCATTCAGCAACTGAACCTGGAATGTCTAGAAGACCGTATAGAAATAGTCATGTTTTTAAAATTGGTAAAAAAGTGTCTAGCTAGGAAAGTGCCACAGTTTTTAATCAATTATTTTAATTTTAATCGAGACGTCATCTCTAGAATCACTCGTAGAAGTGATTTTTTACATTTTCCATCAGTAAGAACGGAAGCAGCCAAGAGGGACCGCGGAACGATTTTTGGAAATTTTTTAAATCTAGAGTCTAGGAAATGCCATTTCCTGCATTTTGGGGGAAGAATTTACAGAATTCTGAAGGTCAGAAAACTCTCAAAAGACAACACTTTGTTTGTTTGTTTCCATTAATAGATTAAGATTTATATATAAGAGCAAACCAGAACAAACGCCAAACACAACATATTGTCAACAGTAACAGTACTCATTTCTGGTATGCTCCCTTGCTTTGTATTGTTGATATAATGTTCAAGTGCAGACCGCTGCGTGTGCTAGAGTGACTGATCCCCCCAGCCCCCCGGTTCCGCGGTCCCTGACCAGGAGGTCAGTATAGTGAGAGATTTTTTAGGAGCATTCTAGTTCCTACTACTGCGCTTTCCACTCGAGTTTGGAACGGCTAACGTTTTGCCGTTAAGTTTAGTCGTTTGAAATTGTAGTTGTGACGTAATGCTAACGATGTTGTCAAGTCGTTGTCAAGGGCAAGGCACTGGCGTTAGTATGTAACGCCTTGGCAACGCCTTGACAACATCGTTCGCATTACGTCACGACTAAAAGTTTCAAACGACTAAATTTAACGGCAAAACTTTATTTTATCCGTTCCAAACTCAAAACCGCAGTATTTCTCACTATTTCTTAGAGAGCCTGTTCACATGAGGCATTAGGTACCTCGGGAGGAAGGGTTATCCCTATCACCCGAGATATCTCGATGTTAGTTCATTTCGTAGTTTAAAAATGTAAATCGTTCACACGAGACCGAGATAATTCGTGGGATTAGGCCCAGAGTTAGCCCGCCTCCAAACTTTTGTATAATTACGCATGCGTAATTATGCATGCTTTTGCCCGGAATAACTCGGGGTGAAGTGTTCACATGAAGCTAGGGTTATCTCGGAGGCCAGGGATAAATCGGTAGTTGCGTTTTATCATGTGAAACATGGTCAACTTTGACCCTAGTCCCCGAGTTATCCCTACCCCCCAAGATAACCCGGTCTCATGTGAACAGACCCTTATACTTTCTTATTACTTCTTCTTACTATACCTTTCTCTATTCTATTTTGTTTATGATTTAACTTACTAATTTCTGTATATCTATAGTATAATCTATTTTATAGGATTATTATCTCATAAATGTAGTCTTCAGTGTAGTTTTTAGTAGTTTCTTTAAGAAATGGAAAATGGCCGCTCGTGTTCTATAATATATAACCTGATGCAAACATGAGAGCCAGTAAGTTGGAAGAATTCAAAAGTTGATGTGAACATAAGTACTTTCAAATTTTCTAAAACTTGAGTAAGTTTGAATGTCTGCATATGGTCGCAAATTGTAGTAGAAAGGCGAATTTGTGGTAACATTGCGTCGTTTTACCACAAATCAAAGTCGCGGTTCTATTATGATAATTAACTTGTTAGAAGCCTTCGATAATATACTAGCTAACATCGTATAAGCATAAGCTCAATTTGCGGAGTGGGGAAGACCAGAAAACCCGGTAAAGGAAAAATTCAAAGTGGAGAGAACTCTATTTAAGAACTATATCCCGTATAACTGGGCCTAACTTCTCTTCTTAATTATGTATAGTGACAAGACGTAGCGCACTAACAGTACACGTTACCAGTGCTTCGCCCGATTTATTCCCTGTTCTTCTGTTACAGGTTTGGTGTTCCACTTGTAGTTACAGTGGTGTTATTATGAAGACAAATGAACAACCTGGTTTTGCGTGTTCATGCAAAGAAGGATTTTACGGGAAAAAATGTCAGCACAAAGGTAAATACCATTCCAGTTTGTTATTTTCATTTTGGGTGAAAATTTAATAACCAGTATTAGAATGCAAAAAAGAAATACTTCTTAAAAGCAAAAACTAAATACTACTTGTAGCACGTTACATATTTCCGATCCTGTTTCTAATTCGGAATATTATACCGATAAATGTAACTATAACATATTGAAAGTTTAATTGGCTCTGAGATATAAATGCATGTTTAAATAATCTCTTGCTGCATATTTTCCTCTTGTTGTTGTTACATCTCAAGCTTAAAATATAAGAATATACAGGGCAAAATTACTTGCACTTGGTTGGTTACTTGATCAGCAGTACTTGCATGTGATTGGTCGCTTTGTTGCTTAGCAACAGTGCAGCGCCGGATTTAGGACAGGGCGGACTGGGCGGTCGCCCAGGGCCCCCCACAAAATAATGTTTAAGGGGGGCCTCCACAAAAATGTCTTGAAAGTTGAGAAAATAGGTGTTGAAATGAAAAAAATCTTGAGAGCCCAAAATATGAGTCAAAAACAAGACAAAAGATATATGGATGATATATAGGGTCACTTCTAAAAGTGTATACTATGACGATTATGACAGATTGATGGATGGAGTTAACAAGTTGTTATTGTAAACCTGATTCAGTGTGGGAATTGTGACTTCGAAGTTGTATTAGTTCGTAAAGCAAAATTATCTCGTTCAGAAATATAATTGATATATTGTGCTGGTCAGTGACCGCCCAGGGGCCTCCACAGTCCAAAATCCGGCGCTGCAACAGTGAATCTCAGAGGACTGACCTTTTTCAACAAATCTGCAAGGGTTTTCGGTCTGAAAATGCTTTATTGTTTACTTTGAACTAATTTAAACTATTGAAGGAGTGTAAACTATTAGTAAAAATAAATACACCAGAAAATTTACGAACTTTTGCCTGTGTTTAGAAAAAGAAAGCAACAGGCACAGCGACAGAGCGATGAAAATTGAAATGTTGCCTTGCACCGACCGTGATAAGCTGCATGTACTTCGACATTTTCTGGACATAACATAGCTCTTGAATAATTTTGCCCGCTATATTATAATTATTAACATATAATCGCATGAGTTCTCGTAAAATTAACATTTAATTACACTCGTGTTTTCAAAATCTTACAAATTACCCTCGTCGCTTCGCGACTCGGGCAATTTTGTAAAATTTTGAAAACACTCGTGAAATTAAACTTTAATTTTCCTCGGCCCTATGCGATTATCTATACAAATACCACTTTATTAACAATGTTTTACTAACAACAGCATCTCTTCACTCTCACACTCCTCGTGTCCAATTCACCACTAGAGGGTGTATGTATTAATGGTAATACATTCACCCTCTAGTGATCCAGTGGAAGCAGTGGGTAGTGAACGACACTACAGTTGTGTATGTATGTGTGTGTGTGTCTGTGTGTGTGTGCGTGTCTGTTTGTCTGGATATAAATAGTGTGCATAATTATATATACATATAATATGTACATATCGATCGGAAAGATACATTTAGAGTGGTTGCTAATCGATAAACCGAAAGATATCTTAATATAGTACTGTATGTTTTAAACAATTTAGACGTGAACGAGTGCGCTACCAACCCCTGTCATGCAAATGCAACTTGTAAGAACACTATGGGATCTTTCTCGTGTGCTTGTATTACTGGATTTATTGGCGATGGATTGAACTGTGCAGGTACGAATACATGCAGAAAAATCACATACTTGATATATCTAGATAGGACTGTGATCAACTGAACTGGGTTTAGTCCATATGTAACCAATCTGAGAGGAACGTTACTCTAAAACTGTTGTAAGATTTAAGAAAACTCTTTAGCATAACTTTAGTTCTAAAACATGTCATTTTGTTTGTTGGAACAGTTTCTATAGCAGCATGAGAGTCCTTCAAAAAGGTTTACTTTTTACATTAAATATATAAATGTATATAAAACCGCATCTAAATAGATATCTTAATATAGTACTGTATGTTTTAAAAAATTTAGACGTGAACGAGTGCGCTACCAACCCTTGTCATGCAAATGCAACTTGTAACAACACCATGGGATCTTTTTCATGTGCTTGTAATACTGGATTTATTGGCGATGGATTGAATTGTGCAGGTAGGAATACATGCAGAAAAATCACATATTTGATATAGATATGACTGTGATCAACTGGGTTTAGTTCATATGTAACCAAACTGAGAGGAACGTTACTCTAAAATTGTTGTAAGATTTAACAAAACTCTTTAGCATAACTTTAGTTCTAAAAAATGTCATTTTGTTTGTTGGAACAGTTTCTATAGCAGCATGAGAGTCCTTCAAAAAGGTTTACTTTTTACATTAAATATATAAATGTATATAAAACCGCATCTAAATAGATATCTTAATATTGTACTGTATGTTTTAAAAAATTTAGACGTGAACGAGTGCGCTACCAACCCTTGTCATGCAAATGCAACTTGTAACAACACCATGGGATCGTTTTCATGTGCTTGTAATACTGGATTTATTGGCGATGGATTGAACTGTGCAGGTACGAATACATGCAGAAAAATCACATATTTGATATAGATATGACTGTGATCAACTGGGTTTAGTCCATATGAAACCAAACTGAGAGGAACGTTACTATAAAATTGTTGTAAGATTTACGAAAACTCTTTAGCATAACTTTAGTTCTAAAAAATGTCATTTTGTTTGTTGGAACAGTTTTAATAGCAGCATGAGAGACCGTCAAAAAGGTTTACTTTTTACATAATTAAATTTAAGAAATACAAAACATTTTCCGTGTTTCCATAGAGTTATAGAAACTCGAGTGGAAGTTTGGGAGACGAGAAATTGTAGTGGGAAATTGAGAAAATCGTTAATTACTCTAAAATTGTTGTAAGATCTATATTGTATAATAATAACATTTTAAATTTTTTTTAAAAACGGCTGTATATTCATCAAGAATAGAAAAAGCTGTAAGTTTTTAGAAAAAAAGTCCATGTACGGTGATTACTTTTCTCTGGCTAACTACGTATTGCCTTATACTTGCTATTCAGATGGGTCAGGTATCTTAAAAGAAAACCCCGAATTTCTTGAACGTACAAATTAAACAATGGCTTCCTGTCAAGACTCCTTGGTATCTTTGTTACAAAACACTGTTGTTACCAAAGAACCAAACACTGACGTTTCTATATCGAAAGCTCTAGCTTTATTAGGATAAATTGCCATTTTTCTATTATTTTTTATAAGTCTTGCCATATAATACTATACAAGATGGTCTCAAAATAAAGAAATAAACAAGTTAACAAGTTAACTGGACAATGTACACCTATAAAGTTACTCGTACAGATACCGAGTTAAATCAGTAACATGAAAGGAGTGGAGAGAAGTTACGTGCGTGACGTAATATATAATTGTGTATTTTTAATATTCTAACTTTCTTCGCCTTACGACGCTTTTTAGATGACTCTTTGTCGGTTATCCTATTTGGAAAACCCATGTTCCGCCAACAAATTGAGCAGTGGCTTCCTGTCAAGACTGGTTGGCATCTTTGTTACCGTGCTACAAAAGATGGTTGGGCAGCGTCTGACTTTCACTCAAATTGTGATAATAAAGGAGCCACTGTAACCATTGTTCGTGTTGGAATATACATCTTTGGAGGTTATAATGACCTCTCATGGACAGGTATGTAACTCTTACTTTGGTTATGTTTTTTTGAATGAAAAGAGTTCACGTTCTTTAAAACTGAATGCAGCTTGCTAAAAAGGTTACCTCGAAAATGTTACTGAATACAAAAGCTTTCTCAAGATCTAGCTTTGGAAAACACAACAAACTTAATATTTAGTTTGTCAGGACAGGCATTTTAGCAATTAATAAAAAGCGGGAAAGAGACAGAGTTTTGGCGTAATATCTCTAAAAGCTATTTTAAGTGTATTTCGCTTAAACCATTTATCTGTCCCCTTGTTTTGTTTGTCTTCGAAATTTCTAAAGCATATCTCGGACATGTTTACTTTGTTTGGTTTCCAAGTTTCTTATTTTCAACATCGGGCGGCCCTTGACTTATGAGACGCCTGGTCGAAAATGTTTTTGACCCGGCAAAACTGCCTCCAAATTTTACCCCAAGCCAGCTTCCCCAGCGTAACCCCCGAGATACCCCCGCCCCCCCCCTCCCTAGCGCCGGCTAAAGTTATACTACAATCGTACCTTCGACAGTCAAACACCCTAATTTCATACTGTGTAAAGTTAAATACATTTTACTTGAAGATAAACCAGTAGCATCGTTTGCACCAACTTAAAGAAACTTACGTAATGAAACTTACGTATGAAAATAAATGAACTTTCTCGTTTGTCGCTCTTAAAAAGCAGTTTGTCTGGAACCTTCATCATCTTTTGTTAGAATCTTATAGACGAGCAAGAGCAATCTCGTCTCCATAGCCAAGGGTCTCTGAGAACGAGAATGTATTTTCCGCTAGTCCTCTCTCGATTATTCTCTTCTGTGACGTCATCAAAATAAATTATCGAGAAAAAAGAGGACAGGGAACTAGTCTGATGTTTTTCTGTGCCCTAAACCTCCAACCAAACACCACTTTAATACAACTTATTTTACCGCACTTCCTCCGCGCTGAATCTTGAAAGATGTATTGTGACACCAATCAGAAATCAGACGCGAACCCACTGCCCTTGAAATGTTTACGAGAAAGTACGCTAAAGTGAGTGAAATCGCCGGATTTGCCATCGGTCTACTAGATCAGAAAATTATATTTTTTCAATATTTTTCAATTTGATATGCAAATGAGCTAATGCGAAAGACCACCTTAACAAAGTTATTGACTTTTAACAAACGGATTTATAGGCCACTCAGGCCTCGTTTACACTATTACGATACAGCAAGTCTTCCGCTCAAAAATCTCAACGTTTCTTTGTTGTGGTTACACTGTTCCGGAGTGGTTTGCCTTAGCGTAGTCACTGCGCTTAGTACTCCGGATGCAAATCATGCTACGGTAAATAGGAGAACTACGCGTTGTTCGCTATAATGTAAACAGAGGTAAATTTCGCTACGGTATGCCTACTTTATCCAGATCGGTTACCCTACCGTAATAGTGTAAACGTACCCTTAGGGGTCACGTGACGTCAGTCTTCTCTAAAATAGCACTTATTGATTTATAAGAAAGGAAAATGCGGGGGTGTTTAAAGTAAATTTTTGTTTAGTTTTCAAACTGTACATTTTATCAGGTCAAATGACAAATTTCTTTTAAAATCATCTTTTTACACTGAAACAACAAGAAACAAGTAACTTTGACATGTACACTGAAACATGTACACTTTTAGACATTGTTCATGTCAAGTTTCAGACGGAATTATAACGTTTCCAGTTATCTAAGTACATTCTATTTTTGGCCGCCATGTTGAATGAAAAAATTTGTGTCCTAGATGCTATAGTCAGGCAGGTAGGTGCATGAAAACTTACGGTAGCGTGGGACAATTATCAATTTTGTCGTAATACCATAGTAGAAAGTCTAAATAACTTATTTCTGAATTGTTGGATCCAGGTGAAAAAGGAATGAGCCCGCGAGATTTCGGTCAACACAGCCAATATTTGTACTTCAAGTAGCCTTAATTAATTTTGTTAACCGAGGGGGCCCTTGGGATTTTCTGTATTGTGGTTTTATGGTGTTTTTTATACAATATTTCGGTAATTGCGCATTCGCACCCCCCTAAAGACAAGTCTCCCACCCTTCCTCCCTAATTTCGAACTGCCCGATTTCCTGATTTGAACAGTAAATGCTATAATACAACATACTTTGAATAAAATAATTGCTACCTTGATAACATACTGTGTTTAAATTTCTGTATGTTTTCGTTTAAATAAGCGATTGAAGAGTGCCTGCCATAACCAACCCCTATAGCTCACCTGTCACAACAGGATATTCATGCACCATTAGATGAATGACCAGAAGGGTTAATTAGTTAGTTTAATCACTGGACTCAAGAGTTATAACTGATACAGCAACATAACGGAATATTTAACAGGTCTAGTAGGCAGTTTAATTTAACAACGCTTTAATCACTGCAAATTTTAACAGTGTTTCAGTGATAGGCACAATATTATGTGAAAATACATCTAGGAGAGTTGCAGAAATCTGCGCGTTTGAGACTATTGCAATCCGATAAGTTTCCAAGAGAGTCAGATCTATCTTAGCCTCCTTTGCAGACGTTCTCTTAAAATCTTAGGGTCGTACCGACGACTTGAAGAACGTCTGCGAAGAAGGCTAGTCTGGGTGATCATGTAACGCACGTCGACATATTGACACGCGCCACAAGGCCATTGGAGCGATTGTTAGCTTTCCCAGATGCTGTTGTTATCATTGTATAGCCAGCGCATACTTATTATTGGCGGCTGAACAGTCTAACTGAATACTTTGTTTTCCAGTTAATATATGCGGTTCCCGCACAAGCGATTTCCTTGCATTAGCGCGCGACCGCCGCGACGCAACTTTTTTATTAAACTGTCGACGTTCTGGAGCACGGTATATAGCGGCTAGATAAGGCAACAAACCTTGGCAAAAATATCATGTGTGACTATGTAGAGCACTAGGCTAAACAATATCAAAAATAGATTTTGTACTCGTTTCTCAAAAGAAATCCACAAATGCTCTACGAACTAATTAGATTTTTCAGAACTTCTTGTGCATCTTTAACTGCTGTCGCGTCGTCTTTGCAACCTCCACATGCGATTTTCACCCGTGTTTTATGTGCCATTTTTACAAGCCGCCGTGTACGTGCGATTTTTAAGGACCTTGCTTCTCGTGCAATTAGTAATAGACTGCATGCACGATTTTTACGGGTGGTGTTCAGTGTGCGATTTTTACGGACCGGTGCTCCACGCTTTAAAATTATTCCATCACTTGCAGTTGTGCATCCAAAAATCGTTCGTAGAGTTGCGGCTTCAACTGAGATGGAGCTGAAACATGTCTCACACCCAATTCATTACTTCCTGGAACAAAAAAGACTGGAGTTATACCTATTCAATTTGCAAAATTCACGCGCGCAAAGTTATGCTTTGTTATGCAAAGTTATGCAAAGTTATGCTTGGTAGAAACGATATAGTTATAGTATCATTTTAACTATTTGCGCTAAAGTTGTCGATTTGAGTCGAGCAGCTACACGCAATCGACTTGAGCACTAAGCGATTGCAACGATTATATAAAAATAGAATATAGTGTTGAATGATTGTTCGGACTGTTCAGTTTTAATTTTAGGTCACTGCATAAAATATGGAGACGACTTTATACGAAAACCGAGCTTTGTGAATAAGCAGCAGAACGGCGCACTATTGTGAGGGGGACATTGGTACTCCGAACCGTAATACCGCGAAAAACTGAAATCGTAAAAAACCGCAGTAGCGTCAAAAATTGAAGGAATACCAAAACTGCTTGAATGGATAAAACAAAATACCCCACCGAAGCTGCAAAATTACCGAAATAAGTATGAAAAACAGCATTGATACCGCAATAGCAAAAATCCCAATGTCCCCCTCTATATTATAGGCACTTAAAACAGTTTATACACGAGATAGATGAGATTAAGTATGTTAAACAGTTAAATCAGTTGATGGACATAATTAATTTCACGTGATTGTTACTATTTTCGTAATATTTCTCAAAAAAACAACCCTTGTTTGACTGCGTGCATGCAAGCCGGCATTTTAGTTATACTACTTGAAGTCCTTTCACCGCACTGGTCAGAACACTGAGGGCTCACCTTTTTCGGTAATATCTCTCTTCGAAATTTATTGACTACAATGCCTATGGAAAATGCTGTTGGATTAATCACTCAAGTAATTTCAGCATGTCCAACATTCAGAAATTGTTTAATTATGTTTTAAACTACAGTTCTACCATAAAATTGAATTGTCCCACGTTACCGTAAGTATTCACCTATTTTGATACGTCTATAAAAACTTCCGTGTAACATGACACTAGTAGTAGTACAGACCTCATGCTCTGTCATTAACTAGTAAACATTGTATTTCTTTCTTGGGATGCTCCAAAGATCACAATGGTCTAAAAACCTTACTGCGGTAATGGGTCATTTAAGACGTCAGGGTTGTTCGATAAAAGGATAAAAAAAGGATATTGAAAAGGGATTTCTTTTATTATATGGCACAGGTTACTTCAGTTGAAATTGTGCGCCGTAATTGGTTTCTGACGTGAATTGGTAACGCCTTACGATTGAAAACAACCAACAAAATCCTAAAAAAACACGACTTAAAAAACTTTTTATTACCTCAAAACAATAAAAAATATCTGAAATAGATCACTACTAACTTTCTAAAAGTAAATTTTAATATTGAGACGAAAATAAACAGCAGAACCCTAGTTCAGGATTTTGACGAAGTTAAAGGAAGCGGAGACCAGAAAATACAGGATTGATTTTTGAGTAAAAGGTGCCATATAATAAACTACTTAATAACTTCGATCGTTTGGTCTTTACTGTAAAGTATCACACCTCGGCGTTGAACGTATTATCCTCGCTATCGCGCAATCTAGACAACAAGACCTCAGTTACATATTTTAACGCAATGACCTCGCTCTCCGTTAAGTAGTTCCTAATTTGGTATGAGAGTATTATTGTTCAACGTTTGGTTTGTAAAAATATTTCAATAATCTAAAGTGGCTCACCCTATTTTTAGCAATCCTTACAGAAACCTAAAATTGTACAAAATTTTGTAATAACGGATATATATTATATAAAAACATATAAGAGATACTACAAACCTGCACAAAAGTACAGGTAATCAAAATTAAGGCGAGATTGAAGGGTATTGCAAATGTGACATCTTGATTTCTGTTGGTCTGGGAGTAACCAAGTTTAGATTAATTTGTGTAAAAACTTGGTCTTAAAGATTTAAAAATCTTGCATAGTTGTTGGGTAACTCATATTTCATAATCGAATTAATGTACAGCTTTAATTTTGAAGTTTGCAGCTCAGAATTTCAACATAAGACAATCGAGGCTAAAAATAGCGTGACATAACCTCCTTTAATATAATTAGTATTTGAAAACAGTTTGCAACTATTTGTTATTTTCTTTTGTTTTTAGGATCAAATAGTTATAAATCAAGCTCGAATGCGTTTCTTTTCTCTCTCCGAAATAAAGACAATTTGAAGCCATTTAAAGCTCCAATCTACCAAAACAGTCACTACGCAATTCGCGACTATTCTAGTTATGGACCCACCTTTGGAGGTAATGATCTCCTCATCGTCAACAACGCTCACTCGTTAACAAGCTCTCGCACAAATTTTGGTGACACATACCAACCTCCATCTGGCTACAGCCTTGGCAGCAGCAACACCCAAGCTCTCTTGGCTGGCAGTTATTTTTTCACTCCATCTGAAGTAGAAGTCTTTTACTTTGGTTAAACTGTCATCGTTCTTTTAAAGCATTACTAAAATTAAAGTAGAACATGCATTGTGTTAATTAAACAAATAAAGTTTGACTTAAAACAAGAAAAGTTGAATAATCCGCACAATACTGCACACGTAAAAACGCGCAAGCTGTTACAGACCTGCAAGCAAGCTGTTAATACAAGACTGTTCCAACAGGCTGTCACCGTCATGTGTTCGCACTGGCTGTCCCAGGTTGGTGACAACAAGTTGTTGTCAACTTGTTGTCAGACTTGTTACTGTAAAACGTACACCTTGTCTTGTCAGAATAAAATAAAGCCATTATAAAAACATTGTCTTTTCGTTTTCAGTTTAGCCACGTTTCTAAATAACCCACCCCCAGTAAGTTATAATTTTGCCCTCGAAACACGTGACCAGCCCCAACCAGGGTCTTTTCGCAGCGCGGGGGAGCGGAGATAAGACCCTGGGTACGAGGTTGATAAGTGCGCCGGCTTTAATATGCCTTCGACTCTGCCAGTGTAACCCGGTTAGACGGGGTTAGTACTTGGGGCTCATGTGAGTAGAGTTTACTTGGTCGCTTCTGTGCTTCGAGGGTTTTTCGCCGGGTTCTCCGGTTTTCCTCCCTCCGTAAAATCAACACCTTACTAGTTAGCTGTGATTCGTGGTTCTTACATGTGTGTCATAAATGTGTCGTATCAGGCGACTGCCAGTGCGCCGCCTTTAATATGCCTTTGACTCTGCCACTCTCGACAATTGAGTATTAATATGCCGCTGGGAAAGACAGTGAAATGATGATACAAACGAACGTGTACATGTAAAGAGTTTGTTCAAATTGACGGTTATAGAAATGTAGTCCTTTTTTAAGGAACGTATTTAGATCACCTACAATATTGTTGTTTATATCAGTATCTCAAAACAAAAGAAGGAAGTTGTTTCGGACAGCTTATGGTAATTTTGCAACCCATAAAAAGATCAGTCGCCAACTGCTGCGACATTTGTTTACTTCCCCAAGTACAGCCGAAACGGAGAACAATAGCTGAATAAGGCCGAGCTGAAGCTTTTGACTTTCCACAACTAAAATGAAATATTTCAATCGGGTTTTCATTGTCATTACATCTTTGCGTTGTTGTGTTTGGGCTTCATAAACAGCCTAGGTCTTAGCTGTGATTCGCGCGTGGTCTTACCAGTGTGGGTCATAAACGTGTCGTATGGCGGCTGCCAGTGCGCCGGCTTTAATATGCCTTCGACTCTGCCAGTGTAACCCGGTTAGACGGGGTTAGTACTTGGGGCTCATGTGAGTAGAGTTTATTTGGTCGCTTCTGTGCTTCGAGGGTTTTTCGCCGGGTTCTCCGGTTTTCCTCCCTCCGTAAAATCAACACCTTAGCTGTGATTCGTTGTCTGACATGTGTGTCATAAATGTGTCGTATGGCGACTGCCAGTGCGCCGGCTTTAATATGCCTTCGACTCTGCCACTGTAACTCGAACAGGCATTATCGTCGCATTATCCCTCTGACTCAGACGAATTTAACTGCCCAGACGAATTGTCGAATTTCATCGAGTTATACGTCGCAGTTTCGTCGAATAAAGTTCAAACAATTAAATTCGTCTGAATTATATTTGTCTATTGTGCGACGTTTAGCGCAGGCCTTATATTATTTCTTCTGTGTAATCTAATTTTTTTTAAATTTTAAGTTATAGATTTAATTTCTGCTTATTCATAGTCTCCGTGCATGCCCAGGCGTGTAGAGGGAAACAAACTCGAAATTTTAAGAACTGCATGAATTTGAAATTAATAAATCAGTAAATGAAATGAATGTATACGATTGAGCTTTGTGATTACATATGCATGCAGGAGAGAAAGTGTGTAAAAATAAATGGGAAAATCTATGCGAAAAGGTATGACTATTGGATAAAATAAACGAGAATATTGGAGGAATTTGCATTGTAATTGACTTTGAAAGCCTTTATTTTAATGATAATAAGAGAAAGTCAATTGAGTATTAATATGCCGCTGGGAAAGACGATTAAAATAATGATACAAACGAACGTGTACATGTAAAGAGTTTGTTCAAATTGACGGTTATAGAAATGTAGTCCTTTTTTAAGGAACGTATTTAGATCACCTACAATATTGTTGTTTATATCAGTATCTCAAAACAAAAGAAGGAAGTTGTTTCGGGCAGCTTATGGTAATTTTGCAACCCATAAAAAGATCAGTCACCAACTGCTGCGACATTTGTTTACTTCCCCAAGTACAGCCGAAACGAAGAACAATAGCTGAATAAGGCCGAGCTGAAGCTTTTGACTTTCCACAACTAAAATGAAATATTTCAATCGGGTTTTCATTGTCATTACATCTTTGCGTTGTTGTGTTTGGGCTTCATAAACAGCCTAGGTCTTAGCTGTGATTCGCGCGTGGTCTTACCGGTGTGGGTCATAAACGTGTCGTATGGCGGCTGCCAGTGCGCCGGCTTTAATATGCCTTCGACTCTGCCAGTGTAACTCGAACAGGCATTATCGTCGCATTATCCGTCTGACTCAGACGAATTTAACTGCCCAGACGAATTGTCGAATTTAATCGAGTTATACGTCGCAGTTTCGTCGAATAAAGTTCAAACAATTAAATTCGTCTGAATTATATTTGTCTATTGTGCGACGTTTAGCGCAGGCCTTATATTATTTCTTCTGTGTAATCTATTTTTTTTTAATTTTAATTTTAAGTTATAGATTTAATTTTTGCTTATTCATAGTCTCCGTGCATGCCCAGGCGTGTAGAGGGAAACAAACTCGAAATTTTAAGAACTGCATGAATTTGAAATTAATAAATCAGTAAATGAAATGAATGTATACGATTGAGCTTTGTGATTGCCTGTTGGATAAAATAAACGAGAATATTGGAGGAATTTGCATTGTAATTGATTTTGAAAGGCTTTATTTTAATGATAATAAGAGAAGAAGTCAATTGAGTATTAATATGCCGCTGGGAAAGACAGTGAAATAATGATACAAACGAACGTGTACATTTAAAGAGTTAGTTCAATTTGCCGGTTATAGAAATGTAGTCCTTTTTGAAGGAACGTATTTGGCTCACCTACAATATTGTTGTTTATATCAGTATCTCAAAGAAAAAAGAAAGAAATTGTTTCGGACAGCTTATGGTAATTTTGCAACCTATGAAAAGATCAGTCACCAACGGCTGCGACATTTGTTTACTTCCCAAGTTCAGCTGAAACGAAGAACAATAGTTGAATAAGGCCGAGCTGAAGCTTTTGACTTTCCGCAACTAAAATGAAAGATTTTCAATCCGGTTTTCATTGTCATTGCTGATCTGATGTTGACATAAATCTTTGCGTTGTTGTGTTTGGGCTTCATAAACAGCCAAGTTGCGAAGACGAAGACATCTGCAAGATACTTTGATACAGGTAATAACATAGAGAGGAAGAGAGAGAGAGATTTTAATTTGAAGAATCTTTAGTTAAAAATAAATCTGCATGCTTAACGCAAGAAAGCCGAATGTATACATTTATGTATATGTGTAAGTCTATTTACAATGAAATAGTCCAATTGTGGAAGCGATGATTGCAAATATCGTTTAAAACTATTTAGATTTCTATTATATTTTTCATTCTCTGGCATATCATCCCAAATTTTTGCTCCAATATATGCAAAAGTTTTAAAAATATCCCGGCAGTGTAAGGTTTTGGGAGAGCGAGAGATATTTTTAGATCGAAAGATATGCCATATTATCGGCCTAATTTACTTACAGTATATATTTGATAAATCTTTAGCTGTTTTAGCATGACTGCCATGCACTTATTTTAATTCGAATTTTCTTCGAACATGCCAATTGTGTAGGTGATTCGTGTTTGGTAGTATTTTGTACACATAATGTCATGAACTATCATGAATACAAACTTACTAATGTTGCAGACCATGTAAACTTTTAAGACCGAAAAGTTACTGTAGTTTGCATGCTTCTGGTCAGGTGTCCGTGTTATTTCGCAGCATTTCGTCAAGCTTTCTATTTAGCAGTTGTGTTTGCTGCGGCATGTGTTGTGTTATTTGTTAATTGGGTTGTCATATATATGACTTTTCAATGTTAGCGTATATATTAACACTTTTTCTTCGTGTTCAGATAATTGGAAAATGTATTTCAACATTTTATTGATCTTTTTGTCATTGGTTGGTTGTTCTTTTTTCAAGGTAAGGCAGGCTTAAATTAAAGACTAATTTAAATTGTTCTTTCTAGTCTTCGTTTAAGGAAATCGATCGTAACAGTTTGACAACAACAGTTAAAGTACACAAGGATATTGAACTGAAAATAGATTATATATAGCTATACATTAAGGTTGGAACCCTCGTTACAAAACCTTTGCTACTTCTCGTCTCTTTTTAGCCTCCTTTGCAGCCGTAATTCTTAAGCGTCGTACGCTAACTTCTCCCCAACAACGGCGAGCTCTTCCGAGCGATACATTCCTTTCTCTGTGTACAAGGAACCAATGAGATTGGAGCATTGATCACTGCTAATTAACGCCAGCCTGAGCCGAGCGACGGACCAAACGTTCTTGTGTAAAACTTGTTTCATTGAAAGCTAATACTGTATTTCAAAAGTTTAGCTTAGAAATTTTACAAAATTTACGAAGAATAGTGTTTTGACTATGTTCTTTCTTCCCATGAAATGTTGTTGACACACGGCGTGCTTAAATTACATTTTCTAAAGTCTGAAAATTATCTACGCACTTCACGGCATTTGGAATCACAAATATTTCGAGAAGTATATAACTACACCAAATTTTTGAATAGTGGTATTTTGATTATCGTCTTTCAACGTATGCAGATAAACATGCGTGAAAGTTAATTTAAAGTGTATGAGCGTTGGCGAGATTAAAGACTGGAAATGATAATTGACAATGTGATTGGTTACTTATATAACCAATCAGAAAACTCGTTCATATTCGGTAGCTCTTTTACCGTTGTATTATACAATGAATGAAAATATGGACGACAAAGGCAAAAAGGAAGTGGTTTAAATTTTTGCATTCGATACCCGGGCCGACTCTTATTGACTTAAAATATAATTAGTGAACTTTCTCTACTCGGTTCCATGGATGCATGCTCTCTTTCCCCCCGAAGCACTTATAAGCGATTATTCAGTTCTACGTTGTAAATGTTAGAAATAACAATTATTTATTTTTGTTATTTGTGTGCCGAAGTTATAAAATAGAAAAATAATAGGGACCTTAAGTGCTAGGACGACGATGGCGATTAGAAGACAACATTCATTTTACAATTTAAATAAGTCACGGTTAACTGACTATTATAATTGAAGTTAGTTTAATGACTTTCAAAACGCCTTTAGTTAGTATATTGCTAAAATGATCGTAGTGTCTATATGAAGTTAATCGTAAGCATCAGTTCTCATGATCTTTTCGCGAATTAATTTTGTCCTGAAGACGTTAAACATGCTCTAAGTGGTTTTGTATAAAGAACGAGGACAATATTAAAAATACTCCAACTAAAAATTCTTCATTCTCTTTGCTTTGCAAATATAAGTTATTTGTTTGAAGGACATCGTCGTTGAGGGTCCTTGACAATCGCCTCAAGTTATCTTATAATTATACTAGCTTCTTAATCTTACTAAATTAACCCTTTACTGGCCACAGTTGCTTTTTGTCTACTTATTAATTTTATTCTGGCTACCGCCAGACGATTTTACTGGTCAAGGGGAGAGCTGTTGGAAACCTGTCCAATAAAGAGTTGAAAACTATCTTTATGTACAATATAATACAATAATTATGTACATTATTTACATTTACTGTACTTTGACATCTCAGTTATTTCTTTCCAAAGATAATTGAAGGTGATAAAAGTCCCAATCCAGGATCTTGTAACAAAACCAACCATGGCAAGACTAAGTTGTTTAAGGACCGGCAATCCAAAGAGAAACTTATAGTTTGTACCAACGACAATGGTTTTTACAACTGGAAAGCAGTTGATGGTAGGATAAATTTGACAGTGATAAATTGTGTTAGAAATACGCGTTTATATCACAACACTTTCGTCTTATCGGTTGCATTATTTAAATTCAACTTTAAATAAAGGTAGCATATTTTAACACCAGACTATTTTACTGTGTGTAACATCGGACTATTTTACTCTGTCTAACACCAGACTATTTTACTCTGTCTAACACCTGATTCTTTTACTCTGCCTAACATCAGATTATTTCACCCTGTCTAACACCAGACTATTTTACTCTGTCTAACACCAGATTTTTTCACCCTGTCTAACACCAGACTATTTTACTCTGTCTAACACTAGACTATTTTCACTCTGTCTTGCACCAGACTATTTTACTCTGTCTAACACCAGATTATATCACCCTGTCTAACACTAGACTATTTTAAATGTAGGCAGATCATAATAAATACGTTGTTCGCATCCATTTATATTCTAACTTAGAACATTGTATATTACAGGATCCCATTCACGAGGAGAATTTTTCGATCCTGCTTACGACTGCTCTGATATTTTAAACAACAACAATGATGCTAAAGATGGATTTTACTGGATAAACTTTGGGATTTCTAACAAACCAAGAAAGGTTTGATTTTTTCCCTTAAACCCAAATAAAAATACAATTTATATCTGAGTTGATAAAAATCGTTCATATTACTTGGATTACTTAAGTAAAAAGGACAGAAATTAAGAAATTTGATTTTTCTTGCTATTTATAAGCAAGAACTGTTTTGGGATGCGAGCTAAACACAAATATACAGGGGCGGATTTAGGGGTGGTGGATTGGGTGGCTAGCCACCCCCCTCTTTGGTCTAGAAAAAATTATTAAAAGACGCTAAATATAATTATTGCAGGTCTAACAGCTCTAGTTGACCGTGAAGTTGCAGTTTTCATTTGTTTTTTTTTAAAGTGTTTACATAAATATTTCATACTGTAAGTACATGTAACCCAAAAATACAATCTTTTTTCTATACTGCGGAGTGCTCAAACGTGCCCTCAAATGGCTCTCAAATTGCTGGAAATGCCATTTCAGAGACCCAAGAACTCAAAAATTCCCAGGGGAACCCCCTAGAAGGCTCGGCTTCACCCCAGGACACCCCCCTTTCAACAATCCTAGATCCGCCCCTGATATAATTATTTTTATATTTTTGTTTATCAATATATTGCATAAAATACAGAGACAATAAAAATAATATTTGGTTGCAGTTATGGTTGTATGCCGCCAAACCTATAGCTACAAGCCTACAACAAACCTAGTTGTCGGAACATTGATTTTAGAAACGAAATCTGAATATTTAATTTTGAATCAGATACAGTACATCTTTAACTCTAATATTGCTAATATTGCTAATATTAACAATTTTTTGATATGCACCTGAGGTCACAAACTGGGTAAAGCAAAATCTCCACTTGTTATTTATGCTGATATGTATGTATGTGTGAAGTTCGCTTCTAGTGAATGTCGTTTTCACATTATTGCACTGTAACACTTCCAAAAACATGGGGAGCACTTGGCTATCAGCAAAGTGTAATTCGATATTATTTGCCCAGTTTGTAATGTAATCAAATTAAATTTTATTTGCTAGCTTTTAATATACTATTTATAGAGAAGAACTGAACACATACAACTGGTAAGGTTGCCCCAAAAAGAAACCAACAGGCTTATAGGATTTGGGCTTCCTTTTTGCATAATTTGAAATATAAATAGGCATTCACTGACTTCTGAATTAATTAGGCAAATTATTGAAACAAGATTGCGGATGATACGATTGTGTTTTTCTGAAGTTAGTAACATTGTTAGAAAAAAAGAAAAATTGTTCTAGTTACTTGGATTATCTTAGTATGTTTATTAACCAGAACGTCATTAATTAAAAATTTTGATTTTTCTTGTCTTTATACTCTATAAAACTACAAAATATTACAATACCCCCATGCACATCTAATTTTTATATTTCCAATTTTTGTTTACATTAGAAGAACTGCACAAAAAGTGTTTTTTGTTTTGTTTTTAAATTACAAAAACATTTTGTTTAAACATACACATTAAAGGTGTGGTGTGACATGACTACCGACGGAGGAGGATACATGCTTATTGGACGAAAACGAAACGCATCTATGTGGTCAGTTCCTTCAAACAATAAAACAGTTAGACCTTTCGGTTTTCCACATTGGACAAGTGCTTTTGGCGATGCGCCAATTTTGGACTTCAGGGTACAGATGGCAACAAAAGAAAGCTTTTCACACACAAAAGCTCATTGGTTTGTGACTAATATTTTAAAACTATTATTAAGTTATTTATAACCTATGCTATTGTTACTTTGTTTAATATTTTTTTTTCCTGACTTCCTTATTTCCAACATTTATATACTCCATTGCTGTCACTAAGAAACAGTGGAAGGGACATAGGCTGCTTTCATGCATTGCAACAATTTAAGCTACACATTCTAGCTTCGTTCACCAGGAACGTTTGTTTTCCAAATAAGATTTGTTCCCTATACGATCTTGAAAAAAATACACAAACAACAGCAATCGCAAAAACGACATTTTCCCCCTTTATTTAAGGTCTTTTAGACTAAGAGCAAAACGTCCTTTAAAAAATCTTTTGGTAATTGGCCAAGGAGGATGTGGCCGAACATCAGCAGGGATTGGAAACATTGCATATGTAAAAGATTTGCAGACAGAAAGTATTGTCAATACAAACTTTCAATGTTCAAAATTTGGATTTGGCCATCATCCAAGCAGTGGAATTGGATGGGTGCGTGTTATATTATTAGTGATATGTGCTTTTGAGAGTAATTTTAAAAACGGGTACCCAATTTCCAGCGGGTTTACAAATATTACTGTCCCCAATTAGTTGTAATAGTGCTAAATACATTGACACTTAAATAGTTATTCATTCGTTCGTTCGTTCGTTCGTTCGTTCGTTCGTTCGTTCGTTCGTTCGTTCGTTCGTTCGTTCGTTCGTTCGTTCATTCATCGTTCGTTCGTTCGTTCGTTCGTTCATTCATTACAATCTCGCACGTTTTTTGTTTCTTATGTTTGCTTTTCTTAAAGGTGTTTGCTTTCATATTATGCCTGATCTTTTTTACAGAAAAGAATGAATTCTTGCCTGCAACAGCCATGCCGTTGTGGATATGCCTTTCACCATACCTGCTTTCAACAAGATTACTCTGGTGCTTTTAGGTAGAATATTTAATTTTAATTTACTGATTAGATATCATTCTTAGATAGCATGTTAACCTAATCATGGGGTCTATAATTATGCATTGTATAGTTTTAACTGAGTCAAATTTATTTTTTCTACGCTATGTTTTTAAAATATTTTAATTGTTTTCTATATGTAAATGAAATTGTGGTCTGACGTCATAGCAAGGCTATGACATTTTCACCAGATGTCAAAATCAGTTATATCTCCAAGTTCGTTAAAAAAAATCACTTGAAACTGTGCACATTAAAACTTCTCGTATGAAAATACTGTACCCTGTAGTTAGTTATGAAGCCAGAGAAACCATCTCATTTACATATCATACAAATTGAAACATCTCAAAAATTAAGAAAGATACGAAAAATTAATTCTTTGAAAGTTTTCATGGCGATAATGTAATATAGATACGTTTTGTGGAAACACCATGTAAAATATTTATTTGCTAAGCTTTCGGCCTGTTGACTCAGGCTTTCATCAGAGCTCTGATAAAGCCGGAGTTAACAGGCCAAAAACTTAGCAAGTAAATATTTTACTTGGTGTTTCCACAAAAATAATCTATATAGATACGAAAAAGTTGTAAAATATCTTCCTTTACCGTTTCACGAGTTCTGTCAATTTATACCGCAAACAATATTTTTATTGCCAATACCTTTTGAAGCGCTTAATAAGCACGCATTTAATTTCATGTCATATAATCAAGATATACCTTGAGCTCAATGAAAAAGCTTGTCCATTTTATTTATTAAATAACATTTTGCAATTACCGTTGTTTTGATTGTTTTGATCCCATAATGAATTGCAACTGTTCTACAGCGCAATAATTTATTACAAACTAATTTTTCTTAATAAGAAGCCATTTTCGGCTATCAGCTCGAGAACATAGTCTTTAGAAAAGAACAAAAATTCAAATTTTAACTTAAGATTGCTATTAATGTAAAGTTCTTATGATAATATTGACGTTAAAGAGTGGTGCATGTGTGTGATGTATACATGTGTGAGTTCGGTGTAATGTAACAGACCGTTTGCTGGTAGACATTGTTTTAAGATTAAATATACTCATAAAATACTTCTGAGCTCCAGACAGGCATTGAGCCTGCGACCTTCTAATGGCCGGTTTTGCGCTTCAACCAAGGAGCTACTGAGGCTCAAGTTGCAAATTTATATAGTCATATGTAATACTGCTTAAGCGAAAGCGTTTGCATATAAAATGTAGTTTAGAAGCATGCAGTTCTTACGTGTATATCTGCGGTGCTGTATTTACATGTGCGAGTTTACTTGTAATGTAACAGACGTTTAGTAGACGTAGCCTCAGAAACTCAATGATTAAAATATCTAACAGGTCACTAGAAGGTAGTTTTAGGTTCGATCATTGCCTGTGGCTTAGGAACATTTTTTAAGTATTTGATCTTGACGAACATTTACGAAACGTCTGTATATAGTGTTCATTAAGGCTGCATGCATGCATTTTAACTGTAAAGCAAATTGTGAATACGTCTGCATGTCATGTTGCCGTAATTACGCAATTATTTTTTTTAATAGTTACAGCGTAAAAGGACATATTTCTGGGATTGAACATGATTCAACAGCCTCAGTTGGATGCGATAACGGACACGTGAGCTGTCATATACTATAGTTCTCTTACATAATATACTACTAAAATTGGCGAATGGTGATGTAATGGCTATATCCATATTTCATTGTCTTTTAGTGTTGTGGTTGTTATGGACCTGTAGGTGGTACTCAAAATTACTGCTCCGACGAATGCCAAGCCCAAAATGGAGGAACTATCACAAGAAGTGTATTTACTTGGTTTTGGATGAGGTCGACCCTTCCTAAGAGAGCTTGGAACAAATGTATGGAGTATGAAGTTGCAAAGAATAATGGAAAGTTGGTATGGTACAAGTTGGTTGGTGGCAGTACTACACCGAGTAAGGTTAGCGAAATTGCTCGTATTAGGTGGTTCACTTCTAGTTCAACCACAAAACGTTCATTTCCACATTTATTTAAGTTTTAAAGTTTTGGTTTGGATAAAAAAAAAATCTGTTTTAAATATCTAAGGTATTTGTTTTTCATTTAAGGGTCGCTGTAGCAAGAACCGTGCTCTTTTTTATGATGGGGTAAGTATAGCTAAACTTACTATATAATTTGTATACAACAGCGTTTATAACACTGTTATTTTTAAAACATTCAAATTGGTCGTTTTAAAGGTGAAATTTGAAGGAAAATTTGAAATATGATTACTTTTGATCTTTTTTGTGTTTATTTGTTGCTTAACCCCTTTCAGAGGCCTGATATAAACAATTGAACATCTATGAACACGCTGCTCTTCTGACCAATAGTAAAATTAGACAAAGTAGAAAGCTCCAGCTCCGACAGTTTCAGCAGAAAGGCTCTAAATTTGCTCTAAAACATCCAATCGCTTCAAAAGTTTGCCAGGAACATGTTAGATAGTTTGGCTATAACCATTGATATTCCACAAAGAAAGCTGATATTTTGAAAAGGAAATTTCAACAGAATTAATTACTTCAGCCTTCCCAAATAAGCTTCCCTTTAATAAGGAATCAAGGGGTGGTGTGTGCTGTTAGCGCGCTGCCTCTCACCAATAGTTAAGCCCGGTTAGACGGGGTTAGTACTTGGATGGGTGACCGCTTGGGAATGACTCCGTTGTCGAGCTTGGAACTCGTGTGAGTAGAGTTGTAGTTGATCTCTCCTGTCCTTCGAGGGTTTTTTCGCCGGGTTCTCCGGTTTTCCTCCCTCCATTAAAATCAGCACCTAACATCTTAGCTGTAATCCGTAGTCTGAACTGTGTCGTATGGCGGCTGCCTGGAGCACCTTTGACACGGCCACGTTGATCTGCGCTGTACACATACCAAAAACAATAAAAACGCAAAAATAGAAACCGTAAACAACTTCACTCTGCCGTCTGACCAAGCTTTGCTACTTTAAATTTTGTACTAGAAAAGGCTTGTTTTAAAGTGCCTATGAAACGAAAATTAAGTCAGTCTTATTTGAAAGAACACTTAAAATGATACAGTAACATCTTTTGCAGTTTTTTCGTTTCCTTGCTTCGTTCTTGAGATATTTCAGTTTGTTTGATATGCAAATTAAACATTTTGACGTCATGACGTGCATAAATGAGTTATCGGAAAAAAGTTATATATCTTTGATATTGTCAAATATAATTACCTGAAAATCTACATGTTTAGTGTTCTGGGAGAAACACGCCCACGATGCTTCCTTTGAATTAATTTGGTTCGATAATAACATAGCAAAGTTATATAACTTTTTTCGATAACTCATTATGCACGTCATGACTTCAAAATGTTTAATTTGCATATCAAACAAACTGAAATATCTTTAGAACGAAGCGAGGAAACGAAAAACTGCAAGAGATGTTACTCTATAATTTTAAGTGTTCTTTCAAATAAGACTGACTTAATTTTCGTTTCATTTGCACTTTAAATGTAACCACTCATTTAGTTAGGAAACTTACTCGCAACGTAAACTTCAGCAAATGATTTCGGATTGTTTGTAAAATTTATTAAATGGTTAAATAGACAAAATACATGCAAGAGTAATATATTTATTCTTACAAAATATTAATATCTCCATTAATTTGACTAATTACTAAATTTTTATGTTTTATTTTAAAACATTCGAACCTGCTCAGACTGTCGTTGTACCGGATGGCATTACTGCCAAAAAGGTTCCACCTGCTGATGGTTTATTGGTATACCGCAAAGACAGTAAAGAACTCTATATAAGGGCAAACAAAACCTGGAATGTGATCGCCCAAGAGAAAAAGGTATATTTAAGGACTACAATGAAAACACCGTCTATAACCTTTTATTTGGATTTTTTTACGAGGTTTCCACTTGACGAGCAAGATTGTCCAGCGTAAGACAGAGTTAAATAATCTGGTGTTAGTAAAATAACTCAATCTGTGATGTTTTACTAAGTCTTTTGAAGCATTTTCCGAACGGGGGCATCTGGTCCTGAGGGGGGAATCTGATCCTAACTGTAGGCTTTGGAGATTTGATGTTTGGTTTTTAGGCTGTGGGCTTTAGTCGTTGGTTTTTGGTCTTTGAGCTTTGGTCGTTGCCTTTAGTGGTTTTTGGGCTTTCACGTAACTTTTTAAAGTCCTTTAACTTGGCATATTTTCTTTATATTTCCCGAAAGAACAGGAACATCTTAAAACAAAAAAAAACCACAATTGCCTGTATATAATAACAAAAAATAGAAAATTAAGTTTTTATAGATAAAAGTTTGGAAACGTTTGTCACAACAACGATCACACAAGATGATTTGTTGTTATACATGCATGGATTTTTAAAACTCGCACACGGATTAAATTATCCATACATCTTTATGATTATTGTTATTTAGATAAACCTAAAACTTGGCCAACTGAAGAAACAGTTAAATTATCTTAACAAATCTTTGGGTAAGTTTTATTTATCGATCTATATATATATACATATATATATATATATATATACAAAGTATACAAAGTATAAAGTATAGTTTTACCTTAAAGTCTTCGCTACCAGAGGTTTCACCCTAAACGGGATCATCCCGTTTAGGGTGAAACCTCTGGTAGCGAAGACTTTAAGGTAAAACTATACTTTATACTTTGTATTTTGCTCTATCTATATATGGTATTGAGCACTCTCTAACATTTCGTGAACCATAACTCACTTATATACAAAGTATATATATATGATATTGAGCACTCTCTAACAATTCGTGAAACAAAACTCACTTATATATATATATATACAAAGTATAAAGTATAGTTTTACCTTAAAGTCTTCGCTAACCAGAGGTTTCACCCTAAACGGGATCATCAGGCGACTGAAAAATATCGGTTAGTGGGCTGCTTAAATGCGTTAGTTGGGGCGTGGGTGTGGGCGTCGAAACGATGCGCGCATTCCCTTTGATTGTTTAGGTTGTTGATCCGAATTATTTATTTTTTTTTGTGCCGACGCGTCGAAACTATTTCTGATCTTTTGGTTAGTAAGAGTTGTTTGTCTGCCTTCATGATGAAAAGTTTTTTTCGTCCAAACATCGTTTCGACGCCCACACCCACGCTCCAAATGAATCCGCCGGACGTTTCGACGCCCACACCCACGCCCCAACTAACGCATTTAAGCAGCCCACTAACCGATATTTTTCAGTCGCCTGATGATCCCGTTTAGGGTGAAACCTGTGGTAGCGAAGACTTTAAGGTAAAACTATACTTTATACTTTGTATTTTGCTCTATCTATATATGGTATTGAGCACTCTCTAACATTTCGTGAACCATAACTCACTTATATATATATATATATTATTTGTTTATTGTTTCTAAAGTGCAGGCTGGGCCAATGCTATTTCTAAAGAACTCCAACGACGTAGTTTGGTATAACGTTTATATCATGTTCAAAGTAATGTTTTTAATTTGATTGCTTGGAATGTCTTGGAATGTGGAACTTGAGAAATGTGTAAAAAATACAAGCAACTTGGCAAAAATTCTATGTCAGGAACTCCAAATACAGAAACCCATTATCTATCTAACTTTTAAAAAAATAGACAATAAGCTAACAAATTTTACCTACTTCTATGTCATGTTTTAACCATCATGATGGCATTCGCACATCCAAAATGCAGCAACCAAAAATGACATCTTGAAAGAAGAATATCGCCCACCTCATACCCAGGAAATCTTCTAGTAAAAAAAGGCTCTGGGTAGAAATTTGGAATATCATAAATATTAGGCTGATATCGACAAATGCTGAAACATCACTGGAAAAATCATCTCGACGTCTTGCGAAGAACTTATACCGAAAAACATGTTGGCCAAAACATTCAAATTTACCTCTCTGGTTTAGTGTTATATAATTCCATTTAGTTACAACTCTCTTTGCCTGTATATGCTTTGGGGCGTGTTTTGCCAATACTAATCCTCAATTTTCAATAATTCATTTACAGAAATTCTATTTACAACTTGTCTATAGACTATATAACAATAGAATATTCGATAAAACCATTAAAAAATTCTTTATTTGGCAAGTTCTATATTTAGAAAATTTAATTCTTTATTTGGCAAATTCTTCATTTAGAAAATTTAGTTCATAAATTAGCAAATGCCTTATTTAGCAAATCTTTCAGTTTGCAAGTTTTGCATGATAATGTACTGAGCATCACAGGACAAACTAAATAGATAATTTTTAACATGGTATATCGTATCCGCAAGAATTTAAATTTACCACTGCTAAATAGGATATTCCTATATATTTTAAAATAGGTTGTTGTAATTAACAACACCGACGTAAGATATTTGGATTGATTGATCCTAATATTTATAGCACCAAAACATATTCCAAAATTAATGCTATCCTGAAAACTCAAGTTATGAGTTAAAACAAGTGGAAAAGATGACTTGAAATAAACTAAAAACTAACCTTATACATACTGGATAACTCTATCAGTTATATCTAAACTGTTATCCTCAGAGGTCCAGTAAGAGCCCACCCTCATTGTCCAGTGTTACTACAGGAGGAAACCGGAGTACCCGGAGGAAACCTGCGATGTTTGGTAGAGTCCAAACTGGAAGCACTCTTCTCACATGCGGCCAGAGTGAAATTTTTTTTTAATCAGATAACTGCACCGTGCAGGAATCGAACCCAGGTCGCAGAGTGTGAAAGGCACGTGCACTAACCACTGTGCCATCAACACCCCTAGTCGAAATACTAATATTTCACAATAGTTCCACTTGTTTTAACATCATATCCTTGGGATTTTCAAGATGGCATTATTTTTCGCAATATGATTTATACTATACTTTTTCAAGTTGTCCGCTTGGTCTTGGTTTTTGATCCTAATCTTCAGTCTAAGAAAACTCTGCCACTGCACCGAGTTGCAGAAGATATGTTTTTCTTCATTGCAATTTGTAATGCACCTCTTTTTTTTAAGGTATACCTCCTTACCCAGAATGTTTTAGCTACTCCTTGGCTTAAGGATGCTAATCGGAACGTTAAACTGAATACTTCTGGCACTCTTTTGTGTGACCGAGGTCTTTCCCCTGGATGGTACAGGTTTGGAGGTAAGGCTGGGACCAGGATGCCTACGACGTGCGTACCTATCGGCGATGTGGAACCCATGCTCCTGGATGGATAAATGGCAATCACCCAACTGTCAGTGATGGCAAAGTCACTCGCACAGTGTGTTTCAACTGGATCGGGAATTGTTGCAACTGGTCAACCAGTATCGAGGTTTTAAATTGTGGATATTTTTATATCTACAAACTTACTAGTGTTCCTAACTGTCAATTGAGATATTGTGGCTCGGATTAAACTATGAAAGTGTTAACCTAGACATTCTTCGATATCAGAATAAAAAGTTCTGGAAGTCACAAATGCGTGGTTTTTCTTGGTACATTTAATTTAATTATTGTTTTCACAATTACAATGAAAAATTGCACGTGTGTTTGGCAACTGGTTGGCGCATGTGCTTTCTCACTTCCGCAACCCGTCAACGGTTTGATATTTGTTCGGTGCATTTATTTCATTAAAACGCCATCTAGGCCGCATTTGAGAAGAGTGTTTTCATTTTGACGCTGTAAAACACTACAGATTTTCTCCGCGTACTCCAGTTATCCTCCTGCCGTAGTAACACGTGATCAATGAGGGACGGCTCTTACTGGAACTCTAGCAGGGTCATTCTAAGGCATCCCCGATTTTCCAAAATGAGCCGTTCTGATTAAAAAAAAGGGAAAATTCTAAATTATAAAATGGGCAGTTCTAAAATTACACTCTTATTTTTGTGGGGTGCCCGTTTACTAAAAGGGACTCTTCTAGGGTGGGGGATAGGAGCATGCTCTTCGGAAAATTTTGAAATTTAAAGTCTCGGAAATACCACATTTCCTCCATTCTGAGAGTGATTTTTAAGAAGACCGAACGACATCATAAAATGTCATAAAAAGTAGTTAAAATACAACACATTATCTGACTGTTTCGTTTTATCTCAGAACTCATGACCAAAAGGCCCTGAATTTAATAATCATCACCTAACCCACCCACCCTCACACCCCCACTAGCCCCCCCACCCCCCACCCAAAAAAACCCAACCCCAACCTAGTCCAATAACAAACAAACAAACAAAACAAAACCTTAAACATTGATCAGTAACCATGTTTACTACTAAACTTAATATACTCTAACAAGACCCACTACAGATTTACATAACAGTCAATATAGTATATTCTCTCCTCCTGGAGTATGTGTTTTTATTTTGATCAACTCTTGTGCGTGAAGCCGCTGATCTATCGCCGACTCAGCTGTCTTCCTCTTCGTGTGGAAAAGCTACTGGGATACTTCCTTCAAAAGTTCAAGTGGCCTGAGTCTTGCACGCGAACAGTGTTGTCATTTGCTTTGGGTGATGGGCTGCGTATGTTGTTCTTATTTTGTTTCTGCTTTGTATTTGTTCATGCTTGTGACTTTCCAAGTCGAGTTTGAACTATATATAATTTCCGGCGAATTCCACCCATGGTCAATTAACCGCATTATACCTGATGACTTTCATAGAGAATGATTAGGGAGCTTAAGCAAACTAGGACGACGCGGCAATGTAAAGTTCAGTATCTAGCAGAAACCACGAATCATGTACCAGTATACGTAGTATTGAATACTTAAAAGTTGTTTTTCAACATCGATCTATAAAAACCTTTTAGTAAAATTTTAGAAGTAACTATTGAATTTCTCGTCCTCTGATTGGTCGAGCTGAACCGCCTATTTCGCGATATCGCAGCGAGGTAACTATACTAGAAATTATTGTCGGAAATTGTCGGAATCATCATTTTGACGGATGGTGTCTAATCAATGGTGTAATTATTTTTCAAAATGGCGATTGCAGCGACTATTCTTTTTAAATCTAACAAATCGTCAAAAAAACTCAACAGATAGAGACTGTATACACAGAAAAGCTCTAAGTTGGAACTATTTGAAGGTGAGAAAGTGTTTAGTCATAAAATTATTTGAATTTTGGGTCAATTTTAATCGTATGTGGAACTGAAGGTCTTCGACAGTTGTCAAAGCGTGAAGAAAACTTCGCAGGGTTGAATTTACATCATAAAACTACGACAGTTAAAGACGTCTGTTTCAGTAAAATTTCTTGTTTATTCTTCTTGCCTGAAATTTTACTAAAACAATTAGTCACCTCAGTCTCAGTGATTATCGTTTATATATTCAACGATAATCACCTCGACTTCGGTGACTAATTGTTAAATAGAGTATTGCATTAATAAGCTCTCTAATAATTCAGACGGCCCTCACCTGAAGCTCCTTAAAATCTGGTAAAATCCACAAAAACCGCTCGATCTCGCCAAAGTTGCCATCAGTATACATTTGTTAAGAACTTGGTTTTCGCGGGTTCATTGCCGGCTCTTTCGACCCAAACGTTTGTTTTCGCAGCTCGAGAAACGATCATACAAACTGAGTTGACACAGGCCGTTCGTAGTACGCAAACGGCGAGAGCTTTTGTAAAGCCAAAGACGGTTTGTATATAAACGTTTCAGTTCAGCTTCAAGGACTGAAGATAAAAGAGCAATGAACGGAAAGCCAAGTTCTTGAAGAATGTACGGAAGGCAATTTTCACGAGATCGTGAGCTTTTTTCGTGTATTTTACGGAGCTTTAAATGAGGGTCGCCTGAAATATTCTCCATGAAAGTTACCAGCCTTTCCTTATTTTTAGTATAAAGAGGTTATGATTGACCGTAAGTGCAACTCGTCAAGTGTATAGTTGAAACACGACTCGGAAGTCATAAAGACGTAAGCATGAACAAATAGAAATTAAGTAGAATAGAGGGCTGGCCAAGACTTCAAAATATTACTTTTGATGGCATTTTTTGTTACAAGCAGGGCAACCATGCTAAATCATATCGGATAGTGTATACTTTAGTAAGGTGCTCGGGGTGTGTTCGGCAGTCGTGATTATTGATTTATATACTAAAATTTCGAGCTTTTTGAAAGCACAATGTGATGAGATGGGATATCCTGTAAATGCGATGCCATATTATACCTTTTGTGTATTATTTTGAATTACAAATTCCAGAATGCTATCAACAGCCTTAAGCCTCACAATTATAAACAAAACAAGAAAACATGGCGCCAAATTCCGCCTACAATATTAATCACTAATGAAGAACAGCCATAAAAAAACAACAATCTGAAAACATTTTTGTTACGAAAGCATGGCAACCATAGCATGCCATAATGAAATGTAGCTCAGACATTGATCAAGATGACTTAGGCCGGTTGGCCTTCGCGTGTATCACAAGATAGTACTGTGTTGAACCGGAGGGATTAAATGTCTAAGGAATATATGAGCAATAGATCGTTTTCACTCACGATAGATCGGTAGGCCCCATGTGGGAGTGGAGAAACAATAACCGAAATAGTTTGAATAAGAAAAGAGGCTAATTCCCATACCGTACACCAATATTGCCGCCAATTATGTCAATATGTTTTGGTACACCAATATGAGCCGCCGTTACGTCAGGAATGAAAACGATCTACTACTATAAAGAAAAAAGAACCAGGCCACAAAAATGTAAGCATTAGCCAATGAATACAGAAAATGTATTAATACAGTTAGCTACAGTAAAGTCTCAATATTCGTAAATTACTTCGTTTAATTTTGGTAATTTTGCCGATACCGCCATCTATCATATCTACTGTCATAAAGCATGAGCTGCTTTAGTTCTATAAGTAATGATTGTGAAGTATGTATGCGAATTAGGTTTAACGCAAAACTAGAGTGCACGGCCTGATTGAGGATAGGCATCATGAATTTAGCTAATTCAAAATAAAAACACAGAACGTAAATAGGTCCACTGATCTCGAAATACAAACTGGATTAAGCATCTATTGTTTACTAAAATGAAGCTGGAAAGTCACCAATGTGCTAATGGGACCAAGTGATGGTCTTTCTAGCGTATTCCTGGCCACCGATACAATAAACATTTTTGTTGGAATGAGAATTGCTGAAACTTTGAACAAAAATATTAGTTTCAAATAGTCCTTTCTTTTGGTACAGAATAGACGTTTTAAAGTAAGACAAAAGACAATTTTTCAGCATGTTTGTGTCCTCTTAGTAATTACGGAATTTCTTTGTTTTAGCTGGCTTCAATTTTCATGAACCCAGTTGGAGCAATAGAATTGCCACTAATCGAGTTTATTTCGGAGATCAGTATGAAATAGGCAGCACTCTTACAAGAATATCTCCATCGTATCCACATTGTGCTTTGCACCAAAAGCTCAACTGAAATTTTATAGTGAAATAAATATAATAATTAACGGCTGCCAACACCCCTCACCATCAAAGTAATAAACCACTATCCGTATACGATTTAGCATGGTTGCCTGCTTGTAACAAAAAATTCCAATCAACGGTGTTTTTAATATTTGAGACATCAACTTTTAATCGAGGTTGGCCGCGGCCGGTCTAAAAGACAAGTTAAGAACCATTTATTTCAGAAAATATATGTGGTTCTTAGTTACAGGCGTTATTAGAGCCACGGACGGCGGATTGAGGAATTCAATAGCATTTTATCATTCAAAACAATTGATAATTGAGCAATTGTAAAATTCCAAGAGCAAAGTTGGGAGGTCACCGATCGCGGTTTTTCTAGTCTACACAAGACGGTGCATTAGAGTATGCAATATTTACATGTTCTTAGAGTACGACCGGGAACATTCTAAGAATCGTTAGGAGGCCTGTCAATCGTTGTTTTAAACTACATATAAGACATACTTTAAAAGTAGAAAACTTGTATTTTAAGGTGGGATAATTTCAATTACATTAACAATATAAATATATACACACAGATCTGTATTTATTATATATAAAGATGTGAAATTTAAGCTTATAAGCTAACAGTTTGTTAGAATATGTTGATTATTCATAGTGCCCCCCTTTGTTTATAGGGTAAAAAAACAAAAGTCTTTTTCAAAGAATACTGCGGTTCAGTAGTTTACTGTATTGTAATTCCTGTTCCTTCCCGGTCACCGTCCGTGTTCTCAAAAACTGCCTAATATGCTTAAGCTCTCTAATAGAGAGCTTAAGCCATACAGTGCGTTTATAGAACCACGGACTGGCGAATTTGAATTCAATATCATTTTTCAGAATCAAAACAATTGATAATGAGCAATTTAAAATACCAATAGCAAAGAAACCACCTGTCCGTCGTGATCTAGACAACCAAGAACGTCGCCATTGATAGAGCATTTTCACGATTCTTGAGACGACAGGAACATCTAGAACGTTGAAGGCCTGTACATCGTTGTTTTAACCACAATAGGACATGCTTTTAAAGTAGAAAACTTGTATTTTAAGGGGGATAGATTTCCATTACATACAAATATAAATAATATACAAGATCTGTATTTTTTTATATATAAGATGAAATTTAAGCTTATAAGCTAACAGTATAGAATATGTGGATATATTCATAGCCTTTGATTTTGGGTACTGAAAAAGTCTTTTACAAAAGAAATACGCCCGGTTCAGTAGTTCTGTATTGTATTCCTGTTTCTTTTGCACCCGGTCACCGTCCGTGTCTCAAAAACGCCTAAAAAAGCTTAAGCTCTCTAATAAAAAGGGGCAAGCAACTTGCCAAAAAGGTATTCCAAATCTTTAGTTGAATAGCTTTAACATAGGTTTTTTATAGACCAATAATTTGTGATCTTCATGTATCTCTAAATATGCGATATAGAAAACACGGTTGATTATGAAGTATTTAAAAGAGTTTTGTATTCGAAATTAAAAGGGCGCATTCAAGCCCCCCCTTAGCCCCTACCTGCCCCCAGTGTCCGTGGTGCGTCCCTGAGGATCGAGACAACGCAAATCCTAGTAGCTTTCTAGAAACGCATATGTAACGTGTAAATGAGCCGATATTGCCGCCGTGACGTCGAGATTAAAACGCTCTATACAGTTTGTAAGGTCGGATATCAGAGGTGTTTGAAGAGATTTGTATTATAATTGTTGCAACATTAGTAATTTTATGATTAATTTTAACTTTATACTAAACTACACAGCGTCATGCCGTTTTGGCAAGCCTCGTTGAAGAGGAAATGTATCAAATCCAGTTAGATTCCCCTCTGTTCTCTTCTAGGTCAATAGCGTAATGAAAAAACTAAACTCAAACTAACAAAAAACTCAAAAAACTCGTTAGTCCCAAGTGTTATTGTGTCTTTTAGTATTATTATTTTCAGGCTAACGCCAGACGATTCGGAAGAAACGGCTGTGGTATTATTTGGGTGAATCAAAACAAGAAGTTACTCTTCTCAACATCGACCAAGCTGAAAATTCTAATCGTGCCAAAAACGACCTCCTTAATATTTAATTCTGTCTGCCGCCAGATAATATATTACTTTGTCATTAACGCCAGACTATTTTTACTGTTGTATTAAACCACCCAGATTAAATTTACTTTGTCCTAACACCAGACTATTTTACTCTGTATAACACCAATACTATTTTGACTCTGTTCTAACACCAATGACTAATTTTACTCTAGTCAAACACCGAGACTATTAATGACTCTGTCTAACACCAGACTATTTTACTCTTCAAACTCCATGACTATTTTACTCTGTCTAACACCAGACTATTTTTACTCCTGGCTTTTCACCAAACAAGTTTACTCGTGTTCTACCACCCATACGCAGAACTATTTTACTCTGTCTAAAAAATGAATGGTGAAGGTTTTGTTGTGATAGGCTGTATGGGTGGATAGTATAAATTAACTCCGGACAAAAATAACTCCATTCTCACACCAGACTATAAATACTCATCAAACTCCATACATAAAATACTCTGACTAACACCAGACTATGATTTAACTCTGTCTTTTATCTCCAGACTTATTTAACTCTGACTAACACCATGACTATTTTTACACTTTCTATACTCCGGACTATTTTATTCTGTCTAACACCATACAAAATTACTCTTACTAACACCCAATTATCCTGAGACTCTAAAATTTCAAATTTCCTGTGGTAGATCGAGGGCCCCGGACCCACCTAGAAGTTGGGTCGCGCCTTCGGCGCACCTTGCTCCCACATGTAATAAGGATATAGTCACCCACGTAAAAAGTCTGGTAGATTTCGACATGATGTAAAATAGTCTGGTTATAAACCCAACCCCGTACAATAGTTCCTGGTGTTAGACACAGAAAAATAGTCTGTATGTTAGACACCAGTAAAAATAGTACTGTGACACCTTGGACGTATTTTTCTCTCGCCAAAGTCATTTTCCTGCATTTTGATGGTGGTTTTGAAAGAGTTTTGAAGGATATAACATACCAAACCAAGAATTATTCAAATATATTCAATTTAAATATAGTGAGAGCTACTTCATTTCCGTTCTGACAGCTAGCGTGAAGCGAAACTAAAAATAATTTATTTAATCGTAATATACTATTATTTGAAAACCATACATGATTAAAACGTAAAACCACTATAAGATCCCCAAAATCGGGTTTTGAAATAGGAAATTGCCCTACATATCAAATATAATATTATACAGCCTGGAAGGGGCGCAAAAGACGGCATCCTAAGGGGGTCTCATATGGCCAATGGCACAATTGGCGAGCATAGGGCCAGGTCCGAATCTGTTTTTCTCTGTCTAACACCAGTACAAATTTACTGCTGTCTAACACCAGACTATTATACTGCTGGCATAACACCAGGACTATTATTAATCTGTCTAACACCAGACTATATTTTACGTCTGTCCAACCACATCTCGCGAATTTAACTCTGTCTAACACCATACAATTTTACTGTGTCTAACACCAGACTCTTTTTACTCTGTCAAAACACCAGACAATTTTACTTCAGTCCAACACCTGACGATTTTTACTCTGTCTAACCACCAGACATATTACTCTCTGGTCTAACACCAGAACAAATATACTCTGTCTAACCCCAGACTATTTTACTCTGGCTAACACCTGAGACAATTTTAACTCTGTCTAAACAACACCAGACTATTTTACTCTGTCAAACAGACAAATTTACTGTGACAAACAGCCATACTAATTTTCTGTGTGTCTAGACACCTATACTATTTTACTCTGGCTAGCACCCGACTATTTCACTCTTTCTAACACCCCAGACTATTTTACTCTGATCTAACACCCATTCTAATTTCTACTACCTGTCTAACACCAGACTATTTTACTC